>CAUYUJ010017249.1:742714-820214 GCA_963575745.1 Prorocentrum cordatum | reverse complement strand
CCCTCCCAGAACAATTCCACATGCTTGCAGTGGCCCCTGCTGGGCCTGCCGGCGCACGGGGCGTGGATGCCCCCCCCTCTGGATGATTTCTCGTGCGCGCCCTTGGCATGGGCTCCGCACGTCGAGCAAATCAAGAGAGTGTCGGTGAGCTTGTTCACCCGACCGTCTCGAACTTCCGCCCGCCGCGGCCTGTGTCCCCTGAAGGCCCAACCCTGCAACGGCTTCCCGCTAGTGTCCCTAGGAGCAGGAGGTGGGGGAGGAGGGGGAGGAGGACCCCCCTCCTGCGCCGGACTCGGGGTGGGGAGGCCTAGTGTAGCCTCGAGGGGCGCTGTGGTGAGCCACTCCAGCCCGTCATGGTCGGCCGCTTGGCCAGTACTTGTCATCGCCTCCTGGGAGGGCGCAAACCTGGCAGCTTCGCGGGCGAGAGAGGCACATCCTTCGATCACCAACAGCTGGGCTTGCGGGGCTCTAAACGGCTCAGCACCTAACTTAGGTATTCGATCAGCATGAGCATTTCTTTGTCGCTGCTGGTGGGAGATGAGGCCCTCCTGGGCCGCCTTCTGGGACTGGTGGGCATCGACCTTGACGAAGCGAGCTCCTTCTAGGGCCTCTGAGACCTCCGACCGCCAATGGCATCTCATCTGGTTCCCCTTAGCCCAGAAGGGGGGCCTATTTCCAACCGAGACCGTAGCTTTGCAGTCCACATGCGCTTCGACTCCAGGCTCCAGCAACGCGTGCAGTCCCAGCTGCCTGACAGCGAAGTCCTCGCCGTCCCTGGAGCTCTGGTCTGGGGCCTCGGCCAGTGGGGCGACCCCTTAGATGGCGTGGATCAGGTCTCCGCTCTCATTGACTACACAGGCTGACCAGCCTGCCACTCGGAGCCCTGGGCAGTTCATCTCGTAGCATGACCCGTCCGTGAAGGCCGTCCAGCAGCTTTTGACAACTAAGATCCCGTCATTGGGTCAGTTGATCGACTGCTGGTAGGTCCCTTTGGGGCCTCGGTGAGGCCGTCAGAACCAAGCGCTCGGGTCTGGGAAGATGCTGCGCGCGAAGAGCTCACCCGCCCCCGCCGACATCCCTCTCATGTTCTGGGTAGCTTGGCGTAGATGGTGTCCCAGATGATCGCGCTTCCACGCGTCACAACCTGGGCAACAACATCTCCTATGGTACAACGTCCCTCGAGCTTCACGGCATAATCGTCATGTCGTGTCAATGTCTCTCGCGCGCAGTGCCATCCCGGTCTGCGTCGAATAGTTGTTCGAGACCATTCTTTTCATCGTCTACTTGTGGTGTCCATGCCAAGTATCTGATGAGTTCCGGTGCAGCAGCTTTTTGATCGACCACCAGAAAATGTCCTTTCCACGCTTGGAAGTCGCTCTGCCTGTTCTGCTCATCTCTGGTAGTGAACCTTCTGACTCCCTCGCGAATCTGCCCAGCGAACTGTGGCGAGAATCTCGGGATAGACCGTGAGCGACCCAGATCATCCACCAGCGCCGTGCCATTGAAATCGAAACGCCAACCTGTCGAGGCTGGCCATCAATGCTGCGATGGGGTGCTTCACCTTGAGCCAACGATTGCGGGGGCGGAGCACCTCGAGGCCGTCCTGGTAGCCCACCTGGATCACATCCCAAGACACCTGGCTGTTCCAAATCACACTCACGAAGTCCTTGGCCACTTGGGCCGTGGTGACCTCGCGAGGGGGTCCTTCCTGGCCAAGAAGGGGTCGAGCAGGAAACGGAAACCGAGGGCGCTTCCTGGAAGAAGGGGCCCAGCTGCTTTGTCCGCCTGAACACGTAGCTTCCTGATGGTTGTGTCCGCGAGGCCGTTGATTGATGATCCCCAGATGGCCTTTGCCAGAGGCCCCGTTCTGAAAACCCTTGAAACCGCCGCCCCCGTGCCCAGGCGAGATAACTTGCTGGTCATCTTCTTGCCCTCGGAAGTCCTCTGGGGCACTGTGGGGGGCCTGCGCTGTTTCCCGTTGCTGGAGTCCCCGCCCGAGGTCCCTGTGGGCATCCGCGTGCTGGTCCCTCCCCAAGTCTCAGTCGGGGTCCTCCAGGGGCGCCTGCAGGGCCTCGGGGTTGGAGGTCATGCGCCTGGTCTTGCCCCAGTTGATGGGGAGGTGAACTTGGGCCATGTACTGGGTTACCTTTTTTTGGGCCTGGATGGATTGCCTGGCCGAGGTAGAGGGCCCGCCTACCACGTGCGAGGTGAGGTCATCTATGAGGTTGATGCTGCGGCAGGGAGGGATGGAGGTGGCTATGTCCCTGAGCAGCGCCAGCGTCATCAATTTGGAGATCCCCGTCGCACAGCTGCATCCTGCCACGATGGTGCCGTTGGCCTCCGTGGGTCCACTGAGTGAGACCCCCCGCCGAGCGTGTCTGGGGCACCTGTAAAGCACGTGTAACGCACGAAGAAGGCCAATGTCGAATGAGAAGTGTGTGGCAGCTATTCGTACTTGTTCGTGTGAAGTGTTCTCGTAGGACTTAGCGATGCCATAAAACGTAATTGCCGAAGTTAAACCTTGTTGCCTTGACATAACACATAAGTAGATTGTGTATGTAGTTGGCTCGGCGTGCTGCTGTCGCTGTGTCCTTCCCCCAGAACCATTAAGCATTTATGCCTTTTTCCTATTTTCGGACCGCGCGCTGGCGGATCCTGCTCCGCATGCGCGCCAGCATGCACATCGGGCTGGTCGGGCGCGTGCCGCCCGTAGGTTTCGGCAAGGAAACATTGATGATCACCAGCATGGGCGACGCGTCTGACTGCCGCTCCCAGCTGTTGAGGATATCGACCGCTCTCTGAATGATCTCCCTGGACATCCTCTCGAAGGGCCGAGGATGTAGGGCGTCCCAGCCCAGCGCCGTCCCGCTCGGAAAGGGCGGCAGCGCTCCCGGGAAGTCCTCCGCCAAAATGGGGTTCAGCTTCCACTCGGCCTGCCAGGTCGCTGGGCGCGGGTCGTTCTGCCTGGACTCTGCCGCCCGCAGCAGGTTCCAATCGTCCAGGATCTGCTCCGCTGCTTCACTGCTTGCCACAGGTAACTCGCCGCGAAGTACCGGCGTGTCTTCCTGTGGCCGAGGCTCGATGGCCGCGTGGGCGATCTTGCAGTTGCTGTCGAGCGCCTTCGTGCAGCAGGCCTTCCAGTCCTGGCACTTGGCCGCCGCATCCTTGCTCGATCTTGCCGCTATCTCGCCCTCCATCAGCTCGAGCAGCCGGTGGTAGTGCGCGTGGTTGATTCTGCCCATCTCCAGCCGCTTGGTCACGTTCATGGTTTCCAGCACCTCCGTGGACGTGATGGGGTCGGGTAGCTCAAGCGCCTGCAGCTTCGCTTCCAGCCCTCGGCGATGCTGATCACTGAGCTGCTTCTTGGGCCGCCAAGCCACCGCCGCCAGGCCCGTGGAATCGGCGTTCTGCTGGCCCTGCGCCCAGCCACAGAGCCTCCTCCACGTCCTCGCAAACGATCTCCAGGCCATCGTGTCGGACGTGTCGGTGTGCGTCTTGATTTTCTGAACCTTGTCGAGCATGGCCGCTTTGCGCCACTTGAGGCCCTCCGCCCTGCCACAGAAGTCCCTTTGCTTATCGCTCGGGATGTCGAAGATCTTGCAGGCCTGCCTCCCCACCACCTGGTGCCACTGCTTGATCTGGCCGTCGAATCTGGCCTCCCCGTTCCCCTCTTCTGTCTCCCGGGGGCAGTGCGCCGCCGAGATGTCGCGAGAGGGTGCATCCTCATCTGCCTTGGGGATCTTCTGGGGGAAAGCCTTCGGCCCCAGCTGCCCCGGCGCGTAGGGCCTGCGCCACGGGCCTTCCAACTCCGCCGTCGCGGGCGTGTGCGGGTCGAGCGGGGCATCGTCCAGGGCCTTCGCCTCGTGCAAGAAGGTGGCGATCACCCGGGGGCATGCGAAGAAGTCGCACTCGCCGTCTTGACATGTCGGGGCCCCCGTCGCGATGGCCACTGCCTCCGTGTCCTCCAAGAAGCCGCTCTCCAGTAGCTCTTCAGGTGAGACGTTCCAGTCCCCCCCAGGGTGAACGGGTAGGGTGGCGCCTGCAACGTGGTGACCAAGTATCTGACGATGCCAATGCTGTGCGCCAGGTAGACCGATCCTATTACCGCCGCCGAGCCTGGGCCTAGATTCAGCTCCGTGAGGATGAGCCAATGCTGCCACTGGGCTGGGATGTCCACCACCTGCTCAGCTCCGATCGCCTGGGAAGTCATGATCGCAATTCCCCCCGACACAGCTTTGATGTGACTGGACTGTCTGAGCGGCAGCCCTACAGCCAGCGAGTAGGCCCCACCCCTGAACCACTGATGAGCTGACTGGACGAGGTGGTCATGCATGAACCTCGTCTCCTGCGCCAGCGCCACGTGGGGGAGGGTTGCCATGCCTTGCCTTGCCACCATCGGAGCACATCCTGCGTGGAGCTCCACGTAATGCCGTTGATCGTGCCGATGCTGAAGGGGGCGCCCAGGTCCAAGGGCACTACCAGGCAGGAGCTCGAGGCGTCCAGCGTGCTGGGGCCGACCGCCAGCGTCCTGTCAGCCGCGGCCTCGCCGATGAGCTCCTGTTCGCCACTCCACCAAACGGAGTGGTCGCGTGGCTGTGCCTGTCCTGGTGGGAGGGGGGGGGGTCTTAGGGTGCTCAGTGAGCTGGCCCCCTACCCCCCCCCTCCCCGCCGTCGCGCCGCCCCTTTGGGCCGTCGGACCCCGCCCGCGCCGCCCCTCCCGCGGCGGCGCGCTCCCCGCGCTTCGCGCCAACAGCGACCCCGAGGCCAGGGCCCGTGGCACTCGGTGGGCCCTCGGGCATCGCGACGGCCACGTCATCCTCGACCTCTCACGGAACCCGACCAACCGCTGGGCGTTCTGGCCCACGTGGCGACGTCGAGCCTGGTAGCAGCAATGGCGCGCCAGGACTTCGCGACCTGGCGCCCGTGGCGAGGGTGCCTAGTAGCCGGGATGGCACGCTCGGACTTTGCGATCTGACGCCAGGGACCTCCGCTCCAGGGACGCGAGCTCCAGCAGGAACCGCGGCTGCTGCTGGATCGCTGCCGCCCTGGATTGGTCATGGGGCGCTCCTCTGCTGGCTGAAGTGTCGCTCGCGGCGCGCGTGTCCTGGAACTTCGCGTCGAGCCGCGCGTCGTCGAACGTGAGGTCTGGCCTTAGCTTTGGGATGGCGAGCCCCGCCTCCCCGAGCCCCCAGTCCTCGTCCGCCTGGTTGAATTTTCAGAACTGCTCGCGTGGGTCCTCCCAGTCCTCTGCCTGGGCGTAGCTGCACAGCCTGAGCTCCGCGTACTGGGGGGAAGGCGCAGCCGTCGTAAGTCACCTGCCGTGTAGAAGGCCTGCGCCCCTTCCTCGATGAAGATCTGGTCCCAGCGCACGCTCTTGCGCGCCCTCCAGCGGAGTGCACATCCTTGGTCGCGAGCGCTGTCGTGGAGGCAGCCGCCGCACTCTGCGATGCACTCCTGGTGCCTTGCCATGTCGATGCCGAACCCGCATTCCTGAAAGCCGTGGGAACAGTGCTGGCCCCAGTCCCTGCTCTTGTGCGCTCTCCAGGGGAATGCGCGCCCCTGGCCGCGAGCGCTGTGCAACTCATGTCGCCCGATCTTGCCGTAGTCGACCATGTCGTCATGGCTGATGAGGTCCATGGGCCCGTGCCCTCTTCGATGCCCTTGGCCGAGGGGGGCCGTTCTCTGGCTCCAGGGGGCCGCCAGGGGCGCATCCTCCATCCAGGTCGTCCCAGGCTCCATCATCGACGTCTGGGTCTGGGAGACTCTTGTCAGGAGGGGCTCGGCGGCCAAGACGCCTCCTGAGCCTGCGCCGAAGGGCTCGCAGCTCTCTCCAGTGGAAGTCGACGAGGTGTTGATGCGCATTTTGTGTTCGAGCGTTCCTGACAGAAGAAGCGAGCCCGATGCGGCTGTCCTCGATCCCACGACTGCGAGCGCCAAAGTTCCACAATCTGGCGCAGAGTGCGCCCTGGGTGGCGGCGTAGGATATGGCGCCGAAGCTGCTCCGCCTGCGGCCTGTTGAGCGACGCCTCGAAGTAGGGCGCGCACCACTTGTGCCAGTGCTCCCTGCTGATGTAGCCTTCGCCCCTGACGTGGTGGATCCACCTCGCCGCCGCTGAGGTCATCTCCTCCATCAGGTCCTGCCTCATGCCTCTGAAGTCGGGCAACGCTCCTGGTGGGGGCCGTGTTCTTATCAGTGTAGATCCATCGACCCAGCGCAGCCCGTCCGTCCAGGTGGTGTACTCCAGAGCGTCCTCATCGATCACCTTGGCGTAGTTGCCGATGTTATAGTCAATGCTATAGCCCCAGCCGAATACCCCATCGCCGCAGCCATCTCCTCAGTCACGGTCTCCACGGACTGGTTGAGAGCTTCTAAAGGTGTCTGCCTCATGGCGCCCATATCCTGCGATCTCCTCGATTTCGCATTTTGCCCCCCAAGCAGTGCCGTAGTCCTCGAAGGTCGCCGCCGATGCCGAAGATGCCGCCACAGTCGCACTCAACGGAGTAGCTCTCAAAAAGTGGCGGGGTCCTTGACCTCGAACTGCTGGGCTAAAGGCTTGTGACTGCGGCCTCAAGGCGGGCGCGGGCTGCCGCCATGACGTTGCCGTCGGCTGCTGCTTCCTCATCCTTGGTGCGGTCCTCCACCTTGCTCTCGCCGCTTGCTGCTCGGGCTGCTGCCGCTGGCTCGAGTGCCGCTGGCACTGCCGCCCGCGAGCTTGCTGCCGCTGCCGCCTTGCTTCCTCCTTCTGCAGGGAGAGCTCCGCCGTCCGACGTCGTCTGCTTCTTGCCGAGGCGCTCATTGAGGGTCTGGTGCTCCCTCTCCGGCGCCTTGGCATCGTTGGCGAATTGCTGTCCGAAGGCTTCCGCTTGTGGGCTTCCGCTTGTGGGCCTCCTCTCGGTCCTTCGCCTGAATCTCGTAGTCGTTGTTCGCATCCAGCGCCTCCAGACCGAATGGGCCCCCATCGTCCAGCTCGAGCTCCTTGCGTTCGAGGAGGGAGGCGATGGAGATGCGCGCGGAGTTTGCCAGCTGGGCCTCCCGCGCTGCCAGCCCCGCGGGCGCCTCCTGCTTGGCTAAGGTCTGGGCCGCCTTGGTGCACGGTAGGTTTGCGTCGTGTCGGCCAGCGGCGACCCCAGCGCGGGCGTTCAAGGTTGAACGCCGCCGGCGACCCAGAATCGATCGATGTTGAACGATCGGACGTTGCGGCAGCGGCCGATCGTTCAAGGTTGAACGATCCCTGCGGCGTCAAAAACCAACGCTGGGGTCGGCACGACACGAACCTGCCGTACGCCGCCATGGCCTGGTCGTAGCGCTGGGTGTACTCGGTGACTTTCTTCCTGGCTGTGGCCAGCTGCCCCTCAAGTTCTTCTGCCAGGCAGACTGCTTGCTCGAGGGCTCCTGCTGCTGCGTCTCTTGCTTGCGTGGCCGCATCCACGGAGAGGGGCACTGCTGCACGTCTGGCTCGATGAGGCTCCAGTTGCTGCTGATACTTCTGAACCCTCCATCATCCTTGGACAGCTGGAGAAGCCCGATGAGCTGGACCAGCTTCTTCCTCGGGGTCGCTGGAGTCCTCCAACTTAGCGCATGTATCACCCTGCTCGGGTTCAGCTTGAAGCGCGAAGCGAACGCGCGATCCTGCTCGAGGATGGCGGTCACGCCAAGGAACATTCCAGCTAGCATCCCGGCGCTCAGCAGACCGTGCACGAGCAGGCGGACGCTGCGTGGGCATGATCTCCTTCTTGCAATGCTTGCACCAGCTCCACCAGGTCTCGTTTCGCTTGCAGCCGCAGTGCGGGCAGGGGCCCACCAGCGACAGTGGGGCGAGGCTGCCCTTCCCTTGCCTTGTGCCGCTGCCCCAGCCTCCATGCATGAATTCCTGCGGCGGCTGGCTGCCGTGGTGCCTCAGGAGCAGTTGGCAGTTGCGGGCCAGCCGCAGGCGCTCCCGCGCTTCAGCTCGGCGCCTGCGCTGGCGGCGATGCCAGGGCGGCGAGGGGGGCCTGGGACCGCCCGTCGCCGCTGCGCGCCTGCCCCAGGCGCTGGGGGCTTGTCGCTCCGCGGGCCGCCGCTGCGCGCGAGGGCCGCGCGCGCGCCGCGGGCCGCGCTGCGAAGCCGCCTGGGAGGAGGAGGAGGGGGGGGGAGGAGCAGGAGGAGGAGGAGCAGGAGGAGGAGGAGCAGGAGGAGGAGGAGAGAGAGGAGGAGGAGGAGGAGGAGGAGGAGGGAGGAGGAGGAGGGAGAGGAGGACGAGGAGGAAGAGGAAGAGGAGAGGGAAGAGGAGGGGGAGGAGGAGGAGGAGGAGGAGGAGGAGGAGGAGCTTCGTTGTACAGCAACCCGTGGCCAAAAGAACACTTTGAAATCTATTTTCTGGGGGAGGAGGAAAAGGAATATCAAAATAATGGAGAGGAGGACGAGGGGGAGGAGGAAGAGGAGGAGGTGGAGGAGGAGGAGGAGGAGGAGGAGGAGGAGGTTCGTCGTCGCCGCGGTCGTCGTCAAAATCAAGCCTGGGAACTGCCACGGAACGCGTTCCGACAAGGATATTGGCTCGAGCATGACCGTGGCGAAGGTTGGACCCCAGGGAGGCCCGAAACATACTCTTGATCAATGTCGTCGTCGTCGTCGTCGTCGTCGTCGTCGTAGTCGTAAACGTAGTCGTCGCCGTCGTCGTCGTCGTCGTCGTCGTCGTCGTCGTCGTCGTCGTCGTCGTCGTCGTGGTCGTCGTTGTCGTCGTCGTCGTCGTGGTCGTCGTGGTCGTCGTGGTCGTCGTCGTCGTCGTCGTCGTCGTCGTCGTCGTCGTCGTCATGGTTGTGGTGGTTGTGGTGGTGGTGGTGGTCGTCGTCGTCGTCGACGAAATTCAGAGCCGCGCGCGCGCGAAGGCAGGCGGCGCCGCCGCTGATGCGTCGGAGCGCCAGGTGGCGCCTCCGTCTCCGCCTCCCGAGGCCGCCCAAACAAAGCCAGAGCAGGCGGGCGTCGGAGGATCGCGCTGCACATCTTTCGCAGGAGGATTCCACCGCACCACCACCATGCCTAGCCAGGGCCGTCCTGGGCCCTGGCATGCTGGTGGTGGTGGTACTGATGCGCCATTGTGTAGTTGCATTCTGCACATCGCCCATGCACCAGCGATGCGGCGCGATCCTTTTTTTGCCCGACGTCGCTGGCGTATCGTCGATGCGTCGGCGATGCGGCGCGATGCTGCGACTCCATCTGCTCTGTCCCAATTTGGGCGGCCTTCGGGCTCTCGGCTGCGCGCGCGGAAGCGGGCGGGGCGAGGGGGTGGCGACGACGATGTCGTCGTCTATGGAGAGTGTGCTTGTACCCTCTGGGCCATAAGACGCGCTATGCCCCCCCCCTTTCCCTCCCACACTCCCTCCCCCATAACGCAACGCTCCCCCCCGTGCGTCCTCGGCACTGCCGCAGTGCGTCCGCCACTGTCACGCCGGGGTGTGGGGGCGTTACGTTGCGCCCCTCCCGCCCCCCCCCCGTACTACTCTCCTCTCTCCCCTGACTCTGTTCGGAGAGCGTCCCGTCCTGACCGCGTTTTTTTTGTTTTCTTTTTTTTTTCGGGGGGGGGGTTCCACAGGCTTATATTTTTTCGATGTGTTCTTTTGCTCTAGTCGGTTCTGGTTCTTCAAAATGTTGTTCCCGCTGCAGCGCCACCCTCATTTCCGCGCTTCTGTTATTCAGAATCGTGCTCCCGCTGCAGCGCTGGCCTCGTTCCCGCGCCTCCAGACGGCACTTGGCATTCGAAAGCGCCCACATAGGGCGGGCACAGTTGTGGAGGACATGAAGCCGGCATTCTGGACAGGCCCTGTCCTCTCATAGACGGGCCACTTACCCTCCAAGTCATCCGGTGCCATGCCACTTCATGTAATGCGATGCTGTGCTGTGCACCGCTGTGCGATGCCACGCTTTGCGCTGCTACGCTTTGTGACTCAATATTTCACTACGCAATGCCACGCCATGCTATTCTCTGCTGTGCTCTTCTACGCAATGGGACCATTGCCCTGCTCGACATCCGACTGTGCGAATAGATAGGAGATCTAATTACGCCACGGTGTGGGATGGGAGGGAGGGGTAGGACGTCAGGTGTGACGCTAGCGCACCAAGCTTGACCCCTTCCCCCCCCATCCCTCTGGGTCTGGAGCGGGGGGGGGCGCACCTCCCCCTCGCGCATAGCATCCCTTATCGCCGCGAGCCAAACATGCCCTCTTTGGAGCCTCTGGGGCATCTCGGGTGGGCTCGCTGTCGCTGCGGCGGAGCCCGCCTCGGGCCTGGCCATGGCAGTCCCCCAGGGAGGGGTGCCGGGGCCAGTCTGGAGCGAGTCTTGGTCGGCGGCAGGGCGAGGGGGTCGCTCATCTCCCTCCTCCTCCCTTCCCCCTCCCCCTCCCCCGATCTGTCCTTCCTCCAACTGTCTGATGCTATCTCACTCCCCCAGCATCGAGGGGGCAACCTGAAATCTCAGACCTCAAAGGGGACGGGGCCGGTAGAACTTACACCCCCTGCGAGTCCCCCAAGCACTCCGTGCTGGCAACGCCTCGGGAATGCGGGTCCGAGATGAAGGGCGCACCCGGGAGATCGAACTGCAGATCTTGGGTGGGTGGGTGGGCGACGAGCATCGCTCCCCCGTGACTCGTCTCATCCCGGCAGAGACGACCATATCTGCAGGCGCCCGACAGACGCCACTGACAGGCGAACATGTTCTGTGTGTCCACTGGCAGCGCGGGGGCGTGATTCCTCGACCAACGGACGCACTTAATGCGCCGATGGTTGCCTGCGCCAGATGCGGCCACTGAGCGGCCCAAATTTTCAGGCCCCTGAATGGCCTGTCGATTGCACACTGGCTGCGCGGGGGCGTGCCACCCCAGACCAGCAATGACACGCTGAACGCGACTGCTGGGAATCTCATTGAGAAAGGCCACTGAGCGGCCACAGACTGTCCTGACTCCTGAGTGGCCAGACGGCCGCGCACTGGCAGCGCGGGGACGTGAGACCCCGGCCAGCATGACGCACTGAACGCGACTGCTGGCTGCCTGCGCCGAGACGGCCGCTGAGCGGCCACGAGCAGGTCATATGACGACGTTGGGCAGGTGCAGATCTCCGAATTTCCGAAAGGCTTCACCCTTCCCCAATTCGTGCCAATCTGCCCTTCCCCCAACTGTCTGATGCTATCTCACTCCCCCAGCATCGAGGGGGCAACCTGAAATCTCAGACCTCACATGGGACGGGGCCGGTAGAACTTACACCCTTCGAAGCGCCCCCATCGAGGCCATCATTCTTTCATACCCGCACGTAGATTTCCATTGGCGCCCAGAATCGGGCCCCCGACGCAAAGAGACCTCACACTGCGAGACTGGACGCGAAGGAAGGGCACCGAGCTAGCGCTTGCCAGAGACGCCGGGTTGCCCCGGCGAGCAAAGCGCCGAGGGAAGGAGGTGCATTTTCAAGGCGGGGTTGTCTTCTTCCTGAGGCGTCGGAGCTTCTTTGGCTCTGACTCGGGCGGCAGTGGCGGCCGCGCGTTCGCAGCGCACGCTCTGCGGGTGCTATTTTGGAACGCCGAAAAAAAACGAGCCTGTACCACATGAGTGCTCGTGTTGGCATACGTGTCTACCATAGTGGTGGCAGACTTTCAACCGCCCTGCGCCTGCACATTGGAAGCCGGCAGTTGGGCGCTGTGGGTGTACCGTTCAGTCGTACCCCTTCGGACGGAGTGGGTGCTTGTCGAAGCATCCCGGAAGAATGACGCCACAGTTTTGCGCCGCAGGTCAGGGGAAACTGGCTTAACACATGTCCCTGTTGTGCAGAAGCAAGCTACTGACTCAGTGCAGATGTTCGAACGGACGGCGAGCCATTCGTGGAAAATGCTAGCTGGATTCAAGCCATTCACGTCGCAACCTGGCAACCAGCACCACTGCTTTGCGCTGGAAGGGTCGTTCTTTTGCCTCTTGATATAGCAAGATACACAGCCGCGTTCCATTCGCACATCAGACAGGTAGAGAGAACTTGCCTCCGAGACGTGGCGGATCCCGAAGAACGTGAAGGCAGCCATGGCTGCGTCACGAGTGCCGGCAGGAGTGCTTTGCTCCTGGCGGCTTTTTTCAAACGCCGGCAGCCCTGCCAAGGAGATGGCTCTTTTCCGATGGGAAGTATGGTCAGCTCGCTTCTTGAGCCCCCTCCAAAACTGAAGGGTTCTGTCATCCCAACAAAATGCTGCTGACATTGTGACGGGAGTGCCATGCCTTGACCGCGCTCTTGTTTTTTGTATTCAGTGCCAGCTCATTCCGTCCATCGTGGCGAACAGCAGCATGAACTTCTTTGGGCTGTCCACCTTCAACAACTTGTTGTCTGCGAGCTGCTCTGTGCCGTGGACGTGCAATCGCAGCGATTTTGCGTGCGTTTGCCGGGTAGACTCATCCCAACCTTGTTATGATATTGCGTGGGCTAGTTCTGACATGTGGGCACTCGCCGAAGATGCTGTTGCCGAGGCTGTTGGCGGCAAAGGGCACGATGCTGGGGCGAAACTGAGCAATTTTGGCCGCTCACCCGGGCTTGGCGGCGCCGGTTCCCGAGGGCGCGAGCGGTGATTCCGAAGGCATGCGCCGGCGGCTGGCTTGGGGCAGCCCGCCTCGACGCTGGTGGTGGCCCCGGGGGGGCTGACGCACTAAGGCCGCGCCCCAGGGCGCTGGGTGGGATGCGCCATCTGCTGTGGGCAGCGGGTGTTGTATCAAAAACATCCTTGCTGACTGGAAACGGCTCTGAACGCCCGCGCGACAGGTGGGTGGGGGCAGGGGAGATGCAGCATGACGAGTGGAGGCGTCCCACTATCTGGACGGGGACCTGGACGACGTGCCATTCCGCGCATGTGGTCTCGTCAGTGCATCAGGGTCACACTTTGGATCCAGGGGCCGAAGGCATTTCGATGTGCATGGAAGCCCCGACCGAGCCCGACAACCAGCGCGCTGAGGCACTAGGGCCTGGGCAGCGCCCGGGGATCGCACTCCCAAGGTATTGGGGCTCGATCAATCAACCCCCGGTGGACAGTGGCACCTGAACGCGCGGATTTTCACAATCCCTGGATGGAACCCCGGAGCCCGAGCAGCAACTGTCAGAAACCAGAGCAGAAAGATTTTGGGCAGGACCCGGAGCCCGACCCCAGTTGCGAGACAATTCTTCCGATGGGATTTCGGAATGCATGTTCTGCCAGATGCCGGTTGTAAGCCGCCGGGGCGCCCGAGTCGGAAGGTTTTTTGGGATCGGGCCGCTGGCCGAAGTGGATGGGGGAGTTCCCGCGAAGAAAGCTATCCCCGAAACTTTTCGCGGAACCGCGAAGGTCGACAGACTCGGGGCCTGGCGTGCGCCTCGGATGCCATCTGGATAGATCCTCGTGGCCACGGGGGAAAATTGTTGGGGAAGAAACCCGAGCCCGAAAATTGCAGCCTGGCTGAAGCCCGAGGTTCCGGGGGCACAGGGGCGGGCGCGCGCGCGGCCGTGAACCTCGCCCCGCATTTTGACGAGAGGGTCGGAAATTCTTGGGGTGGGGCCTCGTGGGCCGAACGCCGGCGGACGCGCGAATCGGGGGGTCTCAGGGCGGGGCCCCGCGCCCGAACAGCAGTCGAGCGCCGCTGTCGCGGCTCTCTGAAGCCCGAGGCCTTGCACTTGCAGCGGCGGTTTCACGCGTGTCGGAGGGTCGATTCAGAGCGCGACTCCCGCTGGCGCCCGCGTCGGACAATCCAGCCGAGCCTGCTGGAGAGGCGCGCCGGCCGGACTTGCCGCGGGCAGCTGGATGCGATGGGGCGCAGGCCCGGGGGGGGGCGATGAAAAATAGGGGGGGGGGTGGGCGGGGGAAGGCAGGGGCAGGGCGCGAGAGGGGGGTGTGAAGTAAGAAGTCAAGAGCAGAGTTCTTGCAGCCGCGCTTCCGCCCGCGTCCGCCCCCCAGCGAAACCGGCGTAGTTTTGCTTCCGCCGCTTCGGCTGGGCCCCGCCAGGGGCGAGACGCAAGCCCGACTGATCCCCGGGGCCGCGCCCGACTCCGAACGCCCGCGACGATGGCGGGGCCAGGGCGGTGGCGGGGGGCGAACTGGTGCTGGCGACCGCGGCCAGTCTTCTCGTAGTCCTCGCCCCCCAGGAGCAAGGCCTCCCCCCCGCCGCGCCGTCGTCGTCCTCCCTCTCCTCGCCCGCCTCCCCGGCCCCTCTTTTCCCGTGCGGCGCCCGCCGGGGCTCCGAGGGCGCGGGGGCCCCTGGTCACGCCCAATCCTGTTTTTGGAACCAAGGCGGCGGCCGAATTGTGGGAGGCGGGGCGGGGGGCGACGAAGGAAGCGGGGTGGGCGAAGAACGATGCTGGAGTGGAGGTGAGAGGGTCGGCTTTTTCAAGCAGGAGGTGCGTTGCGTCTGAATGTTTCAATGCATGCGAGCGCAACGGCGTGCAAGTGCGCATGGATGGGCGGCGCGCTGATGCCGCTCGACCGCGCGGCGCCTAACAATATTGCCGCGGCGACAGCGGCTTGCAGCGCGCGCTGAATGAAGCCGGCGGCTATCGAAGGGGCCGCGAGGTATCTGAAGAGAACGGGCGAACGTGGCGGCGGAGTTCTCGTGCCTGCCCGCGCGCCCCGCTCTGGCCCCCCCCCGCCCCGGCGGGCGCGGGCTCGCGCTAGTCCGCGGGGCCCGCGAACATGCGCCGCCGCGGCCGCCTTCGCCCTTCGCCCCTTCGCCCCCCCAAAAAGAGACAGAGGAATGGGGGGGGGGCAGAGGTGGGGGAGGAATGGGGGTGATCGGAGGTGGCGGTGGTGGTGTCGTAGCGTTGGCGGTGGCGCATTTTCTGGGGGCCTGCGCGTTCTGTCCTAACTCGGGCACGAGTCAGCCGGCCAATGATGCGCAGTGACGCCGGCGCGATCTCGGGCACGGCGCACTGGGCTGGCTGCCCAAGGCTTTGCAAGCAGCCTGAGAGTGCTTGACCACGGCGCGCGAATTGCGCTTGAAGTGGCGGCAGTGCGTATTCATGATGGTGCCAATGGCCCTGCGGTCTGGCTCGCTGCCCTGGAATTTCGCGTCTATGTGCTGCTGCGCGGAAGTGGGGTTCTGGCGCCCCATCGTGCCAGACAGCTTAGAGAGCATGGCGATCATCGCCTGCGCTTTCTCGTTGGTCTTGCCCTGCTGCACCTGTCCTTTTCCCTGGCCCCTCTGCGCGCCTGGGGGGCCGCCCGTGCCGCTGCCGGCCGAGGCCGAGCGGTTCGACGCAGCGCCCTCCGCCGCGCGGAACTTCTTGCGCGCCGGCCCGCCAGAGCTGTCTCCTGGGAGCCCCGGAACGACGGCGCTGAGGGCTGGGCCTGCAGGCGCAAGGATGAGGGGCGCAACAGCTAGACGGGAGAGGCCGATGTTCCAATCGAGCAGGAAGTCAGACGTGAGCACGGCCAAATTCAAAAGCGCCCTCGCGCTGGCCTTCTTGGCTCGGCGCTTGATCGATTTGATCGCGGCGAGCAGGGGCGGCGTGATCTCGCCATTCTGGGCCTTCATCTTCCCGGGCGACGAACCTTTCGCGGTGACCGGGTTGACGGTCTGATTCTCGAGAACCAAGAACAGGTGCAGGCACATGCGCGCCAGAGCGTCCGCGGCGCTGTCGTTCGAAGCTGCCTTGTCGGACATGGAAGAGCGGAAGTTGTCGGGGCTGCCGCCCTGGGGCGACAGGCAAAGAGCTTTCCAAGCAGTCTGTGGCGCGTTCTTCAATATGACTGCGTTTTTCAACTGCCGGGCCTCAGGGCCGTCCGGGTTGTTGCGCGCGGCGGCCATGGTGTTGGCGGCTGCGGGGTCGGCCATGAGATCTGTTGCGTTTTGCAACCAATCCTTGTCGATGTTCAGTTTGCGCCGCCCCAGCGCGATCTCTGTGGGGCTGCAGTCCCTGAGGTGCTTGCGCCAGGGGAACTTCTCGTCAAGGTCGGTTTCTTCCGTTGTGAGGGGGGCCGCCGCGGCGGAGACAGCCTGGGCGCTGTCGTTCTGCTCCGCGGCCTTGAGCTCCACGAACGGGCTGGCGGCAGGCGTCGCCGTGCTGAGTGGCGACTCGGGCTCCGAAAGCATTGACTGGGTGCGCTCGCGGACCCCCTCCTCGACGGCGGTTCAGGGCGTCTCTGCGAGGGGCCCGTTCGGAAGGGTGGCTGCCTTGAGCCGCGTGTTCGCGGCGCCCTCCCCGAACATGTCTGGGGCGACAGAAGCCGTTGCAGGGCGCGGGGGGGTCGCCGGGCAGCGCGGATCGCTTGCGCGCTGGTCGCTGCAGCTGCCTTGGGCCTCAGGCTGAAGAGCGGCGGTTGATCGCGGGTGCGGAGGGGGGCGCGGCTCTGGCAGTCGATGGCAGCATTCAGACAATCCCGCCACCCCGGGGCGAGAGAGGACGCGCGGGTGAGAGGAGGGGAAGGAGGGGCGCGCGAGAAGGTAGAGCGCGCCGACAGACTGAGCGCCTCCCCTGCAACAGTGCATGGCGCACGTGGCACCCCGCAATCGCAGAGGAGGGGGGGGGGGGGCGAATGGCCGTTCAGCCCCCTTACTCAACAAGACACTAGACAATGTCTGGGACAAGAGAAGGCGCCGGGGGAGGGCGCGACGACGGCGATGAAGAGACGACGCTGACGAAGAGGCGAGCGCGTGATGACCTGATGAATGATGATTTTTCTTTTTGCTTTCAGGATAAATGAGAGTAGCGTAGTTTGCCGATCAGTGACCGGGGCCTTGCGCCGCGTCGCAGACGAGCCCTCGCTGCGCCGCGGCCGGAAAAGGTCGGGCCGTTTTGCCCGCCGGGCCCCGCGCCGCCAACGACGCAGAACGGCCGCCCGGAAACGCGGCGCGCCTGGGTCGTCCGGCAGCAGCAGAAAAATGCACAGACCAGCCTGAACGGAACAAGGATTCCAGCCAAGGCAGAGCGCGAGCAGCTACAGCGCGCGGCGGGTGGGCCCAGACTTTGCGAGCGGTGGAACTGGGTTCGAAGACCGTGTGCTCAGGGGGGAACCAGGCAGCTGCTTGGGCGCCAATGCCGGCGCGGTTAGCGAAAAGATCGACGTCGAAAGGGCCGCATTTCTGGACGATGTCGTTCGTTACAGAATGCTTCAGAACAGCGTCGCGAAAGGGATAGTCGTTCCACCGGGTGGCAAACAAAGAATCCTGCGACCCTGCGTCGCTGACAATGTCATGTTTTCCAGACAAATGTACTGCCATGCGCCGGCATCCTGCTTTCCGTTCTGGCAGCTCGAAAGCCTTTGCGAGATCTTGCAGGAGAGGAACGCGACCGAATCTGAATTTGATAAAGCGCACTGCAGCTGCACTGACTGTCGCGCCTGAAACGACCCGCCGCCCGCAAAGCCATTCGCTGTCCTGTAGAGCAATTTGCTTGCCGACCCAGAGCTCTTTTGTAGTTGATTGCGTCTGAATGCTCCGCGATCAAACTAACTTCTTCTGGTCAGGCGCTGGCGCGGACAATGCCCGCGCTGCAGGGGTGGTGAGACCACCCGTGGAGCTCGGGCGCGTCCGTTTCAACTGCGCGGACAACCCCGGACGCAGCCAGAGCGCGCCAATTCGAGAAATCTTCTGATTTGGGCCCCCACCTCGACAGAGAGCCGGCTGCTGAGTCCAATGGCCGGGCGGGAATTGCGTCCAACGCCTTGACCCACCACTGAATGTGGACTAAGCAGTCGGGCGCCAACTGGAGAGGGGGATCCGCTGCGGGGCTGTCAGCCCAGATGGCATGCGCATTTGGCGAATTCAGAAGACACCAAATGTGGTGAAGACGGCGGCGGCCTTGGAGAAATGCCTCTCTGATGTGCGACGGGGGCCCCGCGGCCGAGGCCGCAAGCGCGCCCGGGGCTCTCCAGTGGCGTTCGCTTGTAAGACGGCCCGGAACAGCCAGACGCACTTGTCGCACTTTTCGACCGAAAGCTCGTTGCGGGGCGTGTCGAATATCCAGCCTACCCAAGTCTGTTTTTGCGATGGCTCCCGCAAGCTGGATGGTCTGCTGTTGGCCGGAATGCCGGCGCGCGGGAAGAAGCGCAGTGATGTTGCTAGTTTAGCTGCGTCGCCCTCCTTGGACGACCCGCAGCCCGGAAGTTCGTCCGCGAAACCTCTGGGGCATATGGCTTCGTGCAATATCAGCAAGCGCAATGTTTCTTCTGTGTTTGGGCATAAATTTCAGGGGCAGGTTTGAGGCCCATTGGCAAATGCAAGTATTGTCCGTATTGTCGACGCCCAGGTGGCCAACGCCCAAATTTGAGCACGTCGTCTTCGTGTTCCTTCGAATTGAAGAAAGCGTCAGCAAGGTCCAACGCAAAAAGCTAATTGGCAAGATATTCTGGATCAAGCAAAATCGATTGTACTGTGCTGAACTGGGACGTCTTGAACGGAATCATTGACCCCGCGGCGAGAGATGCCCGCGATGAGTCGAGATTTGAACCTGTCGAACGAGCAATCGGATATGACATTTTCTCGCTCTGCAAGGACAGGGCCGCAAGGGTTCACGAGCAGGCCTGCAGGCGCCGAGCCCCGAGGGAAGAAGCGAATTTCCCCGAGGCGTTCTGAGCGATCCCATTCGTGCTCAGCGAACTCGACGTTCTCAGTCAAGGACTTATAGTTGGAGAAATGGCGGGCGGGAGCTGGTTTTGAGACATTTAGGGGCCTGTCGAATTCCCGCCAGTGCAGGATGTCGGGAAGGGCACTCAAGTCGCGTGGCACTTGGAGATTCAAGCGGAGCCCGTCTGAGGGCGAATGCTTGGCATCCGCTTCCAGGATCTCTTGGCGCAGCTCTGCCGCAGAAGTTGCCGTGGAGTCAAACCAAGGTACAGCTTGCAGCAGCGTGGGCGCTGACTGGCTCGCGCGCTTGGGCCGGAAATTGTAGCCGCGGGCGCGCGGTCGGCGTTGCGCGACGTGCCCGTGGGGAGAAAACGACGAGCGGAACGCAACAACAGTGGCGCCACTGACAGGCGAACATGATATGTATATTTATTGGCAGCGCGGGGGCGTGGCTCCCCGACCAACGAGCGCACTTAATGCGCCGATGGTTGCCTGCGCCAGATGCGGCCGCTGAGCGGTCCAAATTTTTGCGGCCCTGAATGGCCTGCCGACTGCGCGCTGGCTGCGCGGGGGCGTGCCGCCCCAGGCCGGCAATGACGCGCTGAGCGCGACTGCTGGGGATCTCATTGAGAACGGCCGCTGATCGGCCACAGACTGCCCTGACCCTTGAGTGGCCAGTCGGCCGCGCACTGGCAGCGCGGGGACGCGGGGCCCTGGCCAGCATGACGCACTGAACGCGATTGCTGGCTGCCCGCGCCGAGATGGCCGCTGAGCGGCCACAAGCAGGGCATATGACGACGTTGGGCAGGTGCAGATCTCCGATTTTCCGAAAGGCTTCACCCTCTTCCAATTCGTGCCACCTCCGCCTTCTCCTCCTCCTCCTCCTTCCCCCCTTCTCCTGTTCCCCCTTCTCCTCCGTCCCCCCCTCCCCCCCCCCCGCCCCCCCTTCCTCCTGGCCACCTCTTTCCGCGTGATGGGCCCTCGCCTGGGGCCCTTCTCTCGAAGAGTAAAGCGCGGCAGAACATCAACTTCCGACGGTCCTGGCGCGGATTTCTCGGGTCGGCCCCTGGCCCCCCCTGGCGGCGCCTCCCGCGCTGCCCCCGGCGCGCGGGGGGCTCGCCGGGGAGGGGGTTCAATTGGGGGTCCGCGCGGGCCTCCAAAAGTTTATGTAGCGCAGTTGTTTCTTCCTCTAGTTGCTCTTCTCTCGGCGGCGCCGCCCCGCTGACCCCCGGGGGCGCAGTCCTGAATTGCGCGCCCGGCAGCGCAGGGCCTGGGCGGCGCCCCTCCGCCAGATCCCAGAGAGGGCGAGGTCTCGAGGGTACTTGCGATGGGCAGCGCTCTGCTGGACTTCCCTGGACTTCCCGCGGAGGCCTGGTTGGGGGCCCGGAGGTTGGGGGAGAGGAAGAGCGCGTTCTGTTGCAGCGGCGACGCATGCAGCCGCGCGCGCCCGCAGAGCTGGCGAGGCCATGCAGGGCCGTTCCCTGACGGGAGCTCGCGCGCAGCAGGATACTTCGTGTTCGAGGGGCCTGGGCGCGAGATTTACTTTCAGACCCTGGGCGCTTGCCCGGAGCTTCTAAGCGGTAAGATGGCCAGAGGAGGTCGGGGACCGAGCCCCCTGCCGCGGGAGGCGCGCTCAACGCCGCGGCCTGGGGCGAAAGACGGCGCAACTGGAGAGTCAACGATCTTCGCGGCCTTGCGCCTCGCGCGCTGGCCCGCAGTGATCTCGCTGAGGTTTGTCCGACCGTGTCGGCTGAGAACGTCGTGACACTTGTGGACAGAGCTGCTCTTCGCCAACACGCCCTGGTGTAGAACAGGCACCACAACGCAAACGCATGCAACAGTCGGTGCCATCGGAAACATGGGAAAACATCAGGCTTGTGCCAGTTCTTCTCCGCCGAATCCATGTCGAACTGACGCGGCTCTGAACGTCTCTCCCAGGGCCAGGTTTCACTCCGGACCTGGGCCGAAGGCGACAAACATTGTGGCGCCAAACGCAATCAAAACGTTGCCATTCGTGCTGCGCAACAGAAGGGGCACGTTTCGGGGCGGGCGTAGGGGCCGCGAAGTCGACGCGTGACAGATCGAAACGCGGCCGCTTCGGCGGACATCTGGCCGCTACAGCGTCTTCGAGATTCGAACCCGCTCATCCACCACGTCGTGTTCTTCCTGCGAAGCACGGGGGTGGAGCATAGCAACGTCTCTGGCTGCTTGGTCAGCGTGATTGTCGCCCGTGCACTTGAGCGTTTTTTTTTTTTTTTTTTTTTTTTTTTGCGGACAAATCGGGATCATCCGCCGAGGTGCACGCGCGCCTCTGTGAGCGGCTTCAGGTGATCTACAGGATTCACATACATATGCATCATTGCATACTTACGCTTGCACGAGAGACGATGCGAGGGAGGCAGGTTGTGGTGGCTGACCACGGCCGAACAGTCTAATCGCGCAGGACTCGCCTACCGCTTGCACAGCACACGTACCAAGGGTTGAGAACTCAGCAGGAAAAGCCGATTGGAGCAGCGGGTGGTGCAGCGCGCCGAGAGGAGCGCAGAGCAGCTCGCCATCCCCAGCAACCCGGCGCACACTCCAGCCAGCCTTCCCGAGGTCTATGATCGGATGTTCGACCTATCGACAAACGAGCTCCCTTAAAGTTCCCAGTCCCCCCTCCTTTTGGATGGCCAGACGATCGGATTTCTTGATGACCAATCGAGCACGGCTGGGGCGAGAACGACTCAGGCTGGTCAGAGATACCACGCGTAAAGAAGAGGTCGGATGGGGGAGAGGTCGCCGTTCGATTCGGCCAACGCTGAGGCCGCGGCGAGCTCGCCGCGTGAAATGGCACAAGCCTCGCCGCGCCACAGACGATGAATCAGAGTGTCCTTCTCCTTGCTGCAGAGCGGGCAGGGAATCTGCTGCTCGGACAGCTGGTAGCCGAGCCCTGCTGCCCTATCAGCGGTCCAGCAGACGCTGCAAGCCGGGCAGCGACTTGGGCAGCGCTCCAGCGGCGTGAACTTGCTAGTCCTCGCTTGAGATTCGACAAGATCGAAGCGTACTCTTTTCCTCCCATCCCCATTTTCGGCCGCCGCAAAGACCTCCGGGAGCCTGGTGATGTTATTGAGAGAGTGCGCCCTCGACGAGATGAGGGCTGATCATGGTGGGCGCCGCGTCGGCGCCATCGCGATGCCTGAGCAGCGAAAGTTGGCATGGTCCACCAAGGGCGTCAACCCGACAGTTTCTGGGCCCCAACAGGGCCACAAACGTCATTCCACTTAGTAGGCTGCCGCTGTGGGTGCTCGAAAATGCTGGACCGCGCCCGCCGCGAGACTGGCGAATGCAGGAAGTAGCGGCGCTGACCTGCCCGCGCCCCCGCGCCCCGGCCAGCGACGGGGGCGACGGCGGCGTGCCGGCGCGGGTCGCCGCTGCAGATTGAAGTGGCCGATGGAAATCGCCCTCCAGCGGAGAGGCGCATGCGCGCGCCGGCCTTCGATGTGAGAATCCCGAACTCGCTGCCGCTAATCTCGTGCGCCTCCGCTCCGTGCGTTATCCCTGGTGCAGGCCCGCTGGCAGAAATGCGGCGGTTCGACTCGCCGTGGAACTTGCGCCGCGGGGCGATGCGCCGCGCGCGTTCCCGAAAGTGTTGCGTCCGCGCCTTCCTCTTGGCCGCCCTACCGCGGGCGCGACGAGGTCGCCCAGAGGCATCGTCGATGCTTGGATTGACTGATGAACCCGTGTGGCCCGCTCCCGACGGTTTGCCAATCCAGAGCTCCAATTGACGGCCGATGCGGGGGCAGTTGGCGATGGGGTTGGCCTTGTCAGGGGGGAGCCTGCGCCCCGAGTCTTCCGTGACCGCCCAGTGCGCGGCCCATGCTCCCGCCTTCAAGCCCTCCGAGACTCGAGGAAAAAAACCGCGTGCCTCTGGGCCCGAATCGTCGATGCGCAGGCCCAGCTAGACCGACGGACTTAGGGGCGCCCTGGAGATGGCTTCAATTTACGCAGTCCGAGCGAATTCGCGGCCGTGCTGCGCCCAGCAATGGCCCCGCGATGCGCCCCCATCAGGGCCCAGCCAGGAATCCAGCAATATTGTTAAAACGAGTCGACCAGTGCGTTCCAATTTGCAGTCGAACGCTGACAGCCGAGAAGCTGTGGCCAATGAGCTTCTGCATGGGCGAGTTTTTAATCGACCAACTCGTCGAGTTTATGCAGGGTCCATGAGTTTGTGGCGGTCGCGAGGTCGAGGGGGCGCGCCTGCTCGCTGGCCGGAGTCCGGCGCCGCGCCGCGTCCGACGCGCTCTTGAAACCGCGCCCCGCGAAAAACGCCCGGCGGTGGGCTTCCTCCCACTCCAGCGCGGCCTCCCTCATTTGCTTCAGATTCAGTGGGGGGCAGTGAAAACCTCAGCCGGCCTCGGCCCTCCACGGGCTTGCGGGGTCGTCGCCGGCGTCGCGGGCCAGATCTCCTGCCGCCGCGAGGCAAGACGCATCTGATCATGAGGGGCGCGGCGACGGAGTCCAGAGCCCCATCGCGCGTGTAACTGGAATGTTTCGCGTGGCAACCATCAGTCGACGACGCCGACCTGGCGCCGTGGGGCCTGCTAGGAGTCCGGGGGGCTGTCGGCTGTCGGCCGAGACCTCGAGGGAAGGCCTTCGGGGGAGGCCCCCGGGGGGGGCGAAATTCACGGGGTCAGAGAAGCGCTCGAGGGACTTGCCAGAAAGCCAAAGCTCTTGGAACCTCCCACCTTCTTTCTGAAGCCGCGCGGGCGGGTCGGCGATTGCCCGCCCGTCGGCAGACGGAGTCGCGGGCGGCTGCCAGGGTGCCGCGAGCTTTCTCCCCAGGCGGGCATTGCGCCCTCCTTTGTCGAAGTCTTTATGGGGCCGCGCCTTTGATGTCCCTTTGCCCCCCGACGGGGCCGGGGGCTCTCCGTGCCTTCGGCGGCGGCCGACTTGGCGAGCAAAGCGGCCGCCGAGTCTTGCGAGATTTGCCAGGGCGCACGGCATCCTGCGCGCCGGTGTTCCAGGGGCGAGTGCTCGCTCCGCTGCAGCTGCTCGCTGATGAACTGACTTGGCCCCAGGACAGAGCGAGCATGGGAGGGGCGATCAGCGGCCGCGGAGTCGAGCTTGGGGGGCCCCCCCAGCTCCCGCGGGAGCGACATCTGGGGCGAGCAGATAGAGTCGAGTGCCCCGGTGATATTTGCCCCATCCTCCGACCCAGAGGAAGCAGACATGCCTGGGCGTTGCGGCAACGACCAGGCCCTGAAGGAATGGGCGAGCCAGCGCATCCCAAACATGAGAGACTACTTGCGCGGCCGTCGGTCTCGCTTGTAAATGGCGACCCGCCGCGGCTGCGGGCCAACCCCCCCCCGCGCCCTTGCTTGTGGCAGTGGGGGCCGTCGCGTCATTTCTAATTTCCCGAACTCATGTGGGCAGACCGCTGGAGACGATGTGATATTCGTGGCTCTTCCGCCCCATGGGTAGAGGTGGGCGCGCTAGTTCCACTCCCTGTGGAGACCAGCTGCGCTGCTAGATCTACGACGAACTTGCGTCCACCATGCAACTCAAGCTCCATGTTGAAGCCGCCGCTTATTTGCACAACATAGGAGAGCTCGTGACCATGCCCCCAACCTTATACAACATGGACATGTTGTGGCCTGGTAGGTCCCTGCAGTTGCGCATGTGGCAGCCCGCCGCTGGGGGCGGGTCCTGGTCCGAGGAATTCACATTAACCGCGACTGCCCTGTGAGGCGCCAAGCCAAGCGACGCCAGTTGGCAGAGCAGCCAGGCGTGGGAAGCTGTGACGCGGCACTGCCGCCCCTCCTGAGGCGCCCGAGGCCGAGGAGAGCCTGGATGTCTCGAGCAATCCTTTCGCGGCCAGTCCAGGGCCGAACTCCAAGAAGTGCAGTTGCGCGTGCAGACCTTCAGCGCCCGCTGGTCCCGACCAGGGCGCGCGGCAGGCTGGGCTGCATCAGAACTCTGGCGACTCTGCGTCAGCCCTGGCGCACTGGGGCAGGCGGTGGAGGCAGGGGAATTCCCCCAGGGGCGCCGCGTTGTCGGCCTGCGTCAAAAAGTTGAACCGCGCACCTGCTAATGTCGTGGCGCCTCTGACGGCTGAGGCGAGGAACAGTTGAGGCCATCATGTGCAGCTGAGGCGACAGCCCATGATGCTTGGCCCCCGTGTCTTGCGCGCCCTCATCAAGGACAGAGGCAGGGGGGGGCTGATCCGACGCGCTCGCCAGGGCCTTCTCAGCCATGGACCGTGCGTCGTTGGTCTCCCGCTCGGGAACGGCGTCGTCGGCTGAAGAAGGCGCCGCGGCGGCGCTGGCCGCTGCGGGGGGGCCCGCGGGGGCCGCGGCGCCAGCTCCTCCATGGCCGTCGGGGCTCGGCTTCGGTGAGGATTCTGCGCCGGCGCCGGCTTCCCCGTCAGCTTCCACGATCTTTGTCGTCTACTTGGCGGCGCTTGTGAAAGTCGACGAACGTGGTCGACGTGGGTGGCTTTGAGTTCGTCGGCCTTCTCCACCGCGCCCTTGGACAAGACCGATGCCAACTCGAGAGGCTTGCTGTTGAGCTCCTCCTTCCGCCGGGCCAGCTGGCGCGAGTCCTCCGAGGTCTGTTCGCGCTCGGCTTCGTCCAGCTCGAAGGCGCTGTCGGCGTTGATGAACGAGCTGGCCTCCAACTTGATTGGCGCGGGGCCCCCCTCTCGGCCGCGGAGGCTGCGTCGCGTTGCCCAGGGGGAGCTCGCGCAGCTTTCTGTTGCTTTGCGACCTCTCGTGCGACCTTCCTGTCAATCTGGCGCACTCTCGGGGCGCGCCCGCGGATCCCCGCGCGGCTTGGCAGAGGCGACCACGGTGCGAAGCGAGTCGGCTGGGGGCCCGCCCGCCCGCGTGGCGCGGCCACCTCCAGGAGCTCCTTGTGAGTCAGCGCCGCCTGGTAGATCGCGAAGAGGCCGTGGGCGATGCAGAAGCTCGGGCGACGCGTGGTTCTATTTCGCCTCGGCTGGGTCCATGTCGTTGCCGCGATGCTCCTCGGTGCTTGCAGGTGGGCCAGCGGCGCGCGTCCTTCTTGCGGCCGCGCTGACTGCGGCGCCGGCGGCCGGCCCATGCCTCGCTCGCCTCGGGCGGCGGCGGCGGGCTGGGCCCAGCGCCCCCCCGGCCATCGGATGGCCGAGGCAGCCGCGGGCGACCTCCGCCAGCGTGCCGCGGCCGTTGCGGCGAGGGCGATAGCTGGCGCAAAGGCGCGCGCAAGCTCCCGCCACCGCCGGGCGGGTTGCAGGCTCGCGGCGAACCGGAGCGTCGCCTCCGCCCGTCGCGCGGCGCGGCTGACTGGAGGGAAAGACGTGGCAAATTACCCGTGCGCAGCGTGCTGTCCTGAAGTTGGCGCGCGCAATGCCCGAAAACTCGAGCGCAGGGCAGCTCCTGAGCCGAACTGGCTGGCGCCGAATGGCCACGGGCGGAAAGAGCGCGTTCTGCGGGAGTTCGGGAGGAGGGCGGGGTTCGAACGCGGCGGGCCCCCCCTTTCAGATGCCGGGGGGGTCGAACGGGCCCCCCCCTCCCGCGCAAGGGTGGGGGGTGGATCCAGGGGGCGGCGTTTCCTGGAAGGGCGGGGGTGGGCTTCGCGCCGCGCCCCCCCGCCCCCTATCCACTTGAGAGGGGGCGGGTCGAACCGGGTCCCCCGCCCTGCGCCAATTGCGAACGACGACGACGACGGTGTCGACGCCGCCGACGACGTTGACGACGCAGACGACGACGAAGACGACGACGATGGCGCCGGCGGCGGCCGCGGCGGCGACGGCGACGACGACGACGACGGCGACGACGCGGATGACGACGACGACGGCGACGGTGACGACGATGACGACGACGGCCGCTCCTCAGTAGTTTGCTATTCAGGCTGGATCGAGCTTTAGTATGAGAGCTGGACCGAGGCCTGATGCAATTATTATGAACCCCAGATTTCTTGCTCGCTTGCTCGCCCGAGCAAGCGAGCAAGCGAACGAGGGGTCCGACCCCCTCTTTCCCTCTCTCGCTCGCTAGCTCGTTCGCTTACTCGAGCGAGCGAGCAAGCGAGCGCCGTGAATTTGCTGCCCAGCCCGCCCGCCCCACCCGCCCGACTCGCTCGCTCGCTCGCTAGCTCGAGCGAGCGAGCGACGCCTGCTCGCGAGGGCGAGCGAGCGTGTCCGTCAGCGAGCGAGCGGGCAAGTGAGCGCCGTGCAGCCAATGATGAATGTCCCGCCAACGCGAACCCACCTTTACATGCTTCGGCGAGCGACCGAGAGAGAGGGCCCTTTCCTTCGCTCGCTCGCTCGCTCGCGTGTTTGCTGCGGCTCGCGAGCGGGCGTGTCGGGTCCGCCCCCCCCACCAGGAAACAAAACCAGGGCCTCGACAATTTTGTGTTTGGCATTTTTTTGAATTGTTGATTGGTGGAGATAAATGCGGTCGTCGCCGCGCGTTTGCCCTGATTCAGCAATTTCGGTCGACGGACGCACGCGAAGCGCGCGAGTTTCCATATCATGATTGTTTCTGCCGCGTGCCGCGTTTTCATGACGCACGTGCCGCGCCTTGTCCTTTCAGACTCAATCGCTCGCACTAGTGCGCGGACCGCATGCAGGCCGCAGTCCACGCGCGCCAACGCGGCGCACCGCAGCGCGCTTCGAAACGATGCTGGGCGCAATGACATTTTTACCGCAACGCCGCGAATTTGTTAGCCACCCCGCGCGGGTGATGCCGAACGCATGCGTGTCCCACCGCATGTGCGCCGCCGGAGCTAATTTTTCGATTTCGGTCGTGAATTGTATCGCGGGCGCGTGTCAGGCGCCCTCGACGTGTCATGTAGGCCCGCTCATTGGGCGTCCACGCATCATGTCGAAAACATGTCATCTTACTACTCTCGCGTAATGCAGCGCTTTCGTTGCAGCGCGGTTCGCCGAGGGCGCTGGTGCGTCGCCGAAAGCGACAGCCGGGTTCCTTTGGCAGGAGGACTGGTGGGGAGGGGTGGAATGGGAGGCGCGCGCGAATGAGGGGGGGGCAACGCGGCGAGGCGGAGGGGCTTGAGGCGGAAGGCGTGGATGAAACGGGAAAGGGAGGGGGGGGGAAATTGAGGGTGGTTGAGGGGGGCCGGGGGCGCTCAGAGCCCCTCTTGGGGCCCTCTCGGAGCCGTCCTGGGGCTCTCTGCGAGCCTCGGAAGGCGCCGAAAGGGCTCCAATATTACCCCAAGAGAGCCCCAAGAGAACCCTAAGATGGGCCCTGGGAGTTCCCCTCTGCTGTCCAGATGGCGGACCCTGCCGCTGAGGTCTGCGGTGGAGATCCTTACGGGGCCGCAAGCCGTGTGATGGGTGCGCTCAAATGGAGCGGCGTCGCCACGTGGACCCTGCCACTGGCGCCTCGGGTTGGGCGTGCCGAAACAGAGAAATTATACAGGGGGGGGCATGGACAGAAAAACAGGAGAAGAGGGGGGGAGGGGGGCGACGATGAGGAAGGGAGAGGGGGAGAGAAACGATGGGGCAGGAAGAAAATTGGGACGAGTTAGTAGGGCGAGGTGGGAGGGGGAGGGGAAGATGTGGGAAAGGGGGAAGGGGGGCCAGGGGGGGGAGCCAGGGAAAAGGGGATGGACGGGGCAGGGCGGGGGGGCGGGGGGCGGGCGAGTTAGTAGGGGGGGGGAGAGGGTGATAAAAGGGAGAGGGCCGGAATATGAGGGAACATCGTGAACCGTAGTTGCAACCGGCAGCCCCAGCGCGTCCGCGGCAGGGCCCAGATTTCTCCGCGACGCCCCTGCGAGGCTCCCACGAGTGCCACCTGAAGGCCCGCGGCGCCGCCGAGAACGTCCACGAGGCCTTGCAAGTTCTGCGCGAAAGCCCCAAGGCATCTTGGGCATCCCCTCGCGCAAAAACGCGAGACCTGCACCGGCGCCCAAAAGGCTTGCGACCCGCAGCGCAGGCATGGCGGCGGGGTTTGCCACAGGCACCGGGATGCCAAAGCCTTCGCGCCCCCCCGAATCTCCCTTGGGAACTTCCTGGGGCGAGCTCCACGCAGTGTTCGACCTGGCCGAGCGACCCCCCCCCTCCGAAGGGTTGGGCCAGGCAAGCTGAAGTCGGGGATACCCGCCGCCATGTCCCCTCGCCCTCTGCCTCCTCCTCGTCGTCTTCCTTCTCCTCCTCCTCCTCCTCCTCCTGCCAATCCCCCTCCTCCTCTTCCTCCCCCGCCGCGCCGCCGTGCCCCCCCCCTCGCCGCATGGGGCTATTGCGCCCCCGCTAGGGCCGCGAATCGCCGGGCGAACGCGGCGCGACCTCGTGGATGCACCAGGCCGCTTCGACAATCAGCCCAACCAAACTGACCGACAAAATGTCCACCCGGACCGTCGGACAAAATTGCCGCGGGGTCCAGGGGGGGTGCGTCGTAACTGTGAAATTGCAATGAATCCGCCCCGCAGCGAAAGCCAGGGGCGGTTTCGTCGCGATTTTTCTTGGGTCGATCAGATTTTTGTCGCGGCTTTTTTTTTTTTTTTCTTTCCTCTCCCCTTTGTCCCCCTCTGTTTCCTATTTCTTTTCATTTTTTTCCTTCTGCTCTTCTGTCGGGAGGGTTCGTTTTTTTGTCGTTTTTTTTTGTCGGGGCGCTCGTTTTTCGTCGGCTGGGCGCCGCCCGCAGTGCATGGGTGCCGGGGGGCAGGCGGGTCGCGCGGCAGCAAGGGCGCGCGCGCGCGCAACGCAGAAGGAGAACAATAAGGAACGCGAGCCAGGGCAAGGCAGGAAAGGCGCGGGGGGGATGCGAGGGGGGCGGCAAGAACAGATGATGACGAAATGAGAAAGGCATTTGATTGTAGAGTACGTGTCCCGACGGATCCACGCGCGGCGGGCGCCAAAGTGATCGCGGCGCCTTTGGTTTCCAATCTGCAACCTCGATGCCAGCGTCGCAAGCGTACGCAGCATGCTCTGTGGGCACAGTGCTCATGAAGTCCGCCCCGCGCGTGGCGCAGCAAGCAGGCGACGTAACTCAACTCCTTCGCGCCGAGAAGCGGGCGGCCACGCATGTCAAGAAACTCAAAGAGCCCCTCGCGGTCGCTCACGGGGCCTGGCAAAGGCTTATTAGGACCTGGATTAAGATAGTTTGGCGACGCACCCAGCCACATGCAGCTGCGGGTGCCATGTGGGGCCGCGATTGCGCGGGAGGTGCGCCAAGATGGGGTGGCGCCGCCGTGTGGGCCGCGCCACTAGGGCCTCCAGTGGAACTCCATGCGGGGCCGCGAACCGAGGGGAGAGTGCGCCCAAATGGGGCGCGGCCGCCATGTGAACCCTGCCATTGGGGCCGTCAGTGGAGCTCCATGTGGGGCCACGAACCGTGCGAGGGGTGCGCCCGCATGGGCGGCACCGCCATGGGGCCATGCCACTGGGGCCTTCGGTGGACCTCCATGTGGGGCCGCGAAGCGCGTGGGGGGTGCGCCCATATGAGGCGGCGCGGCCACGTGGACCTCGATCCAGCATGGATCCATGCAGATCGGCGGGCCTGGCGAAAGCATAAAGGTATCAAAGAATTTCGGGTCCTGTCCGAGCCCATCGAGATCCTCCTTCTTGAATGCATAATCTGTCTCGCAACCATGGTCGGCCCGCGCGGCGCAAAAAATAATTGCCCTGCCTGGCCCACTCGCGCGTCAGACTATTAGCAGGGGCCATTCCACCATGCCTGGCGCAGTGGAAGCTTATGTTTTTTTCGGGAACCCGTGCTGGTCGCAAAATTTCAGGGGGGCCCGGGTGTGCAAACGCGGCAGCACAATTTACTGCGTTCCTGCCCGCCGCCGCGATGCCGACGCCGCCCCGGTGTCTCACGCGAAGGTGCGTCTCGCGTGATCGCGTCGCTTTGGTTGCGCAGCGCGGTTTTCATTATGGTTTTGCGCCCCCGAGAATTTTCAGAAGTGCGCCTGGCGACCTGCAAATTTGCACAGCCAGTCGCCATCGCGCCGCGACTTCTGGCGACGCCACCGCCCTCGGACATGCCTGCGCGCGCGTGCGAGCCTACGTTTGTAGGTTAGCGCGCGCAGGCACGCACGTAGCGTTTGCTTGTATACTTCTGCGCTCATCATGCTGTTGCGCGCTGTAGTGTCGCATGGGGCTCGCGCGTGGTTGCGCGACCTTCGATGTGTTATTGAACGCAATGGCGCCTTTGATGTCGCTGTCGCAGTGCCACTTGCTCCAAAATGCTCATTCGATTATCACCGCTGCCGCTGTCATTGGCGCGGCGGTTCCTGATCGCAACGTCGCGATTGGCAGGCAATTCGGTCCGCGCCCTTTCGCGCCAAACGCTGTTATCGTGGTCCTCATCGGGGCGTCAGTTTGCAGCAGGGAGCATCGCGCGGGCGCTCGCGTTCTCGCGTTCGGTCAGCCGCGATTCGTCCAGCGCTACACCGATCATTCGGCGTTTAAGCGTTTATTTTTTGAATTGCGTTTTGTCGTCAAAAGCTTCGCCAGTAGAATGACACTGCTGAGGCGTGCTAGCGACCGCCGCCCGCTGCGCGTTCGATGTCTCGCCCGCCCGCCCGACCCGGGCCGCCCGACTCGCTCGCTCGCGCGGTTGCCTCTCGTGGGCGAGCGAGCGAGGGGGCGCCGTGCATTGAACCGCCCGCCCGCCCGACCCGAACCGCCCGAACCGCCCGACTCGCTGGATCGCTCGCGCGCGCGTGTGCGAGTGGGCGAGCGAGCGAGCGATCGAGCGTCCGCCGTGCATCTAATGGGCCGCCCGCCTGACCCGAGCCGCCTCCTCGCTCGTTCGCTCGCTTCCTCTCCGTCCCGTGCTCGCTCGCCCATCCGTTCGCTCGCTCGCGCCCGCCCGTGATCGCTCGCTCGCCCTTCCCCCCGTGGTTGCTCGAGCGAGCGATCGAGAGCCTTGGCGTATTTTCTCCATGGGGTTCCATGAGGGCAGGACTTTGCTATATCAGGATTCTATGGGGCATGGGCCGAGCCGGGGTAAATTTCAGATTGCATCCAGTTTTGGCAGGATTGCAGTACAGCTGGATCGAACTTTTGCGCGATGCATTTGTTGAGCTGGACCCAGCAATTTTAGGTTTTAGTAATATAGCTGGATCCACACATGCATGATTTATTCTTGTATACATATAGTGCGTTTTTAGTTGTCGAAAATTCGCCAACTTCTTCATAAAAAGGGGGGGGCCCTCCCGGTTCGACCCCGCAGCGGGGGGGCGGTTCAAACCCGTCCCCCCATCCTGCATGTAGGGGGGGAAGGTGGGCGGGTTCGAATCCCCCTTCCCGTTGGACAGGCCCCCCCCATCCCGGTGCGTTCCCCCCCCCTGGAGGTCTCCCTTCCCCTGTTCGACCCCCCCCCCCGTAATAGAGGACCTCATCCAGAGTTGCGGAAACGGGCGTCCGGCCGTCTCGCTTCCCCCGGGTTGCAAGGGCATGCTGCATGTTTTGGCCCCCCCCCCCCGGTTCCACGTGTTTAACTGCTTTTCCAAGGCAAGCGTCCACGGAACGCGTTCTTTCGGAGAGTATGAGTGACGGAACGAGGAGGAGGTGGAGGAGGAGGAGGAGGAGCAGGAGGAGGAGGAACAGGAGGAGGAGGAATAATAATGATAATACGGTTAAAACCAATCATATTAATAATTTTAAAAACGTATTCCAAAGAGGAATAACAAACTACGCATAATACTTACACTAATATGAAGAACCATACTAGTACTTATACGGATGTTAAGAATCGTATGAAGAATAACAGGGGTAATACTAATAATAAGCTATTAATAGAATTCAGGAGAATGGTACTAACGCGAATGGTAGTACTACTAGCATTAATCTTAATGATACGAATACTAAGTATAGTAACTATTATAATGCTATAAAACTGAGACGACTACTAATAATAATGATAGTACAACTAATCATAATAATCATAATAATGCTAAGACGGAAAATATTAATGATATCAATAAGAATAAAACGACGGACACGAATAATAATGATGATCTCTCGACTCATAAGAAAAACTGCCAACAACAATATTAATAGTATCAATGCTATGAATAATGACGATAATAATACTAATATGAATGCTACTACTACTACCACTACTACTACTACTACTACTACTACTATTACTACTACTACTACTACTACTATTATTACTACTACTACTACTACCACTACAAGTGCAAATGCTATTGCTAATACTAATACTAACACTGCTATGACTACTGATATTAATAATGATAATAGCAGTCATACTACTACTACTACTACTACTACTACTACTACGATTACTACTTATAATACTACTAAGAATACTTAACCTCTTACTAATAATAACTATGCTGCTGCTACTACTACTACTACTACTAGTACTACTACTACTACTACTACTACTACTACTACTACTACTACTACTACTACTACTACTACTACTACTACTACTACTACTACACTACTACTACTACTGCTGCTGCTACTACTACTACTACTACTGCTACTACTACTACTACTACTACTACTACTACTACTGTACAACATGATTAAGTATATGGTGAGGAGGAGGAAAAAAAAAGGGCGGAGGAGGAGGAGGCGGACGCGGAGGTGGAGGAGGAGACGCATGAGGAGGAGCAGGAGGAGGAGGAGGAGGAGGAGGAGGAGGAGGAGGAGAGAGAGGAGGAGGGAGGAGGAGGACGGAGGAGGAGGAGGAGGAGGAGGAGGAGGAGGAGGAGGAGGAGGAGGAGGAGGAGGAGGAGGAGGCGGAGGAAGAGGAAGAAAACGACAATGGAGGAACAGGAGGAGGAGGAACAAGAAGAGGAGGAGGAGGAACAGGAAGAGGAGGAGGAACAGGAGGAGGAGGAAGGTGCGGAGGAGGAGGAGGTGGAGGAGGAGGAGGAGGAGGAGGAGGAGGAAAAGAGGGGGAGGACAATGAAAAAGAGCAGGAGGAGCAACAACAACACCAACAGGAGGAGGAGGAGGAAGAGGAGGAGGACGATGAGGAGGAGGAGGAGGAGGAGGAGGAGCAGGCGGAGGAGGAACAGGAGTATGCGGAGCAAGAGGAACAGGATGAGCAGGATGAGCAGCAAGAGGAGCAGCAGGAGGAGCAGCAGGAGGAGCAGCAGGAGGAGGAGGAGGAGGAGGAAGAAGAAGGCTAATACTAATGATGCTACTAGAAATACGAAGACAAACACAAGACTAATAACACCGAAACTAATACGAACGAGACTAATCAGCATACTACTACTACTAATAATAATACCACCCACACTAATAATAATATCATGAATAATAATGCTACTACTAATCTTATTAGTAATAGGACGGGTGCTTCTATAACCTGTACTCATCATACTAATACGGCGCATCATTCTACTACCACTAAGAATAATACTACGAACACTAATATTGTTGCTAATGGTATTCCAAAGAAGAGTAATCACACACATCTTAGTGATTATGAGAATGCGAATAACACTACGAAGAAATCGTATAATGAAACATGCGAAGAATAACACTATGAATACTATTAATACGGATCGAGAAGAATCATACTACTACTACCACTACGACCAATACGAATAACACTTATACTAGTAAGAAGAACATGTGACTAATACTAATGAGACGGAGGTGACTATCATTTATAATCATAGTACTCATACAACGAGCATTATTAATACCACTAAATAATCAGATACTGCACGCAACAGTAATAATACTAAGGCTACCACTAAGAATGCTAACCATGCACATGCTAATGATTACGAGAAGACGAACAACTACTAAGAAATAGTAAGAAGCATACTGCTCAGAAGAAGAAGCGGACTACTATTAATCATGATACTAACCCTTTACATGCTATTAATACGAAGACTAAGAACACCACGATCAATTCACACAATAATAACACAATGCGAGTAGTAATATTATTATTAATAATAATATTATTAGTCATAATAATCATACTAGTAATACGAATAATGATACTGGTAATAATAGAGAACAGTACTATTACGAAAAGTAATAATACGACTAATAGTACTGATACTAAAAATAAGAACAAGGCGGCGAACACTATTATTGCGCATACTAATAACAATAATCATAATACTAATACTATTAAGAATTCTATTACTACGGAGTAAGACGAATCATACTACGACGACTAATACTACTAAGAGGATGAGGAGAACAAGCGAGGAGGAGGAGGAGGAAGAGGGGGGGAAAGAGGACGAAGAGGAGGATGAGGAGGAGGAGGAGGAGGATGAGGAAGAGGAGGATGAAAAAGGACACGGAAAAGGAGCAGGAGGAGCAGCAGGAGGAGCAGCAGGAGGAGGAGGAGGAGGAGGAGGAACAGGAGGAGGAAAAGGAGGAGCAGGAGGAGCAGCAAGAGGAGCAACAGGAGGAGCAGCAGGAGGAGGAGGAGGTGGAGGAGGAGTAGGAAGAAGAATACTAAGAAGACGGATACTATTCAGGAGAAGAAGCCACCGAATAACAATACTAATCCTAGTAGTACTACTATTATGAATAATCATAATAGTACTACCACGACTATTAATACGATAATAACCAAAATAATAAGAATAACAGGAATGCTAAACATAAGACTGATACGACAACTAATACGAATCATAGCAATACTACGTATACGACGGATCATATTACTACGAAGAACGGTAATCATGCGAATCAGAATAAGAACATTAATACTAAGACTAATACTAAGGGGATAAACATAATCATACTAATGATCGTAAGAATGCTAATAACAATAATGATAAGTAGTGCGACACATAATGCTAAGAAAAAGAAGGGGAATCCGAATAATAACATAATAGTAGTAATACGACGAATACGAACGAGACGATCAATCAAACTAATACGAACAATACTAATATGAAAAAGAAGACGAGTACTACGACTGAGCATAATCATCATACTATTACTAAGAGTAATACCAACAATAATACTAACAAGGAATAAGACGACTACTAATAAGAGGATGAGGAGGAAGAGGAGAGACAGAAGGAGGAAGAGGAGGAGGAGGAGGGGGAGGAGGGAGGAGAGTAAGAGGAGGAGGAGGAGGAGGAGGAGGAGGAGGAGGAGGAGGAGGAGGAAGAGGAGGAGGACAACGACAAGGAAAAGGAACAGGAAAAGCAGTAGCAGCAGCAGCAGCAACATCAGGAGAAGGAGGAGGAGGAGGAGGAGGAGGAGGGGAGGAGGAGGGAGGAGGGAGAGGGAGGGAGGAGGGAGGAGGAGGAGGAGGAGGAGGAGGAGGAGGAGGAGGAGGGGGAGGGGGAGGGGGGGGAGGGGGGAGGGGGAGGGGGGGGGGAGGGAGAGGGGGAGAGGGGAGGAGGAGGAGGAGGAGGAGGAGGAGGAGGAGGAGGAGGAGGAGGAGGAGGAGGAGGATGAGGATGAGGAGGGGGAGGAGCAGGAGGAGTAGGAAAAAGAAGAGTAATACTAATACTAAGACAACGAATGGTACGAATACTAATCTTAATTTTAGTACGACGAATATTAATAAGAAGAATATCGCTAATACTAAAAATAAAAAAGAACACTAATACGAACAAGAATACTAAGGTCCATGGTGGTGCCACTCTTCGGCCTGTGTGCCGCGCTCTACGTGGAGCTTCTGTGGGCCAGTCCGCGCCCGAGCCCCCCGCGGGCTCCCGGTACGGCCGTTGCGCCTCGCTTTGCGTGGAGGTTGCTGGGCCCAGGTGTGCCCTGGCCCCTGGAGGGCTCGTCTCTCGGCCCCTGGTGGGCCCTTCGTTCGGCCAGTTGTGCCGCGTTCAGGGTCAGGCCCTCTGGGGTCCGCCGAGGGTCGTCCGCTCCGCATAGCGCTGCAGTAGTCGCCGCGCAACCTCTCGCCGCGATTCGCCGAACGCTCTCGACCATGGCGGTTGAGAATCTGCGCGACTTCTTGCGCGATGCTGGCGCGCCGCCGAACTGTCCCGACGCGCGCGCTTGGGTTGAAGAAGTCGCAGTGATATGCGAGAAGAGCGACGTGTGGCACGCCCAGGTCGCGCGCGCGGGCGTCTCTGCTGTCTCCTTCGGTTCGCCGCGAACCCATTGCGGATGTCGCGCGAGGCGCTAGTCGCACTCGATGTGAGTAGAATGAAGGAATTGACGCCAGGCAAACAGCACTTACTGGCGGGCGCTGTCCGCCTCGCGATGAAGAAGTGGGAGCCCTCGGGAGCAGTGCGCGGTCGCGCCGACCCTGCTACGACAGGTGCGGGGACTCTTGCTGCCCTGACGGCGGCGCCCACAGGGCCGAGCGAGCCCAGTGAACACGTGGACACTGGCGCCAAGCTCGCCGGGCTGCATTCTTTACGCTTCGCGTATCCCCACCAGCCCATCTCACAGCAGCAACTCTTGCGAAGATTGCCGGCAGTCGTGTTTTTCAGGCGTGTGTCCGCTTGGGCCCGCATATCTCCTTTGTTCCTCCTTCCTCCCGCCTCCTTGTACATCCTCCTTGTGGGGGGAGCGGGAGAAGGACGAGGCGGAGGAGGAGGGAGAGAAAGCGCTCCTCGTGATTTGAGTCGTTTGGGGTTTCTCGTCCTGGTGTGAGTCGTTGGGGCCCTTCTTCCTGGTGTGAGTTGTTCGGGCTCTTCGTCGTGTGAGTCGTTCGGGCTCTTCGTCCTGGTGTGAGTCGTTGGGGCTTCTCGTGGTGTGAGTTGTTCGGGCCCCTCATCCTGGTGTGAGTCGTTCGGGCCCCTCCTCCTGGTGTGACTCGTTCGGGCTCCTCGTGGTTTGGGTCGTTCGGGGCCCGCGTCGTGGTGTGAGTCGTTCGGGCTCCTCGTGGTATGAGTCGTTCGGGCGCCTCCTCCTGGTGTGAGTCGTTCGGGCCCCTCCTTGTGGGCCCCTCATCCTGGTGTGAGTCGTTCGGGCCCCTCCTCCTGGTGTGACTCGTTCGGGCTCCTCGTGGTGTGAGTCGTTCGGGGCCCGCGTCGTGGTGTGAGTTCGGGCTCCTCGTGGTGTGAGTCGTTCGGGCGCCTCCTCCTGGTGTGAGTCGTTCGGGCCCCTCCTTGTGGTGTGAGTCGTTCGGGCTCTTCGTGGTGTGAGTCGTTCGGGCTCCTCGTGGGGCCTCTTGGGGACCTCTTGGAGCCTCTTGGGGCCTCTTGGGGGCCTCTTGGGGGCCTCTTGGGGGCCTCTTGGGGGCCCCTTGGGGCCTCTTGGGGCCTCTTGGGGGCCTCTTGGGGGCCTCTTGGGGGCCTCTTGGGGCCTCTTGGGGGCCTCTTGGGGGCCTCTTGGAGGCCTCTTGGGGGCCTCCTGGGGGCATCTTAGGGCCTCTTGGGGGCCTCTTGCGACCTCCTCAGAAGCGCAAAGTAGAGGTGCCCCCTGAGAAGGACAAAATGAGGCCAACACCTTTTGTAAAATCAATGATTTTGCTCTGAAGGACGATGAGCGCTGCCCCCTCAGAAAGCCAAAATGGGGCCCAAACCCTAGTAACATCAATATTTTTTGTTTCAAAGACGAGCTGAGGCGCCAAACTCCCTCCCCCCCTCGGGGCCCGAATCCTCGTGAGGGTCGTCGTTTTTTAGCCCTCCCAGGAGTCGAAAAAGGCCCCCCTGGCGACGCTCGGGACTCCCTCTCCAGGCCCAGGGGGAGGGGGTAGGGGGTGGGGTAAGCCCCTCCCCGAAGGGGAAGAAGGGGGGTTGAGGACAGAGAGAGCTCGCTAAACCACTCACGCCCGAAGGGCTGGTGGGATTTGGCGGGGCCACCGCCGCGGGCGTGGCCGCGCGCGGCCAAAACTGACGCACTTGTGACCGAGATCGCGAAGCTTAAAAAGCGCGGTTGCGCCGATCCTTATGTATACGTCGACTTTCGGACCTGGCTGCCCCAGGGCGCTGCCCTGAAGGGCGTCGACGCCAGCAAGTGGCGGGGGCCCGAGTTCGGCTGGCCGGAGTGGCACCTCGCGTTTGACCAATGCATAGTCGCTGGGGCTGCGACGGCCCAGATGTCACTCGGCGCAGCGCTCGCGCGCAAGCAGAGCGTCCTGCGGGCGCGCGCTTCCCCCCCCCTGGTTCGCTTGGGAACCGCCGTGTCGCTTTCTCTGGGCGTCTGGCAGGTGGCAATCAGTGCGCATGTGCAGGGGCCTCGCGCGCAATTGGGAATCGTCTATAGCGAAATCTGTCGGCCCGCGTCCCGTCTTCCCTCTCTTGTGCCCGCGAGGGTGCCGGCCGCCCCGCGTTCGTTGCAGCCGCAATTGGGCTGAATTATCGGCGGCAGGTGTTCCTGGTTTCTCCGTCGAGACCGCCGCCGCTTGCTTGGGCCCAGCTATCCCGAGGCCCGCGGAGACAGAGTTTGACGCCACCACGCGCGGCGAGATGCCGCCTGGGAGCAGTTAGGTGCGCAATGTTTGGCAGCGGCGCCGCGAGTCCCCCCCCTTCTCTTCCGGAAAGGGCGCGGAGGGCGCGGCCGAAGGAAAAGGTGGCGCGGGCAAGGGCCGCAAAGACTCTGCCGAGGGTGACGAGCTTGGCGCCGCGCCCGCGCCGACGATGCCGAAGGAGAGGGCGCGGCACGGCGACTGCGCCGACTGAGGGGCCCGCGCGACGGCCAGCGCCGTTCGAGGCGCGCCCCGGTTGACAATTCGCGCGCGATTCCAAACCGAGCGCGAGCGCAGCGCCGCCTTCCATCCCTTTGTGCGCGCCCGTGCGTTCTCGGTGTGTTTTCTGTTTCGCTCGGCGCAGACCAGGGGTTGCCGGGGGCGGCCTCGGCGAATATGGCCGATTGCGGTTCCCCTCCGGGGAAGAGGCGCAAGATCGACGCTGCCAGGGCCGCGGTTGGGTCTGCTTTCCTGCCTCGGACATTGACCGGCTGCCGCAAGCCGTCAAAGATGCTGTAGCGTGGACTGCGGCCGCGTCCACGAGGGAGGCGCGCGCGCCCGGCCGCGGCGGCAAGCGCGCGCGCGCCGGGTCGAAGGCCCGCCGATTCTGGGAGAAGGCCGCCAGCCGGATCGAGGCTCGGGCCGCCGCCCTCATCGCGTCCGGCGAACCCGCGCGTGGCTCGGCGCGGCCGACCCGGCAACCAAGGCCGTCTCGCGGGGCGTTAACGGGCCTTCGCTCGCCAAGCTCGCTGCTCGCGCGGGCCGCTGCGATCTGGATGAGGTAGAGTTCTTTCGCTCCGGCGCCCCGCTGGTGGGCCATCTACCGCGCTCGGGCCTTGGGGGGGCGATTGGCGGGGCGTCGCGCGTGCCCGTGGAAGCTCAGCGCGGCGCCGCTACCCGGCATAGTAATTCATCGGTTCTGAGGGGGCAGCTGCGGCCCGACCCGCGCGCCGAAGTCTCGCGCTAGCGCGGGCGCCGAATTAGGAAGTATGGCCGAACCTGTCGATTTCATTCGGATTGACAGCGCCAGCGCTGTACTTGTGCCGCGCTTCAGTGTCGAACAGGGGATCCGCGCGGACGGCGCCCCTAAGATGCGACCCGCCGACGATTGCTCCATCGCGGGGCTACGCGGCGCCACTGCGCCCGGAGAGAAACGTCGCAATGACGCGGTGGACGCGCCGCGGCAGGCCAGCGCGGCGCCGCGCGCGGCTCTACCGTCGGGGCGGCGGTGCCTTTTAAAAGCGGACAACGACTCCGCGTTTCGAAGGTTGCCGATTCAAGCCAGTCACCGCTCATTGGCCTACGTGGTCTACCGCTTGGAACCCAAGATCATGGCATCGATGCATAACGCGCTCCCGTTCGGAGCAGGCCCCGCGCGTGCCTGAACGGGGCGAGCGCGCGCGCGGGTGCCCACGCCCGATCGCTCGCAGTCGCGAGCGTGCATAGATGGGGGCGCGTCGGCCCCCTGCTCGCGATCATCCTGCGCCGCGAGTTGGGCGCGGTGATTCTGCGATGCGTCGACGATTTATGCGGAATTGGCAGGGGCAGCGGCAGCGAGGCCCTACAGACGTCCCGGTCGTTCTTCCGCGCGAGCGCGCGCCGCATCGGGCGCGGGCTGCGCGTGTCCTTGAATGCGCGGTGCGAATAGTGCGCGCCCTGATGGGCCAGTCGGCCATATCTGCCAGAAAGGTTGAGCACCGTAATCCACTCGTCACTCTCGGGTTGCACATCGAAGCAAGCGCGCGCCGAAGCGTTGCCGGCAACGCGCGCGCGCGACCGGCGCTGCGGCTCCTCGCAGTTTGACAGCGTCGGTTTCTCCGCCCAGCCGTCCGACGACAAACGAACAAAGTGGTGCTCTCGGATCAGGGCGGCGCTGCGCTCCGGTCAATTGTCGGCGGGGGGCTCTGAGCTGGGCCGCCAGCCGCGCGTTCCGGCGCATAGGGCGCGCGACGCTTCGCCCTCTGCTGGATCATTCCCACAGATGGAATCGGATTCCGCGGGGGGGGCGCTCGCTGCAGCCTCACGTGGCGGCTGTGCGTTCTCGAGCGCGGCGTTGCCGAGCGCGCGGCCTGGGAGGCGCGCGCACCTGTGCCCCCGCTGCTGCCTTGGGCGGGCGCGCGCGGGGGCCCTGCGCGTATAGCCGCCGCATTGTGCGCGGGCGGCTCCTGGCTGTGCGCAGATCTCGCGCCGGACGACGACGTCGTGCGTCAGTTCACGGCGCGGGGCGATAATCAAATCGCTAAACTGGAAATGTTGGCAGTTGCTTTGGGGGTGAGCACCTGGGGCCGGCTGGTCGCTCAGAGTATTCTCCGACAGTGCGGTTGCGGATGGGGGCTTTCGAAAGGGTGCTGCGCGCGAGCTGGGCCGCGCCGCGCTAGTCCACGCCTTCCGGCTAGCCGTGGCAGGCCTCCATGTCAGCGTGCACATCGACCGCGTTCCCGCTGGCGCGCGCCGCCGCGGTGCGTGCGTGGCTGTCTCTTATGCCAAAGCGCGCATGCGATAACATCGCGGACGACCCAAGCAAGGAATCGTACGAGTCGCTTGCAATACTCGGTGCGCAGATCGCGTCGCGCCGAACGCGGCGCCCGCCTCCGCGTCGCAGGGGCTAAGTGGTGTCGCCCAGCGTTAGCCGATGCTTTTGCGTTGCCGGAGCTGCCAGGACAGCTGGCGAGCTCGAGCGCGCTGGGCCTTGCGCCATTGGCCTCGCGCGCGCAACCCTCGAAGGATCGGCCCCGCAATTCGGCCGGGCGCGTCCCTCTGCGCCGCGTGCCCCCTTCTTTCGGAGCACGAGGGTGCAATTGATGCGTTTTTCGTAAATAATGGTGTCTTCTCGCTACAGTTTTTCCATGCTGTGCGGAAAATCAGTTAGCGGCCAGGCTTTGCAGACCTCCCTGGCGAGGTTCAGGCCAAGCTGCGCCTGCGGCAGTGCGCCGCGCCACCGCCAGGCGCCCCTCCCGTTGCGGCAAACGCCGGGGCGCGGCGGGCCACGGCCGTTCCCCCGCGCCCGCCCGCAGCTGTGGCGGCGCCGCCGGGCGACCGCGCCGCGCGTTCAATGAGGTCGGGCGCGCGTATGGCGCTCAGCAATGCGCCGCCCACGCCGCGGGGCGGCCCCCGGGCGAACCGCGCGAGAGGCGCCCCTGGCGCGGCGTCACCGGAATCTATTCAACGCGACTTAGAGCGCGCTCGCACATTGGTGATTATTGGCGCGGGTCCGCGCTCGTTCGGGGCGTGGCGAGCTGCGCTCAGGGCTTGGATGTCGTTTGCAAAGCGTCGCCTGCACAAGGGCGGCTGCGCTGCGCTGCCACCGAACTCGGAGGAACTCTGCCTCTTCGCGCTTGAATTTAGGAGTTCCCGCGCTTTCGGGAATTATAAGTGCCAGCTCGCCAAAGCGCGTCGGCTCTCGGGCCGCGACGCGGCCGTGTTCCGAGACCCGGTAGTGCGCCGGGCGCGAAAGGCGATTGCGGAGAGGCACCCGATTCGGAGGCCGATTAAGCCCTTCGCGATGCTTTCGCATCTCCCGGCCATGCTGGATTTCGCGCGGGAAGATCGTTCCCTCCGCGCCTTCTTTGTGCTCGCGTGGGGGTTCGCTCTACGCGTGCCCTCGGAGGCGCTGCTCATCGGGCGCGGGGGCGGGCCGACGGTCGCCTGGTGGACCTGCTGGCGCGCCAGCTCCTCCGCCGCGTGCGCTGTTCGCGCCGCCCGACCTTTCGTCGGGGAGGTCCGCGTAGGCGATCCTGCCTTCCCGCACCTCCGGCGGATCAGCAGCCGGAGAGTCGCGTCACCAGCCGCTCCTATCGCGCGGACCATCAGGGCCGCGGCGGTGCACGCCGGCGCCCCTGGCGGGTCGTCGTTCACAAGCAAGGCCTTTCGGCGGGGGCACGCCGGAACCACGAGGCGTTGCCGGGGCCGGCTGTGCGAGATCTTGCGCAGCGCGGATGGGTCGTCACGGGCGTTCCGAGAGTACCTCGACATGAATCGGAACGAATGCAAGGCGACCGCCGAGGCGGTGTCCGCCGCGTCCGGCGAAGGCGCGCCAGGCGGCGCCGCGCTGCCCACGAGTTAGACCGTGTGGGCTGGCAACTGTCGGGGGCGCCCCGCTGCGCGCTCCGGCCTCGTCCAGTCGCCCGTTCGTGTCTGCGGCGTTCGTTGGGTAGCGCCGCGACCGGGGCACCTGGCCGCCCGACGTTGGGCGGTTGCATCCAGGTGGCCCCGTCGCGGCGCATCGGTTGGCGAAACCTGCGTCGCGCAGGCGATCTGCGTCGAGAAGGCAGGCCGAACGTGGAGTTGCGGCCGGCGCGCCGCGCCCAATGCGGGTGCGATCGCTCGCTGGGCTGGGCGCCCTCTAAGGGCCGACCTCATCCACTTGTGGTGGCCCGCGCAAGCGCAGAGCGGGTGCGGGGGCGCGATCGGGGGGGGGGGCCCGCGTCCGCGAGCGCGCGCGGCTGCGGGCGCGCGCGCTCTCCGTCGCCCCACGCGGGCCGAGGCTGCGATCCGCGAGAGCGGGCGCGCTGGCTCGACGCCGAGCGCCAGGCGCGATCCGCGGCCCCGGGCGCGCCGCAGCGCCGGGGGCCGCGCGCGCCTTGGGCCCGGCCGCGCGGCAGGTGGGGGCCGCATGTGCGGCGCGCCCCGACCCTGCCCGCGAGCCGCTTCGCCGCGCTGTAGATGTTGAAGTTTTTGGCGAAGAGGCGCGACGGCGACAGCGCGCCGCGCTGGCTGGTCGGGCGGCGTTTCGCCCGCCCCCCCCCGCCCGACTGGCTTATCACCTCGGTTCCGCGGGGGGGTGTTCCGTCTCAGCCGGGTGGTAGCATCCAGGCGTCCCCGTCGCGGCACCTCGTTTGGCGAAACCTGCGTCGCGCAGGCGATCTGCGTCGAGCAGGCAGGCCGACCGTGGAGTCGCGGCTGGCGCGCCGCACCCAATGCGGGTGCGATCGCTCGCTGGGCTGGGTGCCCACTGAGGGCCGACCTCATCCGATTGCGACTCATGTAACGAATACTAATAATAATAACACTAATAATAAGACGCAGAAGAAGAACACTAACACTAACAAGGATACTCAGAAGAATGATCATACTCATGCGAATTATCGTGATACGACTACGAACACTATTAAGAAGTAGTGCGAAGAATAATGCCAATACTAAGAAGATTTTAAACGCTATAACTAATAGCAGTACGAAGAATGATAACAATGCGATCAATCAAAGTAAGGGGAACAATGCTAATCAGAAAAGGAAGACGAAAACTCAGGACGAGCATAACCAGAAGAACAATAATACTAACAACTAGCATTAATGATAATAACAATAATAATACGACTAATAATAATACGAATAATAATATTATTAATAATAGTAATACTAATACTTATCATAATAATACTAATAATAATGTTAATAATAATAATAATAATACTAATAATAATAATAATAGTACTAATAATACTATAAGTTTTATTATTAATCGTACTAATACTAATAATAGTAATACGGATAATAATTTTTAATAATAATAGTAAAAATAATAAGAATAATATTATTAATAATAATAATACTATTACTAATACTAATAATACTAATAATAATAATACTAACACTAATAATACTACTACTACTACTAATAATAATAATAATAATAATAACAATACTAATAATAATAATAATAATAATAATAATAATAATAGTAGTAATAATCATAATAATAATAATAATAATAATAATAATAATAATAATAATAATAATAATAATAATAATAATAATAATAAAAATGAGTACGAAGAATACGGAAATGACGAATACCAGTAATAATAAGAAGAGGAGGAGGAGGAAGTAATATGAAGAGGAGGAGGAGGAAACAGGTGAGGAGAGGAGGGGAGAGGTAGGGTGGAGGAGGTGGGGGAGGGGAGGGGGAGGGGAGGGGAGGAGGAGGAGGAGGAGGAGGATGAGGAGTTAGGAGGAGGCGGAGGAGGAGGAGGAGGGGAGGAGGAGGAGGAGGAAGGAGGAGGAGTAGGAGGGAGAGAGGTGAGTAGGAGGAGGAGGGAGGAGAGGAGGAGGAGAGGGGGGGAGGGGAGGGGGGGAGGAAGGAGGAGGGAGGAGGAGGAGGAGGAAGGAGGAGGAGGAGGAGGAGGGAGGAGGAGGAAGGAGGAGGAGGAGGAGAGGAGAGGAAGAGGAGGAGGAGGGGAGGAGGAAGCTGAGGAGGAGGAGGAAGGAGGAGGAGGAGGAGGAGAGGAGGAGGAGGAGGAGGAGGAGGAAGAGGAGGAGGAGGAGGATAGAGGAGAGGGAGGAGGGGAAAGGACAGGAGGGAGAGGAGGAGGGGAAAGAGGGGGGAGGGGGAGGGGGAAGAGGAGGAGGAGGAGGAGGTGGAGGAGGAGGAGGAGGAGGAGAAGCCGGAAGGGCCAGGACAAGGAAGCGGAGGAGAGGAGGAAGAGGAGGAGGAAACAGGAAGGAGGAGGAGGAAGAGAGAGCAGAAGGAGGAGGAGGAGAGGAGGAGAAAAAAAGAAGGGAGGAGGAGGAGGAGGAGGAGGAGAGAGTAAGAGGGAGAGGAGGAGAGGGGGGAGCAGCGAGGGGGGGGGAGGTGGAGGGGAGGAGGATTGGGAGGGGGGGGAAGATGAGTAGACGTAGGAGGATGCATCAAGTTAGCCTGTTCGAGCGGGTCAGCGGGCCCCGCCGAGTTCCACCCATCACTTAATAATCCATGGTGGGGCGACTTCATACTGGGACTGGAACGCGGTCCCACTTGGCGAGCTCAAGGTGCTCGCGCACCTTCCCGCTTCCGACGATTTGGCGAGGGCAGACAACAACGGTTTGGCGAGGGGGGAAGACGCTGGCCGCGCATGGTCGGGAGCAGAGCTCCAGGAATTGTTGCGTGGTTTTGCGGCGAAAGTGCAACTTGGGCTTTCCTCGATTCGCGCCAGCTTTCCGATTCGCGCGGCGAAGGCGACTCGTGCGCCGTGCCGAAACAGTTTCGCACACACACGCTGCGCGGCCACAGCGCTCGGGCCGCGCTCGCGCCGCCCCGTTGCCGCCCCGCTCGCGGGCGACCCGGCCAGCGCAGCACGCTCCGCGCCAGAGGTGGGCCGCTGGGCCCAGACGGCAGAGCCCACGAAGTCTGCGCGAGGGCGACGCGTCGCCCGCTCGCGCGCGCCCGGCCCCGCCCAGAACGCATTGACGAGTGGAACGTGTCTGCCCGGCCGAGGCGGGAACTCCTGATGGGCGTGTTTTCCACCACCACAGGTTGGATGGGGAGGGGGTCCTCCTCTTCGTCGTCCTCCTCCTCCTCCTCCTCCTCCTCCTCATCCTCCTTTTTCCCCCCCCCTCAAACTTATGGTGGTGGTGGTGGTGGTGGAAAACAGGCTCATCAACTCCACTCAGGCGAAATCCGCGCGGTTCAGGCCGCTCGCTCGTAGCCAGACATGTGCGCCGTGCCGTCGGCCGGCCGGGTGGCGCAGCGAGAGCATATACTGACAGAGAACTCAGATGGGAGGCGATTTGTGCAGGGCGGACGAGTCACCTGGCTCCGTCCAGTCCCCCCCCCGGCAACATACGAGCCGGGTGTGGCGGAACTTGGCATCGGGACTGGCGCGCGTTCCTCACAACGGCTCATGCGCAGTCCCGCCATCGACGGTTTGGCGAGGGAGAAAAGCACGGGCCGCGCACAGGCCAAAGAAGTCCCAGAGCATCGTCGCTGCGCGGCGTTGCGTGCGGCCAGGGTTCCCAGAAACGCGGCCAAGGGGAAGCGTGCGTTGTGCCGAAGCAGCACTATCACTTTCACGAAAACCTGTGGGGCGCCTTGGTGAATACGACATTTCGCCCGCTCTCGCGCGGCCCCTATGCCGCTGCCGCTTCTATGCGATTCGGCGGACGGAAGACATGCGCCGCGCCAAGGTGGTAATACCATTCCAGGCGAACTCTGCGCGGGGATTGCGCGATGGCGACAGTTCGCCCTCTCGCGCGCGTCTCCGCCTCGAACGACCTGGCGAGTGAAAAGTCTGCGCCGCGCCCGAGCGGGCCGGCCCCTTTCTGGTCAATCGGTGCGGCGCCAAGGCGGAAACGACGTTTCGCTCGCGCAAGCCACAAATGTGCGTTGCGCCGAAATTGGAGCTCACTTCTGAAAAATGAACGCGGAGGCCGAGGCGAGAGCGGCATTTGGATCTTTCGCGCGCGACGCGCGCCCCGTCCCGCTACTGCCATGCCTCTGGCAATGTCTCCGCGAACACGTCCATGGTGAAAGGCAAGCTGTAGACTTCGTACCGGTTTTTCAGGGGTCGGATGGACCCCCCCAGGATGGCATCGCTAACGGACGGCTGAGGAGGAGGAGGAGGAGGCTGAGGAGGAGGAGGAGGAGGAGGAGGAGGAGGGGGAGGGGTAGTATGTACTAATGAGGAATATGGATGCAAGCAGGCTGAGGAAGAGGTCGACGAGGGAAGCGTTTTTTTTGTTGGGAAGTGATGGTGGGAGAGAGGAGGGCCAGGAAGCAGAGAGGCGTGGACAGAAGAGGGAGGAACGAGGAGGGAGGGAGGAGGAGGAGGAGGAGGAGGAGGAGGATGACAGTGTCGACAAAACCAGGGCCTCTTGTGAACTCGCCTGGCAGATGCATTACACAGGCAGCCTCAGCTTCGCGAGCCTGGAGACGAGCCCGAAGGGTGTCCATCCCAGGAGAACATATGACACCGGGGGGAGTAGCTGAGACGAGCTCTTGGCCCCGTCCGCCCCCGATTCCCTTCTTTCAGGCGCAGATCGGCTTAGGAGGCGAAGGCCTCTTTCGTGGCGCCTTCGGCTCTGCGGGTGCGAACCTGTCTGAAACCTTCGAATCTTGTGGGCTCGGGGGCGTGACATGGCGCTCGCGCCGCTTGACCAGAGAAAGTCCAGTGCGCTGCTCAGCAAAAGCTCCGCACTGCACACACTCATAAGCCAAACGACGAGAGCGCGCCGTACAAGCAGCCCACACACTGACGGTGCTCACTGTCGGTGCCACGCAGTTGGAGGAGGAGAGCAGCATGCCCTACTGCCTCAAAAACCAAGTCCGAACTAGCTATGGACACGCGAAAGCACGGAGCATACTCATCATACGCTCGCCCACAGCAGGTCACTCGCGCCACGATATTTCATGGGTAATGCTCGGTATCATGCGTCGTCAGCGGCAGAGTACTGGCCACTGGGCTGAATGGGAAGATATCATCGTCGACGTTTTCGGGGTAGAATGGCGAGCAAAACGGGATACTTGTACAACGGTTGCTGATTGGATGAAGCTTTGACCAGACTTTGAAACCCAGACCTGCACCCGTTGGAAACTGTGCAGGCCGAGGGAGCAGGAGGAAGACGACGAACAGCTCGTAGGGCCACCGCCTGTGCGCCGATCCCAGACAGATCACCACAGCCTCGACGGCTTGCCGGCCACGCATGTCGAGTCCGCTCTGGCGATGCACACGGCCGGACCCGAACGGCATCCATGTTTCGTCAGAGATTGCGAACCCCTGGCGAACGTCATCAACGGCGACGCGGTTCTGCTCAATCCTGACCTTCTTCCACTCTTCACCCGTGTGTCCGCAAAACTGTTTGCTATGGTGAATAATGGTTGGATGACGAGCCAGCCCGAGTTGAACCTTGTGCAGTGGCGCTGGCGATGCTTCAATAGGATAGCCAATCACATTGCGAATCACACCATGGATATCCAGCGTTCATGGTCTCAGAAATTTTGTACCTTCTGTGGGCAAAGTGTCTGTGCAGTAAGCAACCGATGTCATCCATACTGATGGGGGGACCCGTACAAACAAGTGTTCATCAGCAGCGTGGTTTTTAGAAGCCCATGTGCTGCTTCCGATAGGGACAGTGCCGTATCCGATCTGAATGGCGGGACCATTTATCAGCACACCAATACCTTCCTTTACGGCCGAGGCCATAGCATTGGAGGAAGCAGTGGACTTGATATAGGATCTCTTGAGAACGTGATCATGGGGTGTTGACTTTGCAACGTCAGTAACATGCCAGTGCAGCCTCGCCTCATGCCTCCAGAAAGAAAAAAAAAACACTGACCACCAGAATGGCAACGTTCCGCAGCATCTCGGCCATCAGGCTCCTGAGCTGCTCGCCCAAAGGGGTACCCTGGGGGTAGCGCCAGTGGGCGTCTTTAGCAAGACGGTCGGCGTCTTCTTTGACCAGAGCAATTCTTTGGCCACGTGGAGCAAGAACCCGAATCACCTCATCCGACCTATGTGCACGCGCACACAGTCAACCCGCACAGGAAGGATGGGCAACCTTCCCAAAGGTACCCTTGCATCCTTGCCTCCTCGGTCCATCCTTGGCCACTTTCGTTGGCCGCGCCTCGCTCGAAAAGTTTTGAAATCGGCGTCCAAGGCCCTTGCATCCCTATCGCGCATCCTTACTAGAATGGTTGACTGTAGTCAACGCGCCTAGTGTGCTCGGGCCCTGGGCCCCTGCCCCGCCTGCGCCTCACGCCGGAGCCCGGCGAAGATCTTGGCCGACGCAAGCTGCGCCGCGTTGGGGTCGTTGCGCACGCGCAGCATCCAGGCAGTCGGAAGAGGGCCGTGCGGGGCCCGCCCAGAGACGAGCCAGAACAGCCAGGGCGCCATGCTCGGCGGCCGGAGCAGTCCGAGGGTGGCTGCCCCGCACGCCCCCTCGGAGCCTCCGTTCGAGACGAGCGGCGACACACCAGGCCTCACCGAGCACATGAGCACCAGTGAGCATCACACCTCGCGGCGCTGCCGCCCGTGCAGACGTCGCAATCGAGGGGGAGGTGGGGGAGGGACGGGGGACGCAGAACGATCGATGCAGACCTCCCAGATGCGGTCGGAGTAGACGGGGTCGGAGGATCGCGCCGCATCGCCGATGCATCGGCCATGCGGTTCGGTGTCGCCGATGCGGCGCGATCCTCCGACCCCATCCGCTCCGACCCCATGCAGGAGGCCTCTGGGCAGGGACGGAGGAAGTAAGACGAGGAGGGGGGAAGGACGACGGGGCAGGAGGGGAGGGGACGGGCTGGCATGGTAGGGGACACTGGCCGCTGGCCGCGCCAACGACCCCGCGGCGCGGCTCGGACGTGGCACGTGTTCATCAGTTTGCGCTTAAAAGAGGGCGCGCGCGCCGCCGCGGGCGAGGACGGGCGGACCAGAAGGGCGGCATGGGGAGGATATTTTTTGGAGGAGGAGAGGGGAGGGATCAGCGGGATCACTGCGGCCTCAGTCGGGAAATCGACGCGCCGAGAGGGGGGGGGGGGGGGGGGGGGGGGGGGGGGGGGGGGAGGGAGGGAGGGATCCGGGAGGGAGGAGGGGAGGGAGGAAGGGAGGTAGGAGGAAGGAAGGGAGGGAGGGAGGGAGGGAGGAAAAGGAGGAGGAGGAGGAGGAGGAGGAGGAGGAGGAGGAGGAGGAGGAGGAGGAGACGGAGGAGTAGGAGGGCGAGGAGGTGGAGGGGGAGGGGAAGAGGGAGGGGAAGGGGAAGTCGTCCGCATCATATGCGATAGAAGGGCACTGAAGTCTTGGCGCGCACCACTGTCGAGCCCTCGCCGGCAGAATGCCCATGCTGCGCTGAAGGATCTGGACCGTGGCAGGAGGTGGCACGCGGCCTCGACTCCAAAGAAGATTGGGCTAGCTATGCCGACTGACTTCTCTGCGTGGTGGATTGCCAGCTTTTGCGGCGAATAGTTTGCGGACACAGGCCCATTCGCCGCGACGAATTTCGACTCTTGTTCAAGTGGGTTACACAGACAATCATCAACATCCTTGGCGCAGGGCGGCTTCCGCCGCACGACCACGGCGACCCAGTCAGGTGGATGGACAGGTGCCGCAACATTTTCGTTGATTATGTGTGTAACGCCACCATGGACAGGCAAACCTCGTGGCGGGCACCATGTCGCAAAGGGCGGGCCAACCTATTGGCATTTTCTGACGGAGGCTCTTGGCAAATAATGCTCGGCCAGTTTGTGGGCGCTCGGTACCGTGACCGAGGCTGGATACGAGATTGTGGTGTTTGCCGGAGTCTTTCATCAGCCGCCCACCCGTTTTTTTCATGGCGGAGGCCATCGCTCTGGACGGCGCTCTGGACGAACCCCTGGCGAGGGCAGGCGAAGGCCGGTGATCTCATGAGAAGTGAGCGCGACGTTGCACCTCGGAGGTGATGTCGTCCAGAACCATGCGGGCTCGAATTTCACCCTCGTCTTCCTTCCTCCTCCTTGTCCCGCCCTTCATTTTGCGTGCTTGATCATCCTTGCTCTCGCTGCGCACTGTCCTGGGGTATCACTTGTCACATGTTGCGATCTTGTAGCATCAGGGGTCGCTTCGTGAACTTTTGTCCGCCACGCGGAACGAAGCGAAACGAATGGCAAGGAGGAGGGCGCAAGGCGCAAGGCTCAAAGGGTTGCCTGCGTCCTGGAGGCCGCAGCCCGCAGAGGGAGGGACTGGCCGCAGGGCCACGAAAACCGAGTGCACGTCCGCGTGTGCAGAGCGTGGTGGGCGGGCGGGAGGGGGGGGGAAGGGCGTACGGCGCGCGTGTCGAATGTACTTCGGCAGCGAGCGAAGGGGAAGTGAGAAGGGGCGGGCCTTCTCAGAAGGCTCGGAAGTTCCCCGGCCTTCGGAGAAGTTTTCTATACCTTCCCGGGAAACACGAAGAACTTCTCAGATTGCGCGAGGGTTTCTGAGAAGTCCCGTCGCCTTCGGAGAAATCCTTCTCCTTCTCATTTCCCCCCTCGCTCGCGGCCAAGTACTTGGCCGGAGGGATGGGGGGGGGGCGTGCGGCGCGCGTGCCGAGTGTGCTGGGCGGGCGGGCGGGCGGGCGAAGGGGGGGGGGGCAATCGTTCGGTGCGTGTTGGGCGCCGAAGGCCCGAACAAACCGATCGGGGACTGGCCGGGCCAGCGACCGCAACCACGAGCGGCGGCGTCGGCGACGGGGCGGCGCCGCCCCGCGGGTGTCGCGGCTCGCAGGACACGGCCCAGTCAGCCGGCGCGTACCTTGCCACTGCGGCCCGCCCGTCGGCCGCCGCCCCCCCCTCCGCTCCAGCAGCCATGGTGCAGCGCCTGACGTACAGGAGCCGCTCGGCCCTCTGGGCCGGGCGCGGCGGCGACGGCGGCGGCGGCGACGTGGATGACGGCAGGCGGGCGGCGCCGCCCGCCAGCGTGGCCTGCCAGTACAACGGCGTCAACCGCATCGACCCTGGGGCCGCCCCAGGGTCGACGTGCAGCTGCTGCTTTTGCGCGGTCCCAGGTGCAGCGTTTGTGCAGTCGTCGTCGTCTCGAGGCCGCTCCTCGGGCCCTGGGGCCAGCAGGAGCCATCGGAGACGAGAGACCTGTTCCTGGGGAGGGGTCGAGGGCCACAGGGACTCAGCGTTGAATGACTCACGGCGTCGACTGTCTGTTCCCAGCCCTCTTGGGTGAAGTTGTACACTCGGGTCGAATTTGCAGCCCCGCGCCTTCCGCTTCCTCAGCCTCCTCCTCCTCCTCCTCCTCCTCCTCCTCCTCCTCCTCCTCCTCCTCGGCTCCATCGTTTGAGCCACCCCTCTTTACGGCTCGGCGCCGTCGCGCCTGACAACAGCGACGGGGCAGCTCCCTCTTGGCCCACCCGGGACTGGTGTGACTGGCAGCCCGCGAAGCAGCCCGAGGCATATGTTCCGTCTCGCCGTGGTTTCTCAGGGTTTGGTTTGCCCCCAGTGCGAGCCCGCGGGTGGCGGTGCGCGCTAGCGTTGCATCGGCGGACGCCGCTACGTTCTGAGAGAATCAAAAATTGCTCAAACAGTACTCCACGAGTATTCTTGGCACATCGTTGTTCGAATACTCCGCACACTGTTCTGGAGTTGTTTTGATTACGCCGACGTGCTGCGGAAAGGGGCGATTCCTCAGACTCCGATTCGGATCCCTCAGGCGGCTCCGAATTCTGGATGGGCTCCCTTCGGCCGCCGATGGGAGCTGCGCCGTCAGGCCACCTCCCTCCCTCACCCTTTCTCAACCTCCTGCTCCTTCTGATCCTCTGGCTCTTCCTCCTCCTTACCCCCATCTCCTCCTCCTCCTCCTCCTCCTCCTCCTCCTCCTCCTCCTCCCACTTCCCCTTTCCCTTCCCCTACCCATCTCCCCTTCCTTCTTTTTCTGTTCTTTCTCCTTCATCTCCTGCTTCTCCTCATACCCTCTCTCGTGCCCTCTCTCGTGCTTCCCTCCCTCCTCTCCCACTCCCTCCTCCCTCCTGGTCCTGCTTGCCCTCCGCCTGCTCCTCCTTTTTTTTATATTTTTTATCAGATCTGATTCGTGGTAGTGTCAGGACGATCCTGGAAGCCACTGCGTCACCCTTCTCCTCTTCAGCCTTCCATCGACCCGGAGGAAGCATATCCGCTACAACACCAAGGGCAACAAGCAGCGGAAGGTCAAGACCCCCGGTGGCAAGCTCGTATTCCAGCAGCTGAAGAAAAAGGCTTGCCCTGCTCTTCTTTAGGTCCACCTCATTCTGCTTCTCCCCTCCTCATCTTCCTCTTCCTCCTCCTCCTCCTCCAGCTCCTTCCCCTTCCACCTCTGCGTTCCCCTTCTTCTCTGCCCCTCCGCTTCCTCCTCCTCCTCCTTCTCCTCGTCGCCTCCCTCCTTCTCCTCCTCCCCTCCTCCTCCCCCTCCCCCTCCTCCTCCTCCTCCTCCTCCTCCTCCTCCTCCTCCTCCTCCTCCTCCCCCTTCTTCTTCCTCCATCGTCCATCCTCGCCTCTTCCGCGCTCCACCCTTTCCTGTCCAAGTTCTTCGTCCTACTATTCATCATTCCCTCCTTCACGACCTTCCTCCATCCTCTCCTCCTTGTCCTCCTCATCCTCATCCCCCGGCTTGCACCGTGGCCATGATTTTGGCGCCGGGCATGGCACGCCCCCCGAGCCCCGCGGGGTTAACCACAGGCGGTGGCGGTGTGCCCACACAGGTACTACATGCGTGATGCTGGATGTTTGACGGATGGTTGTGTTCTGCGCTCGATGGTCGCGCTGTTATTTCGAGTGGCAAACCATGTGCACAGAGTTGGTCGTGCGCTCGTTTTTCGTCATTATGATGCATATTTTCGGTGCCTCTTCCAGCTCTGCCCGCAAGCGGGTCTGCGCGCACCGTCGGCTACCGGGCGTTTCAGGCCCAATCTGTGGCTGTGTCGAGCCAAGCCGCTTCGGCTGGAAGTCCCGACACCTTGCGACGCCCATGAGAGGCCGAGGAATTGGCATTGTGGCAAGCGCGGGAACGTCTTTACACGGCGGCGTCTGTGACCAGGAGGCCTTCTGGGGCCCCGATACCGCCTCCAAGAGGTTGCGCTCGCACTGTCCAGTGCTTCGCCCTGAACGGGCCGCGATGTTGTTGTCCCACCTCCTCCCCTTCCCTCTCGTCTTTGCAGATTTTGATTCCGAGTTTTCGGCCCCGACCGATCCGAGCTGAGCGCCTGCATGGTTGCTTCTTTCCCGATTGTGCCGATGCTGTTACCGACCTGGTGGGTGCGATCACAATCCACCTTCGAGCTGTCAGACTATGTTGTCCCGCGGCCGCATAGCCGTTCGTAATGTGATGCGCGTCTACAGGACCGCGATTGTCCGTCGCGAGAATTGGGTCAGCAAATGAGCGCTCATAGCAGCCAGTGTCCAAACCTGTTTACGCAGTTCAGGGGAAGTCCATTCCCTCCGCCCCTCTCCATCGCATCCTTCTCCCATCGTATGGTCTGCCCCATATTTGACCATTCTGTTCGGGCCTCGGGTGAAGCCCAGACGATGCCAGACCAAGACCCGACGTACCCAGCGAGTGTGCTTCCCTGTTGTTGTGGTGCTCACGGTCTGCAGCGCGGGGAGGGGCGCGGGTGGCCTGGGAGGGAAGGGGTATGAGGATGTGCCGAATCCGCCGGGCAGCCAGGCAGGGCAAACACAAGGATTCTACGATTCTTTGACAACCTGCGTTGTACACGATAATGGTAGTGAACCCCAAAATCGTGCATTTTTAGCAGTGTGTGTTGTGCAACCTGGGTCGGGCAACCTAATGGTTCAATCTACGTGCTGCAATCTATGATGTGAGGAGATGTATGGTATGCAATATCTGTTGTGCAATCTAGGTGTTGCAGTCTATGTGGTGCAATCGGTTGTGTGCAATATTCGTTGTCTATGCTGCTGCCACATTTATGGTGCAACCTTTATTGTACAATCTATGTGGTGCAGCCGGTGCGGTGCAGGTAATCAATGCTCAACTGGAAGTTGTCCACTCCACTTTTCGCGCAAACATCCCACCCACCCACCCGCAACATGGTTTGCAAACCCCATGCGGCGGCGACTGCGAGGATTGCTTGACGCTGGCTGGTACATCTCTGCGGCCGCGACAGCCCGCGCATGCACGCGCGCGCAGCGGCCAACTACTTTGTCGCGACCGACACAGCCGCGGTGGCGGTGACCGCTGGGCACATCCAGCGGGCATTTCAATGCGAGTCGGCGGCTTCAGCGGGCGCGGAATCATGGCAACGTCGACAACGGTAGACACGATGATTGATGGTGTGCCATTTTATCGTTGTCACGATCGTAGCCAGCCCCATCTCAAGTTTTTGGCTCAGGGTTGAGCCAGGTGTGATCGTTCCGCCCACCCAGCTTTCGCCGCACGTGCTGGGTTTGCGGGCTCCCTCCTCGGCGGCCTCTCGGGACGCCCCGCGCCGCTGGGGGCTGGCTGGTCGGGCTTCTGCCCCTTGCCGGCGCGGCGCTGCTCCTGCGAGACGCCCTCGGGGCGGCGTCGGCTGTGGCGGGCGCCCCTCCTGTGCGCGGGCTGCCTGCTCTGGGCGCTGGTGGGCCTCCGAGTCCGGGGAGCGGTTCAGGACTTCAGACGCCCGACGAGAGTGAGGTCTGGCGGTCTCGAGGTTGCCGCAAGTGATGGCGGCCCGCCCCGGCAGCCTCGCCCCGGGCACCGACAACCCGCAGGTGGCCATCGACTTCCGGGACGACGACCACCTCACGTGGCACCGCCGCCTGGTCCTCGGCAGGGTGGGCGACGGCACGAAGTGGGTCGCTCTGACTCCGGTGCAGCTGCAGGCCCTCGAGCAGCCACAATCTGACTATTCCTCCGCCCGGGCGTCCGCCCGGGCACCCGGACACCCGGGCGCCGGCCCGGACACCCGGAAACCCGGGCACCCGGGCACCCGGACACCCGGACACCCGGACACCCGGACACCCGGACACCCGGACACCCGGGCACCCGGACGCCCGGACGCCCGGACGCCCGGGCACCCGGGCACCCGGACACCCGGACACCCGGACACCCGGGCACCCGGGCACCCGGACACCCGGACACCCAGGCACCCGGACACCTGGACACCCGGACACCCGGACAACCGGACACCCGGGCACCCGGGCACCCAGACGCCCGGACACCCGGGCACCCGGACACCCGGGCACCCGGACACCCGGACGCCCGGACACCCGGACAACCGGACACCCGGACACGCGGACATCCGGGCACCCGGACGCCCGGACGCCCGGACGCCCGGACGGCCGGACACCCGGACACCCGGACACCCGGACACCCGGACACCCGGACACCCGGGCACCCGGGCACCGGGGCACCCAGACGCCCGGACGCCCGGACGCCCGGACGCCCGGGCACCCGGACGCCCGGACGCGCGGACGCCCCGACGCCCGGACACCCGGACGCCCGGACACCCACGCACCTGGGCACCCGGGCACCCGGGCACCCGGACACCCGGGCACCCGGACGCCCGGACGCCCGGACACCCAGGCGGCACCCAGGCGCGGGCACCCGGGCACCCGGACGCCCCAACACCCGGGCGTCCGGGCACCCGGACACCCCGACACCCAGACATACACCCTGGCACCCTGGCACCCAGGCACCCGGCCGGGCACGGGGAAGATTCAGACGAAGATGTGGGTGAAGGAGGAGGAGGAGGAGGAGGACGAGGAGGAGGAGGAGGAGGAGGAGGAGGAGGAGGAGGAGGAGGAGGAGGAAGAGGAGGAAGAGGAGGGGGAAAACGGACAGACATAATAGCCTCCGCGGATGTCTGGAGCGTCTGGGAGGCATCTTGGGTGCTTCGGGGATCCTCCTGACGCCTCTTGGGGGCCTCTTGGAGGTCTCTTGGGAGCCTCTTGGAGGCTTCTTAGGCGCCTCTTGGGCTCCTCTTGGAGCGCTCTTGGGAGCTTTAGGGACGCTCTCCTCGAGAGAAATACTGTCGGTTTCGATCCCGTCATTGAGTATAGCAATGGTATCAGCACGAGTATACTACCACTTTAAACACCACTCGTAGTAGTCCGGGCAGTGGAGCAGCACTCCCGCCGCGAAAACAACGTCGTCGTCGCCGCCGCCGCCACCGCCGCCGCCACCGCCGCCGCCGTCGCGACGTCGTCGTCGTCGTCGTCGTCGTCGTCGTCGTCGTCGTCGTCGTCGTCGTCGTCGTTATCGTCGTCGTCGTCGTCGTCGTCGTCGTCGTCCTCGTCGTCCTCGTCGTCGTCGTCGTCGTCGTCGTCGTCGTCGTCGTCGTCCTCGTCGTCTTCGAGGATGTCAGGTTTCTGAATGTTTTGGGCCCCCGCTGGGCTTCAGAGGCGTTCCGAAGGTGCCCAGGGACTTGTGGGGACTTCCGGAGACTTCCGGCAGTCCGGCATTTTTTGGATAGTGTGCGAACCATTCGATTTCGTCCTGCTGTTCTCTCTCCGCTGCCGGCGCCGGCGCCGCCGCCGCCGCCGTCGTCGTCGTCGTCGTCGTCGTCCCGCTCGTCGTCGTCGTCGTCGTCGTCGTCGTCGTCGTCGTCCCGCTCGGCCGGCCCGCCGGCCGCCTCGGCTCGCCTCGGCTCGGCCTGCGAAGGATGATGATGATGATGATGATGATGATGATGATGATGATGATGATGATGATGATGATGATGATGATCATGATGATGAGGAGAAGGAGGAGGAGGAGGAGGAGGAGGAGGAGGAGAGCGAGGAGCCGGGGGTGGAATTTGACGCAAGGGGAGGGCGGCGGGGGAGGAGGAGGAGTGGGAGGAGGACATGGAGGAGGACGGGGAGCAGCAGGCGTTCGCAACCCGCATCTCGGGCTGCATGCCGGCGAACAGCATCCAGGGAGAAGGCGAGGGCGAGGAGCAGGAGGAGGAGGAGGAGGATGAGGAGGAGGAGGCCCATTTCGCGTGAGACATCCTCGGAAGTCTGGGTTCAGAGACGTCGCGACTTGAGATGATCTGGGCACCCTCGCCTCGGACATCCTCACCACTCTGGGTTCGCAAATGCGGGTCTCGAAGTGTTTCGGCTGGCTCCGCGTGAGACATCGTCGGCGCTCTGGAGTTCGATATGCTTTGACATGAGGTGATCTGGCCAATGTCGCCTGAGACATCTTCGCAATTCTGACCTCGGAGATGCCCTGCCCCATGGTGTTTCGGCCACTTTCGCCGGAGACATCCTCGCAACTCTGGGTTCCGAGACGCCCTGAGCTGAGGTGGTCAGACCATTTCCGCCAGAGACATCCTCGCAACTCTGACCTCAAAGATCTCCTGCCCCATGGTGGTCCGGCCACTGTCGCCTGAGACATCCTCGCAAGTCTCGATTCCGATATGCTTTGGGCTCAGGTGGTCAGGCCACTGTCGCCAGAGACATTCTCGCAACTCTGATCTCGGATATGCTCTCCCCCATGGTGGCTCGGCCTGTCTAGCCTGAGACCCTCGCAACTCTGGATTCCGAGATGCCATGAGCAGGTGGTCAGGCCACTGTCGCCTCAGACATCGTCGCAACTCTGACCTTGAAGACGCCCTGCCCCATGGTGGCCTGGCCACTTTCGCTTGAAACATCCTCGCAACTTTGGGTTTTGAGACGCCCTGGGCTGAGCTGGTTTAACTGTTTTCGCCAGAGACATCCTCACAACACTGACCTCGATGATGTCCTGCCCCATGGAGGTCCGGCCACTTTCGCTTGAGACATCCTCGCAAGTCTCGGTTCCGAGATGCCCTGAGTTTAGGTGGTCCGTCCACTGTCGCCTGAGACATCCTTGCAACTCTGATCTCGGGTATGCCCTGCTCCATGGTGGTTCGGCCTCTCTCGCTTGAAACCCTCGCAACTCTGGTTTCCCAGAAGCCCTCAGCAGGTGGTCGGGCCACTCCTTCATGAGACATCCTCGCAACTCTGGGTTCCAAGACGCCCTGAACTGAGGTGGTTTACCCATGTTCGCCAGAGACATCCTCACAACTCTGACCTCGATGATGTCCTGCCCCCTGGTGGCCCAGCCACATTCGCCTGAGACGACATCCTCTCAATCTTTCCAGAATTTCTCCCGGTCGTGGCCTAGCATAGCGTCCCGGTCTTGGCTTGCACTGTAACTCTACGTGTACATATATACATACATACACTTTTTTACGTTCATACGTGTATACATATTCCGCAATCAGAGCTTGCCTCCGCAGGGGTCCTAGCGGATTCCCATGGTTAGGTGAACCGGGCCGCCGATTTCGGTGGCCGGGCCCAGATGCCCGGGGGTGCCGTACAACCCCATAGCCATATATCCCCATCAATCCAATTAGCCCAAGTGGTCCCATTAGGCCAATTTGCCCATAAACCCAATAGCCAAATAGCCAATCAGCCTATAGCCCTCTAGCCCTATAGCCCTATCGCCCTATAGTCCAAAAACCCTCAAGCCTAGTAGCCCTATAGCCTTATAGCCCTATAGCCATATAGCACGATATCCCTATAGCCATATAGCACAATAGCCCATATAGACTTATAGCCCTATAGCCCGATAGCCCTGTAGCCCTATAGCCCTTTGCCCGTATAGCCCTATAGCCCTATAGCCCTGTAGCCCTATAGCCCTATAGCCCTATAGCCCTATAGCCCTATAGCCCTATAGAGTATGTATCATTTATAGCCCTATAGCACCGCCAAGCCCTGTTGCCCATCGCCCTATAATCCCTAGAACCCCATAAGCCCTATACCACTCAGCCCTATAGCCCTACAGACCTACGCCCATTAGCCCTATAAACTCCATAGGCCCCTATAGACGTATAGCCTATAGCCCTATACCTAATAGCCATTTTTTTGTCATTATTTATTTTCTCTATTTTCTAGTTTCTTTTATACGTCCGCTTTTTTTTTTTTTTTTTTTTTATATTTTTTTTTTTTTCTTTTTTTTTTAATATTTATTTTCCTTTTATTTTTTTTTTTCTTTTATTTTTTTTTACTTTTTTTAGTTTTTTTTTTAATTCTTTTTTTTTTTTATCTTTTTTTATCTCGTATTTATTAGCCCCATAGCCCCATAGTCCTACAGCCCTATAGCCCTATAGCCCTAGCCCTACAGCCCCATAACCCTATAGCTCGATAGCCCTATAACACTTTAGCCATATAGCGCTAGAGTCCTATAGCCCCATAGGCAAATAACGCTATAGCCATTTAGCCATATAGCCCTATGGCCCTATACCCCCATAGACCTACAGCCCGTTAGCCCTATGGCCCTACAGCCTTATAGCTTTATATACCTTATAGCCCTATAGCCAAATATCCCTATAGCCCGATGGCCCAATAGCCCTATATCCCTATAATTAGCCATGTTTCCATGTTGCGATACAGCCCCATAGCTCAATAGCCTTATAGCCCCATAACAACAAATATGATTGTTTCTTTTCTCTGGTGTTCTATACTCATTTTTGGGGCCTACATACACTTTCGCATTGGGGCATCAGGGAGCCTGAACGCCGTCGCAACAGGGCGCCCGGACACCTGGACACCCAGACGTCCGGGCACCCGGACACCCGGACACCCGGACACCCGGGCGCCTGGAGTTTTTTTCTTTTTTTTTTTTTTTTTTTTTTTTTTTTTTTTTTTTTTTTTTTTTTTTGTTTTTTTTTTTTTATTTTTTTTTTTGGGTTTTTTTTGTCTGTTTTTTTTTTTTTTTTTTTTGTACTCTTTTTTTTTTTTTTTTGTTTTTTGTTCTTTTTTGTTTCTTATTTTTTTTTTTATTTTTTTTTTTTGTTTTTTTTTTTTTTTTTTTCTATTTTCTGGACACCCAGGCACCCGGAGACCCGGGCACCCGGACACCCAGGCACCCGGACACCCGGACACCCGGACACATGGACACCCGAGCACCGGGACACCCGGACACCCGGACACCCAGGCACCCAGGCACCCGGACACCCGGACACCCGGACACCGGGCCCGGACACCCGGACACCCGGGCACTCGGACACCCGGGCACCCGGACACCCAGGCACCCGGGCACCCGGGCGCCCGGACACCCGGGCACCCGGACACCCGGACACCCGGGCACCCGGACACCCGGACGCCCGGACACCCGGACACCCGGACACCCGCACACCTGCGGGCACCCGGACACCCGGGCACCCGGACACCCGGGCACCCGGACACCCGGGCGCCCGGACACCCGGACACCCGGACACCCGGGCACCCGGACACCCGGACACCCGGGCACCCGGGCACCCGGGCACCCGGACACCCGGGACGATTGGGCGCCCGGACGCACGGGAGCCTGGGGACACCAACGACACCCGGGCACCCGACCCCAAGACACCCCCGGACAAAGGCCAACCCGGACACCCGGACACCCCCGGACCACCCGGCACCTGGGCTCCCCGGCACCCTCACACCCCGGGACACCCGGGAACACGCGACCCACCAGGGCGCCCGGACACTCCGGACACCCGGGCACCCGGACACCCGGACGCCGGGACGCCTGGACACCCGGACTTCCGGACACCCGGACACCCGGACACCCAGGCACCCGGACGCCCGGACACCCGGACACCCGGACGCCCGGACACCCGGACACCCAGCCGCCCGGACGCCGGGGCACCCAGACACCTGGACGCCCGGACACCCGGGCACCCGGACAGCCGGACACCCGGACGCCCGGACGCCCGGGCACCCGGACACCCGGACACCCGGACACCCGGACACCCGGACACCGGGGCACCCGGACACCCGGACACCCGGGCACCAGGGCACCCGGACACGCAGACACCTGGACACCCGGACACCCGGGCACCCGGACGCCCGGACACCCGGACTTCCGGACACCCAGACGCCCGGACGCCTGGACGCCCGGACGCCCGGACGCCCGGGCACCCGGACACGCGGACACCCGGACACGCGCCCGGGCACGCACGTGGGCACCCGCTTTGGTGATGGCGTTGACATATGAGATCTATGCCAGATGAAGTCACTTATAAGTTACTTCAATTATATATGAAGTTATTTGTAAGTAACTTGAAATCACTTGTAGTGAGATATGTTAAGATCCTGCAACTACCATCCACATCTAACTTAATTCATTCACACATATACTTAAATCACATGTAGAACATATGTTACTTGTGTGCACCCAATTGCCATACTTATAAGTTACTTGTAGTTATACTTATAAATAAGATAAGTTTAAGTCCGATAAGTCTGCTTTTTCGTCTGCTTTTTGAAAAGGGGGTCGGACACCGAAAAACGCGCAGGTTTTCTTCAGCACAGTGTTTCGCCAGGCGCCAGGCGACCGAGAAGGCCGTTCATCACCGAGCTCAACCCGCGCAGCCTGGGGGGTAGGAGAGAGGGGGCGGGAATGGCGGGGGGGGGATCGGGAGGGGATGCCATGCGCATTGGCGGCACACCGCCCGCGCTTCTCATCGCGGCGCGTTCTGATGTGATTCGTTTCGGCGGCCCACCGCCCACGTCTTGCAAATTCTGAGCAGTTTTATCGCATTGGCGGCGCACCGCCCATCGCTTTGTTTTGCCCGCGTATTGCAATTTGTACGTTTTGCACATGTTGATTGAAGTTTCGTCGCGTTGGCGGTGCACCGCCCACGTTCCCTTGATTGCGCGAAGCGTTTCTTCACGCATCGGCGGAGCACCGCCCACGCAGCACGTTTCATCCGAATTCGTCATCGAATTTGGCGGTACACCGCCCACGTCCCCGTGATTGCGCGATGGGTTTCTTTCGCGTTGGCGGTGCACCGCCCGCGGCGCATGCTTCGCCCGAGTTTGTCATCGCATTTGGCGGCCCACCGCCCACGTCACCTTGATTGCGCGAGGTGTTTCTGCATTCGTTGGCGGTGCACCGCCTTCGGCGCACGTTTCATCATATACCGTTTGTTTGGTCGCATTGGCGGCGCACCGCCCAGGAGGGGGGGGGAGGGGAGAGGGGGGAGGAGAGGAGAGCAGAAGGAAGACGTGAAGGGCCATGCCATTTCCCTTCGCCACAATACGCTGCCCCTGTCCCACCGAGCGCTTCTGGAGGGGCCGCGGGGCGGGCGCCCCCCGACGCGCCGCGGCGCGATGGAGCGCGTCCAGGCTGCCCTGGGCGAGGCAGCCGCGGCGCTTGCAGCGGCGGGCGGGCCTTCCAGGGGCGCTGCAGAGCAGCTGCACTTCGGGAAGGTGCGCGCGCTCACCGATGGCCAGAGGTGAGGCTCGGGTCAAAGATCCCGTACGGGCGAGAGGCCATCCGTTCCCCCTTCGAGGAGGTCCCCGCCTCCGTTCGGCGGAACGCCGCCCGCTCCCCCCTCCTCCCCGCCGTCTAACACCCCCCCGTCGTTTTGCAGGTGGACGGCCACGGAGAAAGGGCAGCTGCTGACCCAGCTCGGGCAGACGGGGTTCAGTCACGATTTGGTCGGCGCCGCGACCGAGTGGCTCTGCGGGAGGCGCACGAAGGCCAAAGGGCAAAGTTACGAGTGCTTCGTGGAGTTGCTGACTGCCTCCACGTGGCACGTGCTGCTGAGCCCAACCGAGTCGTTCGCTTCGAAATTTGTCATGTTGATGCGCCACTTGGAGCGCCTCGGGCTCCGGAACCCTTCCGAGCCGACGTTTGGCATGCTAGCCGCGTTCATGTTCCTGGCGTGCCAGCGATCAGGCGTCGAGAAGAATTCGCCGACTCCGCAGCTCTTGGACGTGTACTTGCAGTTGGTGAAGACCACGTGGCGTTCCCCTGCCTACACAGCTGCTCGAGGCAAGGCAACCGAGTTTGTCGGCGCGCTCTCCCCCTCGGCGTCGCTGTTCCAGCAGGAGAGGCCGACGCTGTGCGAGCAGGCGTTCGCCTCGGAGGGGCCCGTGCAGCCGACAATTGGGCTTCTCGAGACGCAGGTCCTCGGGAAGCTCATCAGCTTGCGCGGCAACAGGAACGCAGCGCTCGGCGCCCAGGCAACGCCGCAGCGGGCGGCGTTGCCGCCGAGCGCCTTCGCGCCTCTGCCGCCGCCTTCTCCGATGCAAAGCGTTGCGGTTGCAGCCGCGACGATTGCCGCGACGCCTCCCTTGGGAGCCGCGACGCAAGCGGCGTTGCCGTTGGGGGTGATCCCAACGCACAACACCCGCGGCGGGTGGCCGAACCCAGCGGCGGCCGCCCTCGTCTCGCAGCGCGGGCCGACGACTCCCTCTCCAGCAGCTCCCGCGGGCAAGCCTGCCGCGATGTCGGGAGCGGCGCCTGCGGCCGCGGCCTCAAAGTTGGGTGGTGGCGCCAAGGTCAAGGCATCGGCCGTTGACGTCATGGCGCTGAGCTCGAGCGAGTCCGAGGTGGACGCGAAGGGGGCGCCGCAGAAGAAGGCGCAGGTTTTTGGGCGGTAACCTGGACCCGCCTCCGCGGCCTCCGCGATTCACGGGGGCGCGCCTCTGCCCAAGGCAGCGGCGCGCCCTCTGCGGGGCGAAGGCAAAGGTTTTAGGACGGTAGCCTGGACCCGCCTCCGCGGCCTCCGCGATTCACGGGGGCGCGCCTCTGCCCAAGGCAGCGGCGCGCCCTCTGCGGGGCGTCGCAGGCGCGGCGATTGGTCATTGCCACTTGCCGCTGTCAAGGTGGATCCGAAACTGCCGCTGGCGAAGCTGCCTGCCGACGCTGCCCTGGTTCTCCTCCAAGCGGCGGGGCAACGTACTTCCTCTGGCTGGAAAGCGGAGAAGGGCGAGAAGAAACGGAGGAAGTCCGACGCAGTGGCGGCCTTGGCGAAGACAAAGGCTTCAGATGGCACGGCGAAGCCATCGGCGGCGAAGGCAAAGGCAAAGGCAAAAGCCGAGGCAACACCGAAGAAGACTGCGAAGGCGAAGGCGGCAGCATGCAAGCTGAAAGCACCGCGGTATGACGACGAGAGCACTCGCAGCCAGATTCTCCTCAGGAGCGGGCGCAGCGGGCCAGGCGGCACCAAGAGCAAGAAGTACAGGAACGGCAAGGAGAAGGACACTTTTGGGTCCCATCTCCTCCAATCGGCGTGGCCACGGGGCTCGATGCGCGGCGGCGGAGCGCGTTGTTGCGGCCGCGCGTGGCCTCGCTCCAATCATATGCGCACAGAGACCCCGCGGGCCACTTTGCGTTTATGACGGTTTTCATCTGCCACTCAGGAGGCCGCCATCGCCTGGGCCAAGGCGCTGGTGCAGAGCGAGCTGGAGGCTCGCAAGAGCGAGTTCTGAGGCGACCTGCTTCGGTGGCGCGATGCATGACTCTCAGTCGGATTTGCCGCGGGCGGCGCGTGGGGCGCGCAGCCTGCGTTCAGGAAACAAGGAACTCGGATCGAAATCGGATCGTAATCTTATCGGGCCTTGCTTGTCCTTGCGCTGCTCAGGCGGTTCTTCGTATTTCTTGGAAGGTTTGCCTGGCGGTGCACCGCCTCCATCTGTTGTCGGCGGTGTTCCGCCTTCGCTGGTTCCATTACCATGGGCGTTCTCATTTCTCTGACCGCTGCCTCGCCCGCGCCCGCCCCCCTCCGCCGCTCCCCCCACGCCTTTTCAATTCAAGCAGCCCTCCCCGCGGGTCCCGCGGCGCCCCTCCCCGCGCCGCTGCCGCCAGCGGCCGCGGGCGCTTCGCGGGCGCATGGCGAGCGAGGGCGCGGCCAGCAGCGCCATGGGCAACTCCGCGGAGGCGCTGGGAATTCAGAAAACGCCTGCTCAGCCCGAAGCGTCCGCTTGGGCAGTGCAGGCTGATTTCCTGGATTCCTGTTGAGGTGCACACGGCGGCTTCAGATGCGAGCCAGTCGCTTTTCGAGCAGGTCGCCGAAGCCTTGAACCTCTTCGTGATGTTCGCCCAGGCTCGAGGGAAACGGATCGAGCGCGCCCGACGCCCATGCGGCCCCGCCCCCGTTCGCCCGCGTTGGCCTGGATGCAGGCGGCGGCGGGGCAGGGCCCAGAAGCGACGGTGCTCTCGGCGTTTACCTTGCCTTGCGCAGGAGGCAGGCATGGATGACATCATCGCCGATCCCGCGCCGCCAGGCTGGCAGACGGCGGAGTGCCCTGGCAGCAGCAGCAGCGGCCCCTCGCCAGAGGCGAAGCAAGGACCGACGCTCATCCCCGTCCACAATCAGGGCGCGGCGCCGAAGTCGCCGCCACGTCGCACCCGAGACGCTGGCGGCACGTGGCGGGCGGAGCAGCAGCAGCAGCAGCAGGAGGTGCAGCAGCAGCAGCAGCAGCCGCCGTCGGAGAAGCCTCAGCCGCCGTGGCGCCAGGCGCAACCGCCAGCAGGCGCGCCCAACGTGGGCGCCTTCGTCGCCAAGGTACCCGAAGTGCCGAAAGCGTCTGCGGCGCTAGAGGACGTGGTGCAGGCGTACAAGTTCTTGCGCTCGCTGCTGAGCGAGAGCGCGCCGATCGCCTGGAACTCCAAGCGCGTCCAGGAGCCACTGGAGCTGCTGCAGCGCTACGTCGGCATCTGGGGTCGCGCCAGCAGGGGGCCGCCCGCGCCCACGCACGGTGGCCCGCAATTCTGGCGCGGCCAGACGTGGCGCAAGAGCGGGCAGCGCTGGGGCAACCGTGGTGGTTCAGGCCCCAAGTCGGAGTGGTACGCCTCCAAATCCGGCCGCGCGCCACCGCGCCGCTCGCTCCAGGACAGCGGCGGCGGCCCGTACCTCGCGCCGACGCCGCCGCCGCCACCGCCGCCACCGCCGCCCCCGCGGCCGACGGCCGCGAGTTCGGCGCCCGCGGCAAAGGCAGCGGCCGCGCGGCCGCCTCCACTGCCCCTGACGGTCAAGGCGATGCCTTCCAAGAACCGCGGGCTGTACCTCTGAGACTCGCGGGTCGCGGGCTTTGACAACCCCCTCGGAGGTCAGACGCCGACTGAAACATCCATGAGGGGCGGGGGGACGTGAGAGCGGAGAGGTGATGGACGGTGAGCCAGGAGACAAATGGAAAGAGAGCGGAGTGGAAGTTTCAGTCGGCATCTGATTTTCCGATTTTCAGGTGCCGTTCTTCGCCGCTGGCGGCTTTCGCGGTAGGCGTGCGCCGCGCTCGCGGGACCGTTCGCGAATATCCTTTGCGCGCGTCGCCAGCAAAAAATCGGCGGGGCACCGCCTGTCATGGGCTCTCGTCGGCGGCACTCCGCCTAACTTCGGCGGTGCACCGCCCGCGCGCGCAGGACTCCCAGCACTCCCCCCCATTCAGCTTCGGCGGTGTACCGCCTGTGCGTGCTCCACGCTCCCTGCACGCCTCCTCCATTCCTCTTATGATGTTTTCCGCAGCCGCAGGCTCCAGGCTGCGCTTGCGCCGCGCTTTTCCCGCGCGCGCCTTCGCGGGCGCCCATCCGCCGTCCTCGGCGCGCTCTCGCAGCCTTCGCGGCCGCCCCCCTTCGCGCCGTCTTTGGCGCGCTCTCGATCGCGGGCCTCCAGTGCGCCATCGAGCTCTTCTCTTCGCGAGATGCCCATGATCAGCGTCTTCGGGTGCACGTGCCCGTTGTCGGGGACCTGCTCGAAACGCGGGAGTTTCTTCAAGGGCGCGTCGCGAGATGAGGCCCTGTCGAGGCTCAAGACGCACTTGGTGAAGTCGAGCTTCCACCTCCTCGAGGATGTCGACGCGGATCTTCAACTGGCCATCGCCGAGGTCGGCGCGCCCAAACGATTGCTTGCCCACGTCTTTCGGCGAACCTCGGTGGCGCTCGGCTCGCCGAGGTCCGAGCGCCTTCGAGGTTCGACGAATGGCGCGAGCGATCGCGGGGCGCGCTTGAAGGTCGAGGAGTGGACTGAGGACACGGACGAGTGGGAGCGCTGGCAGAAGGCCAACGACGAGCAATGGTGCAAGAACAACCGCCGCCGTGGCGCTCGCAGTGCGCCGTACCAGCCTCCCGAGCAGCTCAGCCAGAGTGCAGTGGCGGCGGCCTTCCCGAAGGGCAGCGGCAAGGGCGGTCCGCTTCAGCTCAACATGAGCGGAGCGAGCTCGCCCGTCAGCGCCAACATCGCGCCCGAGGCCACCGTGCAGCTGAACTCAGCGCAGGCGCAGGTGATCCTCGACAGCGTCACGAGGGCGAGGATGTGCTCGGCGGCCTGCCTGGCAGTGGCGGAGCGGTCGGCCGTGGCGTTCCGCGCCGAGCAGGCGGCCCGCGCCGACCTGCAGGAGACGCTGGCCAGCTGGCTCTCCAACAACGCGTCGTGAGGCCACGTTGGGGTCCTCCCGTCGCGGCGGCGTCGGCCGCCCCCTTCGGCCGCCTCGTCGGCCGCCCTCTTCGGCCGCCTCGTCGGCCTAGCAGCCCGCCGCGCCGCCCGCGCAGGGCGTGCATCGGCCGCGTAGGCCGCCTTGGGCCCCGCGGGGGTTCGACGCCGACTGACAGATCGGGGAGGGGCACGGTGAGGGAGGTGCGGAGGGAAGGGGCATGGAGAGGAGCATGGGAGGGGGGTGCGGCAGGGGGAGGGGCATGAGAATCGGGGTGGGGCGGAAAGGCTGTCGGTCGGCTTCTGACCCCCGCAACTCTTCGGCGCATCCGCGCGGTCGCTCGCGCGCGCGCGGGCCGTGCGCGCACTCTTATTTTTGGCGGGTCCGCCATTCTTTCTTGGAAAACTGCGATCATCATCATCAACATCATCGTCATCAACATCACCACCATCATCATCATCATCATCATCATCATCATCATCATGAGTAGCATTGCCATTCTCATCCTCATCATTCCGATCACCCCCATAAGAGGAGAAGGAAGAGGATGAGTGGTGGCGAGGAGAGGGCGAGGAAGAGGAGGATGGGGAATGAGGAGGAGGAGGAGGAGGAGGAAGGGGGGGGGGGAGGAGTCCTTCCCCACCATTTTTCATCATCATTCTCACCATCATCATTCCGATCACCACCATCGGAGGAGGAGGGGGAGGAGGAGGAGGAGCAGCAGGAGGAGGAGTGGTGAGGAAAGAGAATGAGGATGAGGAGGAGGAGAGGGAACGATCTCGGCGCGGCTGCGATGAGGGCTGGTTTCCTGCGCCGCGTATCGCGGCGTATCCTGGCGTATCCTGGCGTATCCTGGCGTATCCTGGCGTATCGCGGCGTATCGCGCGACGGCGCGACGCGATACGCCAGGATACGCCAAGATACGCCGCGATACGCCAGGATACGCCAGGATACGCCCGTATCCTGCCGTATCCTGGCGTATCCTGGCGTATCCTGGCGTATCGCGGGGTGCCGCGGAGCGCGATGCGCCAGGATACGCCAGGATACGCCGCGATACGGGCGTATCCTGGCGTATCGCGGCGTAGCCTGGCGTATCCTGGCGTATCGCGGCGCGCCGTCGCGCGATACGCCAGGATACGCCAGGATACGCCAGGATACGCCGCGATACGCGGCGCAGGAACGCAGCCCTCAGCGCAGCCGCGCCGAGCTCGTTCCGATTCGCCGGAATCGCCATCACCATCACCATCGCCATCTCGCCATCTCACCTTCACCACCACATCACCATCGCCACCTCGCCATCACCACCTCACCATCACCAGAAATCATCGTCAGCACCTCGCCACCACCATCATCGTCACCACCAGCATCATCGTCGTCACCACCATCAGCATCACAACCTTACCACCACGTAGTCGTCGGCGGCGCACCGCCCATCGGTTGGACTTGACGTTTCCGTCGGCGGTGCACCGCCCATTGCCTGGTTGCACAATTTCGTCGGCGGCGCACCGCCCATGGATCGTCGTTGTCGGCGGCGCACCGCCCATTGTATGATTAGACAATTTCGTCGGCGGTGCACCGCCCATCGGTTGGATTTGTCGGCGGCGCACCGCCCAATTTATGATTGGACAATCTCGCCGGCGGTGCACCGCCAATCGGTCGTCGTTGTCGGCGGCGCAGCGCGCATTGTATGGTTGCACAATTTCGTCGGCGGCGCATCGCCCTTCGATCGTCGTTGTCGGCGGCACACCGCCCATTGCATGGTTAGACAAGTTCGTCGGCGGCGCACCGCCCATCGATCCTCGTCGTCGGCGGCGCACCGCCCATTGTTTGCATGTATATTCGTGAGCGCCACGCCGATCAGTTGTTTTCCTTGTCGCGGCTGTCGCATCGCGCCGCGCGTTTTCGGCGGCGCACCGCCTGTTGTTCCAATTGTGCAGGCTGCGTTGCGCAGCCTTGTCCACTTCTCCAGAACCAACCTGCTCTCTCATCCGCCTTGCCCCTCGTTCCCTTTCATCCTCGCGCCGTGTTCTCGACAGCCGTTTTGTGCTGGCGCGCGGCCGCGGGGGCCGCGCGCGCGGCCGCGGGGCCGCGGCGCCGCGGGCCATGGCGGCCGCCGAGGAGGAGTCGCCCGTGCCCCCCTTCTTGCACGAGGGCGTCAAGTCACCCGTGCCGTCCGAAGACAGCTCGCAGGAAGAAGGCTCGAGGCCGCAGGCAGCAGACTCGTTCAAGAACGAGCCGCAGGAAGCAGGCTCGAGGCCGCAGGAGCTTGGTTCTGTGAAGGCCGAGGAAGGCGACACCTCGGCGGAGGCCAGTGCAGCTCCGCCTTGGCCCAAGGCCTCCTCGCCTGCGAGTCCGCAGGAGCCCCCGCAGCGCGCGCCTGAGGAGGTCGCGGCCGCTGCGAAACCAAAGGCGGGGAAGGCGGGGCGGCCTCTCCTCAGGCGCCCCGCCGCCGTGCCGCCCGCCAAGCAGCCCCCGTCGCAGCGCTCGCTGTCTCAGTTCTTGACCGCGAAGAAGGGCGGCGGCGCACCGCCTGCGAAGGCAAAGGCGAGCGCGGAGCCCAAGGCAAAGGCCAAACAGAAAGCGAAGAAGAAGCCAGCAGCGGCGGCACCTTCGACGGCGGAGGACGCAGCAGCAGGGGCGGACGAGGCAGAGCCGCAGCAGCATGCCCAGACGCAGCACGACAAGAAGTCGGTTGCAGCCTCGCAAGCACCGCCGGCAGCAGAGGAGGATGCAGAGCCACAGCAGCAGCGTCAGGATGCAGCGCCGACGGAGGCAGAGGCGGCAGCAGAGGAGCCGCAGGCCGCGCCCTCAGACACGTTCGAGGCCGCCACGGACGAAGCCAAAGATGACTACGGCCGCTTCACGACGGGCTACGACCCACCCTGTCCAGGCCCGACGTGCGCCAAGCGCGGTCGGGATGCGGAGAGCGTCCGCTTCAGGCTCGCCCAGAAGAGCGCCAACGCGTGGTGGTGTGGGAGCTGCAACAGCAAGAGTTCGATGGTGCAGCGCTGCTATGCGCACTGGCCACCGCGCTCGTTCGCTCTCATGCGCAAGGCGGACCAGCAGGCGTTCTGGCGCTCGATGGACGACCCTTCCATTGAGAACAACGCTCAGTTCGAAGAGGAGCTGGTGAGGGTCCTCAGCGTCTCGAGGAAGGAACGCCTCACGGAGACCAAGGGCGGGGATTGGAAGCCCTTGTCCGTCTGGGCCCAGGAGGGGTACGACGCGGGCGCCGTCCGTGCCAACAACGACGTGAGGTACAATTCCGACTTGAAGCAGGATTGTTACCGCATCCGTATCGAGGGCAGCAGGCAGGAGAACATCGAAGAGACAGTGAGGCAGGAGCTCCGCCATAACAGGAAGCCGCCGAGGCCATCCCCACCGAAGCATGAGAGAGCCGTGGAGCCACTCCCGCAAAAGACGCACCGCTCGCCGAGCGGTGGCTACGAGGGCCCCACAGGCGCTGGTCGCCGTTCGACGAGTCGGAGCGGCGACAGCGACTGTTCGCAGAACCGCCATCTGAAGCGGGGCCACTCCAGCAGCGGCGACGGCACGGACCGCTTCCCCAGCCGCGGCCGCAAGCGCAGCAGCCGCGGCCGCAGGGCGGACAGCCGCCAGAAGCACCGCTCTTCCAGAGGTTCCCGCGGAGCCGACGCGAAGGGCCGCCGCTCGAGGAGCCGCAGGGCGCACAGCAAGAAGGAGAAGGCCCGCTCGAGGAGCCGCAGGGCGCGCAGCAAGAAGGACAAGGCCCGCTCGAGGAGCCGCAGGGCGCACAGCAAGAAGGACAGCCGCAAGACGGGTCGCTCCTAGTCTCGCGAGAAGCAGCGCTCGAGGAGCCGCAACGACCGCGGCAAGAAAGGGAGGGACTCGCGCAGTCGCACCAGGAGGGAACGCAGCGAGCAGAAGCGTGTCCAGAAGGCCATCAAGGACCGCAAGGCGTTGGCGATGAAGACGCTGGAAAAGACGGGGTCCTGGGACGTGCAGCTCGCATCGCTCCTCGACGACGAGGACTGCTCCAGGGTGCCGACCTGGGCGGTGAAGAACGCGAAGGGCAGCCACAAGGATCTCTCGAAGCTCAGGGAGGCCGCGAAGACCGCGCTCGAGGACCCCAGGGCGAGCTTGCCGTACGAGGCGAAGGCCCTGGAGGCAGCCCTCGCCGACGCAAAGACCGCTGTCGGTGGCCTGCGTTCGGCCATCGAGCACGCGAGCTGCTCAACGGCCTTTTCATCCATCGTGGATGGCGGTGCTCCGCCGATCGACCGCTCGACTGCCGATCGATCGATCGAAGATTTTGCTGACCGACCGCTCGACCCATCGAGGATTTCGCCGATCGACCGCCGACCGATCGCGTTCGGATCGGTCGACCGCCGATCGATCGATCGACCGCCGATCGAGCGCCGTTCGATCGCGATCGACCGCCGATCGATCGCGTTCGACCGCCGATCGATCGCGTTTGCGTCCCGATCATCCTTCTACAGGCCAAGAAGTACAGCAAAAAGAACACCTCGAGGGACTGAGCTCGGCGGCGGCTGCCCTGCTCAGTCCCTAGCCGCTGCGACGCGCGCTGGGGCGCGCTGGAGGCGCGCTGGAAGGCTGCCCCCGCCCGCGCAGACTTCCCTCGCTTAGACAAAAACTATATTCCTCCGTGGTCCGCCTCCCTTTCCTCGTGCACGGCGTCCTTGTAGCCATGCTCCTCTTATTTCTGGCGGTGCACCGCCCATGGGCAGCATCCGCCGACGGCGATAGTTTGCCTCCTGTCCACACCCCGCACTCTTCTGGCGGTACACCGCCCGTTGCCAGCCATCCGCCGACGGCGGTACTCCGCCTCCTGTCCATGCCCCGCACTCTTCTGGCGGTGCACCGCCCGTGTGCAGCCATCCGTCGTCGGCGGTGCTCCGCTTCCTGTCCATGCTCAGGAGTCTTCTGGCGGTACACCGCCTGTTGTCAGCCATCCGTCGTCGGCGGTGCCCCGCCATCCGTCATCCGTTGTCACCCATCCGTCATCCGTTGTCAACCTTTTCCACCGCCTCACCCACCCTCCTTCACCGGCTCGAAGGGCGCCCGCGGCGGCGCGCCAGGCGGGGGCGGCGCCATGGCCGAGCGATGGCCCCCTGCCGAGCGTCAGAGGCTGCAGGAGGCAGCGCTTCTGCGCCCGCGGCGGCGCGCCAGGCGGGGGCGGCGCCATGGCCGAGCGATGGCCTCCTGGCAAGCGGCAGAGGCTGCAGGAGGCAGCGCTTCTGCGGGGCGCATCGCGGGCGGCGCTGGACAGGTGCACGGAATCCAAAAATCATAATGCGCAAGGTGTTTGAAGGATGTTTTGTTTGGTCGGCTTTTTCTTTTCAAAATGCCCAACCGATCTCCACCCGCCTTCCCCGCGCAGGGTGGCTCGCGTCCTGCTGCAGGACGACGACGAGCACGTGGCGGCGGCGACCGTGGGCGCCGACGTGGCTCGCGCGGTGGCGCCGCTTCTGGATGTTATCGAATTGCCGCGCCGAGACGGTGGCCCAGCGTTCAGGTGGACGGTATGTTTGCCCGACAAGATCGTCCCCAAGCTTGCCCACGCGGCGGGGCCTTGGAGTGATCGGTTCTGGGCGGCGATGCGGGTGTTTCCTTCGTCGCCATCGCAACCGTGGCGGATGCTGCTCTACCACGACGACGTGGTCGTCGGCGCGCAGCTCAAAGCTGCAAACCGCAGGACGTCCATTGTTGTGTACATTAGTTTTTTGGAGCTGGGCACATGCCTTCAAGAAGAGGGCGCCTGGCCCCCGCTGGGAGTCCTTCGGTCAGAGGACAAGAAGGATATCACCGCAGCGGGCGTGGTGAGGGCCATCCTGCGGCGCCTCTTCCTCGGGCCAGGAGGCGGCGGTTTCGACGTCGGCGCGTCTCGGTTGCATTTCAAGTGCCACAGGCTGATCATGGACGACAGCGCGGGCAAGGACACCTTCTCGTACAAGGGCTCCAGCGGTTGGCGGCCCTGCTGCAACTGCAAGAACGTCGTGCTCGACCAGGGGACTGGCACCCTCAGACGTTGGGACCCGTCTGGTTACCTGGTGGGTATCGCTTGCGCCGACGCCTCGAGGTTCGACCCGATGACTGCGGAGGCGTCGGGGGCGGGCAATGCGCGGCCGACGCTCGGCGAGTCCAGAGAGTTCACGAACGGACTTCGCGAACTCCCTGGAATTCGCGAGCGGAGTTCGCTCGGCCGGCTCCCGCCAAGGAGTTCGCGAAAGGGGTACGACGAACTCGTGGAACTTCAACGCACGGCGAGTGCAGTGGCCTTCCAGAATCTCCTACCCGCGTACGGCATCACAGTGAACGAGTTCTCGTTGATGGCCGACGTCGAACTCCGACGCGTTTGCTCGCTGGACATGTACACGCGCGACCCGATGCACATCATCCTGGCGAGCGGAGGCACGTTCCAGGTGGAGGTGTTCTGCCTGCACAAAGCAGTGGCGCGCGTGATTCCAGACGTGTGGGATCGGTGGCGAACCGATTTCCAGCGCTGGGCTCCAGGCCGCGGCGGAGGGAAAGCTCCCGTGCATCTCTTCTCCCCTGCCAGGTAGAAAGCCTGCGTCGAGGCAGGGCATTTCGTCGGCTCCGCGTCGGACTGCCTCGCCGTCCTGCCGTTCCTCAGGAACTGGCTGCACGTGGATTTCTTGCCGCATCACGCGCCGTTCCTGCCCCAGGCGCGGTCCTTTGAGGCCATGTATGCCGTCCTGGAACTGTACCTGGCGGCGAAACGCGGCGGCTGCCCAGACACGTCCGATGTTGATTTCAAGCGCCATGTCGGGTTGGCGCTCAGGAAACACGTGCGGGCCTACACGGACGCGTGGATCGTGCCTAAGCATCATTATCTTTGGCACGCAGCTGTGCAGGCGGCGGAGGATGGGTTGATGCTCGACTGTTTCGTGCTCGAGCGAAAACACAAGCTCATCGAGGACACCGCGGAGCACTACGACCGCTTGGGCGGCATGGACAAGGATGTGATCACCCAAGTTGTGGCTGCGTACTTGCACGAGTCCTCGGCCGCGCCGCGCCAGTCGCACAAATGGTGGCCGACCCCTGAGCTCGACGGGGTCATCGGGCAGCGCGGTTGGGGCCAAATGGGCTTTGGTGCACGCGCGAGCCTCCACGGGGGGCGCGCCTGCGGGGGCGCCTCTCGGGGCAACGCCGAGGCTCGAACGTGCACCAGGGCCTATCCAGGCACGGCGCCATCACTTGTCGTCGAGCTGCTGTCGGCGGCCTCGTCTACGGCAGCGGGGGCGTGTGGCTCGAGGGCGACGCCGCGTTCCACGTCCACTGCGTGGCGGTGGCCGCGGGGCGCTCCTACCTCATCGTGGAGCCGCTGGACCTGGCGTCGCGGCCTGCGCCTGGGGAGTCCGCGTGGCGGCCACGAGGAGGACCAAGCTGTGCAAGGAGGAGGGAGGGGGAGGAGGGGGGGGAGGGGGAGGAGGAGGAACAGGGGGACGAGGAGGAGGGGAGGAGGAGGGGGACGAGGAAGGAGAGGAGGAGGAGGAGGAGGAGGAGGAGGGGGACGAGGAGGATGGGATGGCCCACTACGCCGCCGCCCCATAGGATGCGGCGCGCTGGCTGCTGAGGACGCCCCGCGGGCGCCTGCGGCGTGCACCCGCCGAGCCGAGGACGGGTCGGTCCGCGCGCTGGTGTAAAACGCGCGCGCGGCGGTGCACCGCCTGGCGGTGGGCCGCCTGTTGTAAAAAATCGCGTTCGCGCGGCGGTAGCCCGCCTGGCGGCATCCCGCCTGGGGAAAAGGAGGGACGGAGAGGAGGGGGGCGGGGGCGGGGCCCCGCAGGCTGCACGGATCGATGGCGACGCCGACGCGTTTTTGAAAGCGCCCCCGCCCCTTATTTTCCATACGAAAAAGCAGACTTATCGGACTTATAAATTAGATATAAGTGACATATAAGTAAGATATAAGTAAACTAGTTTTGATGAAGATGCTAGATATAAGTAAGAAGAAGTAACATACATGCAGCATGTAACATATGTCAACGCCATCACCAAAGCAGGGCGCCCGCGCCCGGACGCCGAGACGCCCGCGCGCCCGGGCGCCCGGACGCCCGGGCGCCCGGGCGCCCGGACGCGCGGACGCCCGCACGCCCGAGCACCGGCAGGCGCCCGGACGCCCGGACGCCCAGACGCCCAGACGCCCGGGCTCCGGGGCTCCGGGGCGCCCGGAGGCCCCGGCGCCTGAAGCGCCCAGACGCCCAGACGCCTGAGCGCCAGGCGCCGGGGCGCCCGGACGCCCGGACGCCCGGGCGCCGGAACGCCCGGACGCCCGGACACGCCCGGGCGCCCAGGCGCCCGGGCGCCCAGCGGGCCAGGCCCGGGCGCCAGAAGCGCCCAGGGCGCCCGCGCCCGGACGTCCGGACGCCCGGACGCCCGGGCGCGTGGACGCCTGGGCGCCCGGGCGCCCGGACGCCCAAGCGCCCGGGCACCTGAAGCGCCCTGACGCACGGACGCCGCCAATGGGCGCCCAATCGCCCAGACGCCCAGCGGGCCACGCCCAGGAAACGCCTGGAGTATAGGTGGTACTTTGCGGGTGCCTCCATGTAGCACATTTGGAAGTCACATGCATGCCTACATATAACTACGACAACCCATCGTATAACCCAGAAGAAAGTATCCCGGCAAAGCAACCTAACAGCGATGTGTATAAGCATATCTGGAAGCATCCCCCTTAAGATTCAGGTGGGAATCCAGTTGTAGAATTCTGCTGTTCTCGCAGTCGCAGTCGCATTCGCAACGAAAGTCGCAGTGGCAACGGCCTTAGAATCCAATGGAATCCAATCGAATCCTAAGGATTCCGAGGGATTCCTAAGGCATCCTTAGGAGTCCATAGGAATCCTTAGGAAACCTTAGGAATCTTTAGGAATCCTGATTCCTAGGGATTCCTTGGGATTCCTAAGTATTCCTAGGGAATCCTAAGGATTCCGAAGGATTCGCCTGCCTCGGCCTCAGCGTCAGCCTGCCTCAGCCTCAGCCTCAGCCTGTCTCAGCCTCAGCCTGCCTCAGCATCAGCCTCAGCCTCAGCCTCAGCCTGCCTCGGCTTGCCTCGGCCTCAGCTCCACCTGCTCGTGCTCAACCTCGCCTCAGCCGCCTCAGCCTCAGCCTCAGCCTGCCTCAGCCTCAGCCTGCATCAGCCTCAGCCTCAATCCTGCCATCACCGCAGCTTGCCTCAGCCTCAGCCACAGCTCACTCAGCCTCAGCCGCGCAGTGCAAGCTTCAGCTCAGCCTCATCCTGCCTCGGCCGCAGCCTCAGCCTCAGCCTCAGCCTGCATCGGCCTCGCCTCAGCCTGCCTCAGCCTCAGCCTCAGCCTGCTTCAGCCTCAGCCTCAGTCTGCCTTCAGCCTCGGCCTCAGCCTCAGGCTGCATCAGCCTCAGCCTGCATCAGCCTCAGCCTCAGCCT
>CAUYUJ010017249.1:711997-742614 GCA_963575745.1 Prorocentrum cordatum | reverse complement strand
GGAGGAAGAGGAGGGGGAAAACGGACAGACATAATAGCCTCCGCGGATGTCTGGAGCGTCTGGGAGGCATCTTGGGTGCTTCGGGGATCCTCCTGACGCCTCTTGGGGGCCTCTTGGAGGTCTCTTGGGAGCCTCTTGGAGGCTTCTTAGGCGCCTCTTGGGCTCCTCTTGGAGCGCTCTTGGGAGCTTTAGGGACGCTCTCCTCGAGAGAAATACTGTCGGTTTCGATCCCGTCATTGAGTATAGCAATGGTATCAGCACGAGTATACTACCACTTTAAACACCACTCGTAGTAGTCCGGGCAGTGGAGCAGCACTCCCGCCGCGAAAACAACGTCGTCGTCGCCGCCGCCGCCACCGCCGCCGCCACCGCCGCCGCCGTCGCGACGTCGTCGTCGTCGTCGTCGTCGTCGTCGTCGTCGTCGTCGTCGTCGTCGTCGTCGTTATCGTCGTCGTCGTCGTCGTCGTCGTCGTCGTCCTCGTCGTCCTCGTCGTCGTCGTCGTCGTCGTCGTCGTCGTCGTCGTCGTCCTCGTCGTCTTCGAGGATGTCAGGTTTCTGAATGTTTTGGGCCCCCGCTGGGCTTCAGAGGCGTTCCGAAGGTGCCCAGGGACTTGTGGGGACTTCCGGAGACTTCCGGCAGTCCGGCATTTTTTAGATAGTGTGCGAACCATTCGATATCGTCCTGCTGTTCTCTCTCCGCTGCCGCCGCCGGCGCCGCCGCCGCCGCCGTCGTCGTCGTCGTCGTCGTCGTCGTCGTCGTCGTCGTCGTCGTCGTCGTCGTCGTCCCGCTCGTCGTCGTCGTCGTCGTCGTCGTCGTCGTCGTCGTCGTCGTCCCGCTCGGCCGGCCCGCCGGCCGCCTCGGCTCGCCTCGGCTCGGCCTGCGAAGGATGATGATGATGATGATGATGATGATGATGATGATGATGATGATGATGATGATGATGATGATGATGTTGATGATGATGATGATGATGATGATGATGATGATCATGATGATGAGGGGAAGGAGAAGGAGGAGGAGGAGGAGGAGGAGGAGGAGAGCGAGGAGCCGGGGGTGGAATTTGACGCAAGGGGAGGGCGGCGGGGGAGGAGGAGGAGCGGGAGGAGGACATGGAGGAGGACGGGGAGCAGCAGGCGTTCGCAACCCGCATCTCGGGCTGCATGCCGGCGAACAGCATCCAGGGAAAAGGCGAGGGCGAGGAGCAGGAGGAGGAGGAGGATGAGGAGGAGGAGGCCCGTTTCGCGTGAGACATCCTCGGAAGTCTGGGTTCAGAGATGTCGCGACTTGAGATGATCTGGGCACCCTCGCCTCGGACATCCTCACCACTCTGGGTTCGCAAATGCGGGTCTCGAAGTGTTTCGGCTGGCTCCGCGTGAGACATCGTCGGCGCTCTGGAGTCCGATATGCTTTGACATGAGGTGATCTGGCCAATGTCGCCTGAGACATCGTCGCAACTCTGACCTCGGAGATGCCCTGCCCCATGGTGTTTCGGCCACTTTCGCCGGAGACATCCTCGCAACTCTGGGTTCCGAGACGCCCTGAGCTGAAGTGGTCAGACCATTTCCGCCAGAACCATCCTCGCAACTCTGACCTCAGAGATCTCCTGCCCCATGGTGGTCCGGCCACTGTCGCCTGAGACATCCTCGCAAGTCTCGATTCCGATATGCTTTGGGCTCAGGTGGTCAGGCCACTGTCGCCAGAGACATTGTCGCAACTCTGATCTCGGATATGCTCTCCCCCATGGTGGCTCGGCCTGTCTAGCCTGAGATCCTCGCAACTCTGGATTCCGAGATGCCCTGAGCAGGTGGTCAGGCCACTGTCGCCTCAGACATCGTCGCAACTCTGACCTTGAAGACGCCCTGCCCCATGGTGGCCTGGCCACTTTCGCTTGAAACATCCTCGCAACTTTGTGTTTTGAGACGCCCTGGGCTGAGCTGGTTTAACTGTTTTCGCCAGAGACATCCTCACAACACTGACCTCGATGATGTCCTGCCCCATGGATGTCCGGCCACTTTCGCCTGAGACATCCTCGCAAGTCTCGGTTCCGAGATGCCCTGAGTTTTGGTGGTCCGTCCACTGTCGCCTGAGACATCCTTGCAACTCTGATCTCGGGTATGCCCTGCTCCATGGTGGTTCGGCCTCTCTCGCTTGAAACCCTCGCAACTCTGGTTTCCCAGAAGCCCTCAGCAGGTGGTCGGGCCACTCCTTCATGAGACATCCTCGCAACTCTGGGTTCCAAGACGCCCTGAACTGAGGTGGTTTACCCATGTTCGCCAGAGACATCCTCACAACTCTGACCTCGATGATGTCCTGCCCCCTGGTGGCCCAGCCACATTCGCCTGAGACGACATCCTCTCAATCTTTCCAGAATTTCTCCCGGTCGTGGCCTAGCATAGCGTCCCGGTCTTGGCTTGCACTGTAACTCTACGTGTACATATATACATACATACACTTTTTTACGTTCATACGTGTATACATATTCCGCAATCAGAGCTTGCCTCCGCAGGGGTCCTAGCGGATTCCCATGGTTAGGTGAACCGGGCCGCCGATTTCGGTGGCCGGGCCCAGATGCCCGGGGGTGCCGTACAACCCCATAGCCATATATCCCCATCAATCCAATTAGCCCAAGTGGTCCCATTAGGCCAATTTGCCCATAAACCCAATAGCCAAATAGCCAATCAGCCTATAGCCCTCTAGCCCTATAGCCCTATCGCCCTATAGTCCAAAAACCCTCAAGCCTAGTAGCCCTATAGCCTTATAGCCCTATAGCCATATAGCACGATATCCCTATAGCCATATAGCACAATAGCCCATATAGACTTATAGCCCTATAGCCCGATAGCCCTGTAGCCCTATAGCCCTTTGCCCGTATAGCCCGTATAGCCCTATAGCCCTGTAGCCCTATAGCCCTATAGCCCTATAGTTATGTATCCTTATAGCCCTATAGCCCGCCAGCCCTGTTGCCCCATAGCCCTATATCCCTAGAACCCCATAGCCCTATACCACTACAGCCCTATAGCCCTACAGCCCTACAGCCCATTAGCCCTATAACTCCATAGCCCTATAGCCGTATAGCCCTATAGCCCTATACCATATAGCCCTATAGCCCCATAGCCCCATAGTCCTACAGCCCTATAGCCCTATAGCCCTAGCCCTACAGCCCCATAACCCTATAGCTCGATAGCCCTATAACACTTTAGCCATATAGCGCTAGAGTCCTATAGCCCCATAGGCAAATAACGCTATAGCCATTTAGCCATATAGCCCTATGGCCCTATACCCCCATAGACCTACAGCCCGTTAGCCCTATGGCCCTACAGCCTTATAGCTTTATATACCTTATAGCCCTATAGCCAAATATCCCTATAGCCCGATGGCCCAATAGCCCTATATCCCTATAATTAGCCATGTTTCCATGTTGCGATACAGCCCCATAGCTCAATAGCCTTATAGCCCCATAACAACAAATATGATTGTTTCTTTTCTCTGGTGTTCTATACTCATTTTTGGGGCCTACATACACTTTCGCATTGGGGCATCAGGGAGCCTGAACGCCGTCGCAACAGGGCGCCCGGACACCTGGACACCCAGACGTCCGGGCACCCGGACACCCGGACACCCGGACACCCGGGCGCCTGGACTTCCAGGCACCCGGAGACCCCGGCACCCGGACACCCGGGCACCCGGACACCCGGACACCCGAAACCCGGACACCCGGGCACCCGGACACCCGGGCACCCGGACACCCAGGCACCCGGGCACCCGGGCGCCCGGACACCCGGGCACCCGGACACATGGACACCCGGGCACCCGGACACCCGGACGCCCGCCCGGACACCCGGACGCCCGGACACCCGTACACCTGCGGGCACCCGGACACCCGCGGACACCCGGGCACCCGGACACCCGGGCACCCGGACACCCGGGCGCCCGGACACCCGGACACCCGCACACCCGGACACCCGGGCTTCCAGACACCTGGGGCACCACCCGGCACCCTGGCGAACACGCTCGGGCACCCGGACACCCGGGGGCACCTGGACACCCGGACACCCGGGCACCCAGACCCCGGCACCTGGGCACGACCGCCGCTTGTCGCCCGGACGCCGGGCGCCTGGACACCCGACACCCGGGCACCCGGACACCCCTACACCCGCCGGACACCCGCCACCCGGACACCCGACACCCGGACACCCGGCACCTGGGCACCCCGGCACCCTCACACCCGGACCACACCCGGACACCAGGGCGCCCGGACACCCGACACCGGCACCCGGCACCCGGACGCCGGGACGCCTGGACACCCGGACTTCCGGACACCCGGACACCCGGACACCCAGGCACCCGGACGCCCGGACACCCGGACACCCGGACGCCCGGACACCCGGACACCCAGCCGCCCGGACGCCGGGGCACCCAGACACCTGGACGCCCGGACACCCGGGCACCCGGACAGCCGGACACCCGGACGCCCGGACGCCCGGGCACCCGGACACCCGGACACCCGGACACCCGGACACCCGGACACCGGGGCACCCGGACACCCGGACACCCGGGCACCAGGGCACCCGGACACGCAGACACCTGGACACCCGGACACCCGGGCACCCGGACGCCCGGACACCCGGACTTCCGGACACCCAGACGCCCGGACGCCTGGACGCCCGGACGCCCGGACGCCCGGGCACCCGGACACGCGGACACCCGGACACGCGCCCGGGCACGCACGTGGGCACCCGCTTTGGTGATGGCGTTGACATATGAGATCTATGCCAGATGAAGTCACTTATAAGTTACTTCAATTATATATGAAGTTATTTGTAAGTAACTTGAAATCACTTGTAGTGAGATATGTTAAGATCCTGCAACTACCATCCACATCTAACTTAATTCATTAACATATATACTTAAATCACATGTAGAACATATGTTACTTGTGTGCACCCAATTGCCATACTTATAAGTTACTTGTAGTTATACTTATAAATAAGATAAGTTTAAGTCCGATAAGTCTGCTTTTTCGTCTGCTTTTTGAAAAGGGGGTCGGAAACCGAAAAACGCGCAGGTTTTCTTCAGCACAGTGTTTCGCCAGGCGCCAGGCGACCGAGAAGGCCGTTCATCACCGAGCTCAACCCGCGCAGCCTGGGGGGTAGGAGAGAGGGGGCGGGAATGGCGGGGGGGGGATCGGGAGGGGGTGCCATGCGCATTGGCGGCACACCGCCCGCACTTCTCATCGCGGCGCGTTCTGATGTGATTCGTTTCGGCGGCCCACCGCCCACGTCTTGCAAATTCTGAGCAGTTTTATCGCATTGGCGGCGCGCCGCCCATCGCTATGTTTTGCCCGCGTATTGCAATTTGTACGTTTTGCACATGTTGATTGAAGTTTCGTCGCGTTGGCGGTGCACCGCCCACGTTCCCTTGATTGCGCGAATCGTTTCTTCACGCATCGGCGGAGCACCGCCCACGCAGCACGTTTCATCCGAATTCGTCATCGAATTTGGCGGTACACCGCCCACGTCCCCGTGATTGCGCGATGCGTTTCTTTCGCGTTGGCGGTGCACCGCCCGCGGCGCATGCTTCGCCCGAGTTTGTCATCGCATTTGGCGGCCCACCGCCCACGTCACCTTGATTGCGCGAGGTGTTTCTGCATTCGTTGGCGGTGCACCGCCTTCGGCGCACGTTTCATCATATACCGTTTGTTTGGTCGCATTGGCGGCGCACCGCCCAGGAGGGGGGAGGAGGGGGGAGGGGGGGGGAGAGGATAGCAGAAGGAAGACGTGAAGGGCCATGCCATTTCCCTTCGCCACAATACGCTGCCCCTGTCCCACCGAGCGCTTCTGGAGGGGCCGCGGGGCGGGCGCCCCCCGACGCGCCGCGGCGCGATGGAGCGCGTCCAGGCTGCCCTGGGCGAGGCAGCCGCGGCGCTTGCAGCGGCGAGCGGGCCTTCCAGGGGCGCTGCAGAGCAGCTGCACTTCGGGAAGGTGCGCGCGCTCATCGAAGGCCAGAGGTGAGGCTCGGGTCAAAGATCCCGTACGGGCGAGAGGCCATCCGTTCCCCCTTCGAGGAGGTCCCCGCCTCCGTTCGGCGGAACGCCGCCCGCTCCCCCCTCCTCCCCGCCGTCTAACATTCCCCCGTCGTTTTGCAGGTGGACGGCCACGGAGAAAGGGCAGCTGCTGACCCAGCTCGGGCAGACGGGGTTCAGTCACGATTTGGTCGGCGCCGCGACCGAGTGGCTCTGCGGGAGGCGCACGAAGGCCAAAGGGCAAAGTTACGAGTGCTTCGTGGAGTTGCTTACTGCCTCCACGTGGCACGTGCTGCTGAGCCCAACCGAGTCGTTCGCTTCGAAATTTGTCATGTTGATGCGCCACTTGGAGCGCCTCGGGCTCCGGAACCCTTCCGAGCCGACGTTTGGCATGCTAGCCGCGTTCATGTTCCTGGCGTGCCAGCGATCAGGCATCGAGAAGAATTCGCCGACTCCGCAGCTCTTGGACGTGTACTTGCAGTTGGTGAAGACCACGTGGCGTTCCCCTGCCTACACAGCTGCTCGAGGCAAGGCAACCGAGTTTGTCGGCGCGCTCTCCCCCTCGGCGGCGCTGTTCCAGCAGGAGAGGCCGACGCTGTACGAGCAGGCGTTCGCCTCGGAGGGGCCCGTGCAGCCGACAATTGGGCTTCTCGAGACGCAGGTCCTCGGGAAGCTCATCAGCTTGCGCGGCAACAGGAACGCGGCGCTCGGCGCCCAGGCAACGCCGCAGCGGGCGGCGTTGCCGCCGATCGCCTTCGCGCCTCTGCCGCCGCCTTCTCCGATGCAAAGCGTTGCGGTTGCAGCCGCGACGATTGCCGCGACGCCTCCCTTGGGAGCCGCGACGCCAGCGGCGTTGCCGTTGGGGGTGATCCCAACGCACAACACCCGCGGCGGGTGGCCGAACCCAGCGGCGGCCGCCCTCGTCTCGCAGCGCGGGCCGACGACTCCCACTCCAGCAGCTCCCGCGGGCAAGCCTGCCGCGATGTCGGGAGCGGCGCCTGCGGCCGCGGCCTCAAAGTTGGGTGGTGGCGGCAAGGTCAAGGCATCGGCCGTTGACGTCATGGTGCTGAGCTCGAGCGAGTCCGAGGTGGACGCGAAGGGGGCGCCGCAGAAGAAGGCGCAGGTTTTTGGACGGTAACCTGGGCCCGCCTCCGCGGCCTCCGCGATTCACGGGGGCGCGCCTCTGCCCAAGGCAGCGGCGCGCCCTCTGCGGGGCGTCGCAGGCGCGGCGATTGGTTATTGCCACTTGCCGCTGTCAAGGTGGATCCGACACTGCCGCTGGCGAAGCTGCCTGCCGACGCTGCCCTGGTTCTCCTCCAAGCGGCGGGGCAACGTACTTCCTCTGGCTGGAAAGCGGAGAAGGGCGAGAAGAAGCGGAGGAAGTCCGACGCAGTGGCGGCCTTGGCGAAGACAAAGGCTTCAGATGGCACGGCGAAGCCATCGGCGGCGAAGGCAAAGGCAAAGGCAAAAGCCGAGGCAACACCGAAGAAGACTGCGAAGGCGAAGGCGGCAGCATGCAAGCTGAAAGCACCGCGGTATGACGACGAGAGCACTCGCAGCCAGATTCTCTTCAGGGGCGGGCGCAGCGGGCCAGGCGGCACCAAGAGCAAGAAGTACAGGAACGGCAAGGAGAAGGACACTTTTGGGTCCCATCTCCTCCAATCGGCGTGGCCACGGGGCTCGATGCGCGGCGGCGGAGCGCGTTGTTGCGGCCGCGCGTGGCCTCGCTCCAATCATATGCGCAAAGAGACCCCGCGGGCCACTTTGCGTTTATGACGGTTTTCATCTGCCACTCAGGAGGCCGCCATCGCCTGGGCCAAGGCGCTGGTGCAGAGCGAGCTGGAGGCTCGCAAGAGCGAGTTCTGAGGCGACCTGCTTCGGTGGCGCGATGCATGACTCTCAGTCGGATTTGCCGCGGGCGGCGCGTGGGGCGCGCAGCCTGCGTTCAGAAAACAAGGAACTCGGATCGAAATCGGATCGTAATCTTATCGGGCCTTGCTTGTCCTTGCGCTGCTCAGGCGGTTCTTCGTATTTCTTGGAAGGTTTGCCTGGCGGTGCACCGCCTCCATCTGTTGTCGGCGGTGTTCCGCCTTCGCTGGTTCCATTACCATGGGCGTTCTCATTTCTCTGACCGCTGCCTCGCCCTTGCCCGCCTCCCTCCGCCGCTCCCCCCGCGCCTTTTCAATTCAAGCAGCCCTCCCCGCGGGTCCCGCGGCGCCCCTCCCCGCGCCGCTGCCGCCAGCGGCCGCGGGCGCTTCGCGGGCGCATGGCGAGCGAGGGCGCGGCCAGCAGCGCCATGGACAACTCCGCGGAGGCGCTGGGAATTCAGAAAACGCCTGCTCAGCCCGAAGCGTCCGCTTGGGCAGTGCAGGCTGATTTCCTGGATTCCTGTTGAGGTGCACATGGCGGCTTCAGATGCGAGCCAGTCGCTTTTCGAGCAGGTCGCCGAAGCCTTAAACCTCTTCGAGATGTTCGCCCAGGCTCGAGGGAAACGGATCGAGCGCGCCCGACGCCCATGCGGCCCCGCCCCCGTTCGCCCGCGTTGGCCTGGATGCAGGCGGCGGCGGGGCAGGGCCCAGAAGCGACGGTGCTCTCGGCGTTTACCTTGCCTTGCGCAGGAGGCAGGCATGGATGACATCATCGCCGATCCCGCGCCGCCAGGCTGGCAGACGGCGGAGTGCCCTGGCAGCAGCAGCAGCGACCCCTCGCCAGAGGCGAAGCAAGGACCGACGCTCATCCCCGTCCACAATCAGGGCGCGGCGCCGAAGTCGCCGCCACGTCGCACCCGAGACGCTGGCGGCACGTGGCGGGCGGATCAGCAGCAGCAGCAGCAGGAGGTGCATCAGCAGCAGCAGCAGCCGTCGGAGAAGCCTCAGCCGCCGTGGCGCCAGGCGCAACCGCCAGCAGGCGCGCCCAACGTGGGCGCCTCAGGCGCGCCCAACGCGGGCGCCTTCGTCGCCAAGGTACCCGAAGTGCCGAAAGCGTCTGCGGCGCCAGAGGACGCGGTGCAGGCGTACAAGTTCTTGCGCTCGCTGCTGAGCGAGAGCGCGCCGATCGCCTGGAACTCCAAGCGCGTCCAGGAGCCACTGGAGCTGCTGCAGCGCTACGTCGGCATCTGGGGTCGCGCCAGCAGGGGGCCGTCCGCGCCCATGCACGGTGGCCCGCAATTCTGGCGCGGCCAGACGTGGCGCAAGAGCGGGCAGCGCTGGGGCAACCGTGGTAGTCGGAGTGGTACGCCTCCAAATACGGCCGCGCGCCACCGCGCCGCTCGCTCCAGGACAGCGGCGGCGGCCCGTACCTCGCGCCGACGCCGCCGCCGCCACCGCCGCCACCGCCGCCCCCGCGGCCGACGGCCGCGAGTTCGGCGCCCGCGGCAAAGGCAGCGGCCGCGCGGCCGCCTCCACTGCCCCTGACGGTCAAGGCGATGCCTTCCAAGAACCGCGGGCTGCACCTCTGAGACTCGCGGGCCGCGGGCTTTGACAACCCCCTCGGAGGTCAGACGCCGACTGAAACATCCATGAGGGGCGGGGGGGCGTGAGAGCGGAGAGGTGATGGACGGTGAGCCAGGAGACAAATGGACAGAGAGCGGAGTGGAAGTTTCAGTCGGCATCTGATTTTCCGATTTTCAGGTGCCGTTCTTCGCCGCTGGCGGCTGTCGCGGTAGGCGTGCGCCGCGCTCGCGGGACCGTTCGCGAATATCCTTTTGCGCGCGTCGCCAGCAAAAAATCGGCGGGGCACCGCCTGTCATGGGCTCTCGTCGGCGGCACTCCGCCTAACTTCGGCGGTGCACCGCCCGCGCGCGCTGGACTCCCAGCACTCCCCCCCATTCAGCTTCGGCGGTGTACCGCCTGTGCGTGCTCCACGCTCCCTGCACGCCTCCTCCTATGGTGTTTTCCGCAGCCGCAGGCTCCAGGCTGCGCTTGCGCCGCGCTTTTCCCGCGCGCGCCTTCGCGGGCGCCCGTCCGCCGTCCTCGGCGCGCTCTCGCAGCCTTCGCGGCCGCCTCCCTTCGCGCCGTCTTTGGCGCGCTCTCGATCGCGGGCCTCCAGTGCGCCATCGAGCTCTTCTCTTCGCGAGATGCCCATGATCAGCGTCTTCGGGTGCACGTGCCCGTTGTCGGGGACCTGCTCGAAAGGCGGGAGTTTCTTCAAGGGCGCGTCGCGAGATGAGGCCCTGTCGAGGCTCAAGACGCACTTGGTGAAGTCGAGCTACCACCTCCTCGAGGATGTCGACGCGGATCTTCAACTGGCCATCGCCGAGGTCGGCGCGCCCAAACGATTGCTTGCCCACGTCTTTCGGCGAACCTCGGTGGCGCTCGGCTCACCGAGGTCCGAGCGCCTTCGAGGTTCGACGAATGGCGCGAGCGATCGCGGGGCGCGCTTGAAGGTCGAGGAGTGGACTGAGGACACGGACGAGTGGGAGCGCTGGCAGAAGGCCAACGACGAGCAGTGGTGCAAGAACAACCGCCGCCGTGGCGCTCGCAGTGCGCCGTACCAGCCCCCCGAGCAGGTCGCTCCACTCAGCCAGAGTGCAGTGGCGGCGGCCTTCCCGAAGGGCAGCGGCAAGGGCGGCCCGCTCCAGCTCAACATGAGCGGAGCGAGCTCGCCCGTCAGCGCCAACATCGCGCCCGAGGCCACCGCGCAGCTGAACTCAGCGCAGGCGCAGGTGATCCTCGACAGCGTCACGAGGGCGAGGATGTGCTCGGCGGCCTGCCTGGCAGTGGCGGAGCGGTCGGCCGTGGCGTTCCGCGCCGAGCAGGCGGCCCTCGCCGACCTGCAGGAGACGCTGGCCAGCTGGCTCTCCAACAACGCGTCGTGAGGCCACGTTGGGGTCCTCCCGTCGCGGCGGCGTCGGCCGCCCCCTTCGGCCGCCTCGTCGGCCGCCCTCTTCGGCCGCCTCGTCGGCCTAGCAGCCCGCCGCGCCGCCCGCGCAGGGCTTGCATCGGCCGCGTAGGCCGCCTTGGGCCCCGCGGGGGTTCGACGCCGACTGACAGATCGGGGAGGGGCACGGTGAGGGAGGTGCGGAGGGAAGGGGCATGGAGAGGAGCATGGGAGGGGGGTGCGGCATGGGGAGGGGCATGAGAATCGGGGTGGGGCGGAAAGGCTGTCGGTCGGCTTCTGACCCCCGCAACTCTTCGGCGCATCCGCGCGGTCGCTCGCGCGCGCGCGGGCCGTGCGCGCACTCTTATTTTTGGCGGGCCCGCCATTCTTTCTTGGAAAACTGCGATCATCATCATCAACATCATCGTCATCAACATCACCATCATCATCATCATCATCATCATCATCATCATCATCATCATCATCATGAGTAGCATTGCCATTCTCATCCTCATCATTCCGATCACCCCCATAGGAGGGAGGAGCAGGAAGAGGAGGAGTGGTGGCGAGGAGAGGGTGAGGAAGAGGAGGAGGGGAAGGAGGAGGAGGAGGAGGAGGAGGAGGAAGGGGGGGGGGGGAGGAGTCCTTCCCCACCATTTTTCATCATCATTCTCACCATCATCATTCCGATCGCCACCATCGGAGGAGGAGGAGAAGGAGGAGGAGGAGCAGCAGGAGGAGGAGTGGTGAGGAAAGAGAATGAGGAGGAGGAGGAGGAGAGGGAACGATCTCGGCGCGGCTGCGATGAGGGCTGGTTTCCTGCGCCGCGTATCGCGGCGTATCCTGGCGTATCCTGGCGTATCCTGGCGTATCCTGGCGTATCGCGGCGTATCGCGCGACGGCGCGACGCGATGCGCCAGGATACGCCAAGATACGCCGCGATACGCCAGGATACGCCAGGATACGCCCGTATCCTGCCGTATCCTGGCGTATCCTGGCGTATCCTGGCGTATCGCGGGGTGCCGCGGAGCGCGATGCGCCAGGATACGCCAGGATACGCCGCGATACGGGCGTATCCTGGCGTATCGCGGCGTATCCTGGCGTATCCTGGCGTATCGCGGCGCGCCGTCGCGCGATGCGCCAGGATACGCCAGGATACGCCAGGATACGCCAGGATACGCCAGGATACGCCGCGATACGCGGCGCAGGAACGCAGCCCTCAGCGCAGCCGCGCCGAGCTCGTTCCGATTCGTCGGAATCGCCATCACCATCACCATCGCCATCTCGCCATCTCACCTTCACCACCACATCACCATCGCCACCTCGCCATCACCACCTCACCATCACCAGAAATCATCGTCAGCACCTCGCCACCACCATCATCGTCACCACCAGCATCATCGTCGTCACCACCATCAGCATCACAACCTTACCACCACGTAGTCGTCGGCGGCGCACCGCCCATCGGTTGGACTTGTCCGCTGTGCTCCGCCCTTTGTTTTGTTTGACGTTTCCGTCGGCGGTGCACCGCCCATTGCCTGGTTGCACAATTTCGTCGGCGGCGCACCGCCCATGGATCGTCGTTGTCGGCGGCGCACCGCCCATTGTATGATTAGACAATTTCGTCGGCGGTGCACCGCCCATCGGTTGGACTTGTCGGCGGCGCACCGCCCAATTTATGATTGGGCAATCTCGTCGGCGGTGCACCGCCAATCGGTCGTCGTTGTCGGCGGCGCAGCGCGCATTGTATGGTTGCACAATTTCGTCGGCGGCGCACCGCCCTTCGATCGTCGTTGTCGGCGGCACACCGCCCATTGCATGGTTAGACAAGTTCGTCGGCGGCGCACCGCCCATCGATCCTCGTCGTCGGCGGCGCACCGCCCATTGTTTGCATGTGTATTCGTGAGCGCCACGCCGATCATTTGTTTTCCTTGTCGCGGCTGTCGCATCGCGCCGCGCGTTTTCGGCGGCGCACCGCCTGTTGTTCCAATTGTGTAGGCTGTGTTGCGCAGCCTTGTCCACTTCTCCAGAACCAACCTGCTCTCTCATCCGCCTTGCCCCTTGTTCCCTTTCATCCTCGCGCCGTGTTCTCGACAGCCGTTTTGTGCTGGCGCGCGGCCGCGGGGGCCGCGCGCGCGGCCGCGGGGGCCGCGGCGCCGCGGGCCATGGCGGCCGCCGAGGAGGAGTCGCCCGTGCCCCCCTTCTTGCACGAGGGCGTCAAGTCACCCGTGCCGTCCGAAGACAGCTCGCAGGAAGAAGGCTCGAGGCCGCAGGCAGCAGACTCGTTCAAGAACGAGCCGCAGGAAGCAGGCTCGAGGCCGCAGGAGCTTGGTTCTGTGAAGGCCGAGGAAGGCGACACCTCGGCGGAGGCCAGTGCAGCTCCGCCTTGGCCCAAGGCCTCCTCGCCTGCGACTCCGCAGGAGCCCCCGCAGCGCGTGCCTGAGGAGGTCGCGGCCGCTGCGAAACCAAAGGCGGGGAAGGCGGGGCGGCCTCTCCTCGGGCGCCCCGCCGCCGTGCCGCCCGCCAAGCAGCCCCCGTCGCAGCGCTCGCTTTCTCAGTTCTTGACCGCGAAGAAGGGCGGCGGCGCACCGCCTGCGAAGGCAAAGGCGAGCGCGGGGCCCAAGGCAAAGGCCAAACAGACAGCGAAGAAGAAGCCAGCAGCGGCGGCACCTTCGACGGCGGAGGACGCAGCAGCAGGGGCGGACGAGGCAGAGCCACAGCAGCAGGCCCAGACGCAGCACGACAAGAAGTCGGTTGCAGCCTCGCAAGCACCGCCGGCAGCGGAGGAGGATGCAGAGCCACAGCAGCAGCGTCAGGATGCAGCGCCGACGGAGGCAGAGGCGGCAGCAGAGGAGCCGCAGGCCGCGCCCTCAGACACGTTCGGGGCCGCCACGGAGGAAGCAAAAGATGGCTACGGCCGCTTCACGACGGGCTACGACCCACCCTGTCCAGGCCCGACGTGCGCCAAGTGCGGTCGGGATGCGGAGAGCGTCCGCTTCAGGCTCGCCCAGAAGAGCGCCAACACGTGGTGGTGTGGGAGCTGCAACAGCAAGAGTTCGATGGTGCAGCGCTGCTATGCGCACTGGCCACCGCGCTCGTTCGCTCTCATGCGCAAGGCGGACCAGCAGGCGTTCTGGCGCTCGATGGACGACCCTTCCATTGAGAACAACGCTCAGTTCGAAGAGGAGCTGGTGAGGGTCCTCAGCGTCTCGAGGAAGGAACGCCTCGCGGAGACCAAGGGCGGGGATTGGAAGCCCTTGTCCGTCTGGGCCCAGGAGGGGTACGACGCGGACGCCGTCCGTGCCAACAACGACGTGAGGTACAATTCCGATTTGAAGCAGGATTGTTACCGCATCCGCATCGAGGGCAGCAGGCAGGAGAACATCGAAGAGACAGTGAGGCAGGAGCTCCGCCAGAACAGGAAGCCGCCGAGGCCATCCCCACCGAAGCATGAGAGAGCCGTGGAGCCACTCCCGCAAAAGACGCACCGCTCGCCGAGCGGTGGCTACGAGGGCCCCACAGGCGCTGGTCGCCGTTCGACGAGTCGGAGCGGCGACAGCGACTGTTCGCAGAACCGCCAGCTGAAGCGGGGCCACTCCAGCAGCGGCGACGGCGCGGACCGCTTCCCCAGCCGCGGCCGCAAGCGCAGCAGCCGCGGCCGCAGGGCGGACAGCCGCCAGAAGCACCGCTCTTCCAGAGGTTCCCGCAGAGCCGACGCGAAGGGCCGCCGCTCGAGGAGCCGCAGGGCGCACAGCAAGAAGGAGAAGGCCCGCTCGAGGAGCCGCAGGGCGCACAGCAAGAAGGACAAGGCCCGCTCGAGGAGCCGCAGGGCGCACAGCAAGAAGGACAGCCGCAAGACGGGTCGCTCCCAGTCTCGCGAGAAGCAGCGCTCGAGGAGCCGCAACGACCACGGCAAGAAAGGGAGGGACTCGCGCAGTCGCATCAGGAGGGAACGCAGCGAGCAGAAGCGTGTCCAGAAGGCCATCAAGGACCGCAAGGCGTTGGCGATGAAGACGCTGGAAAAGACGGGGTCCTGGGACGTGCAGCTCGCATCGCTCCTCGACGACGAGGACTGCTCCAGGGTGCCGACCTGGGCGGTGAAGAACGCGAAGGACAGCCACAAGGATCTCTCGAAGCTCAGGGAGGCCGCGAAGACCGCGCTCGAGGACCCCAGGGCGAGCTTGCCGTACGAGGCGAAGGCCCTGGAGGCAGCCCTCGCCGACGCAAAGACCGCTGTCGGTGGCCTGCGTTCGGCCATCGAGCACGCGAGCTGCTCAACGGCCTTTTCATCCATCGTGGATGGCGGTGCTCCGCCGATCGACCGCTCGACTGCCGATCGATCGATCGAAGATTTTGCTGATCGACCGCTCGACCCATCGAGGATTTCGCCGATCGACCGCCGACCGATCGCGTTCGGATCGGTCGACCGCCGATCGATCGATCGACCGCCGATCGAGCGCCGTTCGATCGCGATCGACCGCCGATCGATCGCGTTCGACCGCCGATCGATCGCGTTTGCGTCCCGATCATCCTTCTACAGGCCAAGAAGTACAGCAAGAAGAACACCTCGAATGACTGAGCTCGGCGGCGGCTGCCCTGCTCAGTCCCCAGCCGCTGCGACGCGCGCTGGGGCGCGCTGGAGGCGCGCTGGAAGTCTGCCCCCGCCCGCGCAGACTTCCCTCGCTTAGACAAAAATTATATTCCTCCGTGGTCCGCCTCCCTTTCCTCGTGCACGGCGTCCTTGTAGCCATGCTCCTCTTATTTCTGGCGGTGCACCGCCCATGGGCAGCATCCGCCGACGGCGGTAGTTTGCCTCCTGTCCACACCCCGCACTCTTCTGGCGGTACACCGCCCGTTGCCAGCCATCCGCCGACGGCGGTACTCCGCCTCCTGTCCATGCCCCGCACTCTTCTGGCGGTGCACCGCCCGTGTGCAGCCATCCGTCGTCGGCGGTGCTCCGCTTCCTGTCCATGCTCAGGAGTCTTCTGGCGGTACACCGCCTGTTGTCAGCCATCCGTCGTCGGCGGTGCCCCGCCATCCGTCATCCGTTGTCACCCATCCGTCATCCGTTGTCAACCTTTTCCACCGCCTCACCCACCCTACTTCAACGGCTCGAAGGGCGCCCGCGGCGGCGCGCCAGGCGGGGGCGGCGCCATGGCCGAGCGACGGCCTCCTGCCGAGCGTCAGAGGCTGCAGGAGGCAGCGCTTCTGCGCCCGCGGCGGCGCGCCAGGCGGGGGCGGCGCCATGGCCGAGCGATGGCCTCCTGGCAAGCGTCAGAGGCTGCAGGAGGCAGCGCTTCTGCGGGGCGTATCGCGGGCGGCGCTGGACAGGTGCACGGAATCCAAAAATCATAATGCGCAATGTGTTTGAAGGATGTTTTGTTTGGTCGGCTTTTTCTTTTCAAAATGCCCAACCGATCTCCACCCGCCTTCCCCGCGCAGGGTGGCTCGCGTCCTGCTGCAGGACGACGACGAGCACGTGGCGGCGGCGACCGTGGGCGCCGACGTGGCTCGCGCGGTGGCGCCGCTTCTGGATGTTATCGAATTGCCGCGCCGAGACGGTGGCCCAGCGTTCAGGTGGACTGTATGTTTGCCCGACAAGATCGTCCCCAAGCTGGCCCACGCGGCGGGGCCTTGGAGTGATCGGTTCTGGGCGGCGATGCGGGTGTTTCCTTCGTCGCCATCGCAACCGTGGCGGATGCTGCTCTACCACGACGACGTGGTCGTCGGCGCGCAGCTCAAAGCTGCAAACCGCAGGACGTCCATTGTTGTGTACATTAGTTTTTTGGAGCTGGGCACATACCTTCAAGAAGAGGGCGCCTGGCTCCCGCTGGGAGTCCTTCGGTCAGAGGACAAGAAGGATATCACCGCAGCGGGCGTGGTGAGGGCCATCCTGCGGCGCCTCTTCCTCGGGCCAGGAGGCGGCGGTTTCGACGTCGGCGCGTCTCGGTTGCATTTCAAGTGCCACAGGCTGATCATGGACGAAAGCGCGGGCAAGGACACCTTCTCGTACAAGGGCTCCAGCGGTTGGCGGCCCTGCTGCAACTGCAAGAACGTCGTGCTCGACCAGGGGACTGGCACCCTCAGCCGTTGGGGCCCGTCTGGTTACCTGGTGGGTATCGCTTGCGTCGACGCCTCGAGGTTCGACCCGATGACTGCGGAGGCGTCGGGGGCGGGCAATGCGCGGCCGACGCTCGGCGAGTCCAGAGAGTTCACGAACGGACTTCGCGAACTCCCTGGAATTCGCGAGCGGAGTTCGCTCGGCCGGCTCCCGCCAAGGAGTTCGCGAAGGGGTACGACGAACTCGTGGAACTTCAACGCACGGCGAGTGCAGTGGCCTTCCAGAATCTCCAATCCGCGTACGGCATCACAGTGAACGAGTTCTCGTTGATGGCCGACGTCGAACTCCGACGCGTTTGCTCGCTGGACATGTACACGCGCGACCCGATGCACATCATCCTGGCGAGCGGAGGCACGTTCCAGGTGGAGGTGTTCTGCCTGCACAAAGCAGTGGCGCGCGTGATTCCAGACGTGTGGGATCGGTGGCGAACCGATTTCCAGCGCTGGGCTCCAGGCCGCGGCGGAGGGAAAGCTCCCGTGCATCTCTTCTCCCCTGCCAGGAAGAAAGCCTGCGTCGAGGCAGGGCATTTCGTCGGCTCCGCGTCGGACTGCCTCGCCGTCCTGCCGTTCCTCAGGAACTGGCTGCACGTGGATTTCTTGCCGCATCACGCGCCGTTCCTGCCCCAGGCGCGGTCCTTTGAGGCCATGTATGCCGTCCTGGAACTGTACCTGGCGGCGAAACGCGGCGGCTGCCCAGACACGTTCGATGTTGATTTCAAGCGCCATGTCGGGTTGGCGCTCAGGAAACACGTGCGGGCCTACACGGACGCGTGGATCGTGCCTAAGCATCATTATCTTTGGCACGCAGCTGTGCAGGCGGCGGAGGATGGGTTGATGCTCGACTGTTTCGTGCTCGAGCGAAAACACAAGCTCATCAAGGACACCGCGGAGCACTACGACCGCTTGGGCGGCATGGACAAGGATGTGATCACCCAAGTTGTGGCTACGTACTTGCACGAGTCCTCGGCCGCGCCGCGCCAGTCGCACAAATGGTGGCCGACCCCTGAGCTCGACGGGATCATCGGGCAGCGCGGTTGGGGCCAAATGGGCTTTGGTGCACGCGCGAGCCTCCGTGGGGGGCGCGCCTGCGGGGGCGCCTCTCGGGGCAACGCCGAGGCTCGCACGTGCGCCAGGGCCTATCCAGGCACGGCGCAATCACTTGTCGTCGAGCTGCTGTCGGCGGACTCGTCTACGGCAGCGGGGACGTGTGGCTCGAGGGCGACGCCGCGTTCCACGTCCACTGCGTGGCGGTGGCCGCGGGGCGCTCCTACCTCATCGTGGAGCCGCTGGACCTGGCGTCGCGGCCTGCGCCTGGGGAGTCCGCGTGGCGGCCACGAGGAGGACCGAGCTGTGCAAGGAGGAGGGGGGGGGAGGAGGGGAGGGAGGGGGAGGAGGAGGAACAGGGGGACGAGGAGGAGGGGAGGAGGGGGGGGACGAGGAAGGAGAGGAGGAGGAGGAGGAGGAGGAGGAGGAGGAGGGGGACGAGGAGGATGGGATGGCCCACTACGCCGCCGCCCCATAGGATGCGGCGCGCTGGCTGCTGAGGACGCCCCGCGGGCGCCTGCGGCGTGCACCCGCCGAGCCGAGGACGGGTCGGTCCGCGCGCTGGTGTAAAACGCGCGCGCGCGGCGGTGCACCGCCTGGCGGTGGGCCGCCTGTTGTAAAAAATCACGTTCGCGCGGCGGTAGCCCGCCTGGCGGCATCCCGCCTGGGGAAAAGGAGGGGCGGAGAGGAGGGGGGCGGGAGCGGGGCCCCGCAGGCTGCACGGATCGATGGCGACGCCGACGCGTTTTTGAAAGCGCCCCCGCCCCCCATTTTCCATACGAAAAAGCAGACTTATCGGACTTATAAATTAGATATAAGTTACATATAAGTAAGATATAAGTAAACTAGTTTTGATGAAGATGCTAGATATAAGTAAGAAGAAGTAACATACATGCAGCATGTAACATATGTCAACGCCATCACCAAAGCGGGCACGCGCCCGGGCACGGTAAAATAGTCATATACCCCGAGCAGCAGGACGAGGCGCTGGCGGTGCTCATCGGGGGTGTTGCTGCCCCTCCAGGGCCAGGTATCGCGGCCTGGGTGGTCTCGGACACGGGCGCGGACCCGTCGGGGGAGCCGATCGATGCTGCCGAGTCGGGGCACCCAGCTCGATTCGTACAGAGTGGGTCGACTGCCCTGGGGCTCATCGACCACCACTGGACGGCCTTGGAGCGGGACGCGCCCACGGACCTCAAGGACGGGAAGGAGGAGAACAAGTCGGTCGCGGGTCGGGACCCGCGCGTGATGCCGATCGTCAGGGACGGGCAGGATCACAGGTGCTTCGGGTTCCGCGACGCGATGGCGGCGCCGCAGGAGCGGGTGCCGCCGGCTGCGGGGGCCGTCGGGAATGGCTCCGCCGAGGACGACTCGCCTTCCAGGGGCCTGAGCACGGCGATGGAGCTCATGACGATGATCCGCGCTACGGGCGAGACGTTTGGCACCTACCACGACTACTGGGTCCGAGCCTCGGGGGGTGGCCCCGACACGGGCATCGCCCATCGCGACGCCTCCCTCCTCAGCATCTTCCGCCACATGCTGGGTTTCGACCAGCTGGTGATCTACCGCCTGGAGGGCATGGAGATGCTGGCGCGGAAGGTGAGGCACACCGAGCGGGCTTTTCGGCGCTCGCCGAAGAGTCCCGACTTCCGAGGCGTCGAGCCGAAGATCGCATCGACCTTCGAATCGGGCACGGCGGCGGCCACAGGCGACTTCGCCAAGATCATCGCGGAGGAGCAAGTGACGGAAGCCTTCGCGCCCGAGCGACGGCGGCTGTTCGCAGAGGAGACGGACAGGCGCATGAAGGACGGGTCGAAGTTGTGACGCGTGGGCCTTCCCACGTTCACCTGTGCTGCAGCCTGGCTCGGCTGGGATGGCGGCGCCTCGGCCTCGCTCTCTTTTCCCTTGGATCTTCCAGAACATGCCAATGCATCTAGTGCGGCGTCGTCTGGCGCCGATGGTCTTCTGCTCCCTGATCCTGGGCTTCGTCGGCCACAGGTTTCGGCGGCGTCGGCGCTCAACGCCTTGGCGGGAGCTCGGGCCAAGGGCGTGCCCTCGCCAGGGCCGCTCTCACACGCGACTCCGCGCCGGCCGCTCTCGGAGCCGCAGCGGCAGGCGTGGAGGGGGCTCGCGACCGCCGCAGAAGCCGCCGCGCCGCAGCCTCGACAATCTGAGTTGTGCCCAGATGGGGCCCTTTCTGAGATTCTTAAGACGAAAGACTTTTACGAGAGTGACATTGCCCTGGCCGTTGCTCCTTATCAGCCTGAGCTCCTCGCTGTCACGAAGGGCAACATCCGACCTCAGGGCGCCGCGGGGCTCGTCGGCGATGCCGCCCGGGTGTGCTTGGACGACCCCCGGCGCATTGCGCTGCCGGCGGAGGCTGAGGGGCCGCCCCCTGTGCGGCCCCACTGGGGCGAGCGACTGCGGAGGTCGCCTTCCCTCTTGGACGACCTCATCTCGAAGCTCGACTCCGTCGGCCTCATCACGTATCGCCGCCGTGTGGCGTCGCGCGTGGGTATCTTCTTCGTGGCGAAGAAGACGGGTATGCTGCGGATGGTGCTGGACTGTCGGCCCACCAACCAGCTGCGTCGCAAGGCCCCCTACACCCGCCTCGCCACGACCGCGGCCACGTCGAGTCTGGTCCTCGATCCTCACTTCGTCGAGGCGAACCCGGCTCATGAGGCCGAGCTTTGGGGGGCGTCGTTCGACCTGCAGGACGGATTCTACCAGTTCCTGGCGCCTACGGTCTCGCACTTCTTCGGGCTTGGTGTGTCTCGCCGCGCTGGCGAGGTTGGCGTCTCTGAGGTCTACGATCCTGAGGTCAGCGGCTACGCCCCCGTCGACGCGACGGAGGAGCTCGAGGTCTGCTTCGGCGGCCTGCCGATGGGTTGGAGCTGGGCGCTCTACTTCTGCCGCAGCGCCGCGTCCGAGGCGTGTCGCCGAGCCCAGCTGCGCCTGGGGCTTGGGCCAGTCATCGTCGGGGACCGACTGCCTCCCCCGCCGCTTCGGCCTGGAGTGGCGGTCTGCGCGCCCTATGTGGACAACGCCAACATCCTCGGGTGCGACAAGGACTCGGTCGAGCGGTTGCACGTCGCGGTGGTGGGGGAGCTGGTCAGCATGGGCCTGCAGGTCCACGAGCGGGTGGGCGCCGCGCAGTCCTTCGAGGCGGTGGGCTTGGTCTTCGACGGCCTGCGGCGCTGGGTCAGGCACAGCCACCGGCGCAGCTGGCGACTCTGGTACGCCCTGGGGGAGGCCATCCACCGAGGGGCGCTCTCGCCCAACCACGTCCGGGGCCTCTTGGGTCACCTGGTGCATCACTTCAGCTTGCGGCGGTGTGCCCTCGGCGTCTTGGGGGCGGCTTACCGCTTCGCGGGCACTGGCGGCGCCGAGATTCTGCCTTTGCCCGCCGATGTGGTTGACGAGCTGCGAATCGCCAGGGACCTCGTCCACTTCGTGCACCTCGACCTGGCCGCTCCGATGCTCGACCGCGCCTACTGCAGCGACGCCTCGACGGAGGGCTGCGCGCTGCACGTCTCCGCCGCGGACCAGCACCAGCTGTGGGACGTCGCGGTCTGGCGTGAGCGATGGCGGTTCATCGACGAGGACCCGACCGCCATCGCCTCCGGGGAGGAGCTGCGGGGCGGCCTGGCGGGCAGTGCTGGGCCGGCTGGCGACTTCTCAGCCTGGGTCGACGGCGAGCTCGAGCCTTCACCCGACGAGCGCGCCATCCTCAGGCAGGGCGACCCGCGGCAGCACCCCGCGGAGCGGCCGCAGGTGGAGCGGGTCGGGCTGGTGCCGCGCGCGCCCGGTGCCTTTGCTGACCCCAGGCGCTGGCACCGCCGCGTTGTGGGGCGCTGGAAGCGGGCGGCCGCCACCCACTGCAAGGAGGCTCGGGCGGCGCTGCTGGGGCTCACCAGGGAGTCGGAATGCTGCGACGCGCACGGCAAGCACCTGGTCTCCTTCGGGGACAACCTAGCAGAGACGTTGGCCTTTGATCGCGGACGGGCCCGAGATCGAGAGCTGCTCGGGCTTGCGCGCCGGGCGGCGGCGTGCCAGCTGGCCGCCGGCATCATTTGGCATCGACGATGCGTGGAGACCGCCCGGGACCCCTCCGACGGCGACTCCAGGCCTGCTCACCATGGCTGGCTTCGACCTGGACAGCGGCTCGCTGGCCGCGGGCTGCGGGCGCTGCCCTTGGCCGCTGCCGTGGGCCCGGCTTGGTCGCCGGCGCCCGCTGCCCCGCCAGAGGACGACTGGTGGAGCGCCCTTCGAGAGCCCTCGAGCTGGGATGAGTCGCCTCGGGCCTCCGCCTCGGAGTCGGAGCTCCCGACGCCGCCGCGGTCCACCCGACGCCAGCGACGGCGGGCGGCGGCCGCCGTGGCACCCGGTTGCAAGGCGCCGCAGCTGGCCGATGGCCTCACCCGCGGGCGCCCCGCCTTCCTGGAGATCTTCTCGGGCTGCAGCCGAGCGACGGCCGCCGTGTCAGAGGCCGGGCTTCGGGTGGCCACGCCCATCGACGTGGCCCACGGCCCGCATCATGATGTGCTGGACCGTCGCGTGGCAAGCAAGGTCCTCAGCTGGCTGTCGAAAGGCCTGGTCTGGTGCGCGCTACTGGGCACGCCGTGCACGGCCTGGGCCCCGGCGAGATCGACTGGGACGACTGCACCACCAAGTTCATGGCGCTGCATGCTCTTCACCGTCCGTGTGCTGCAGCTCTGCCTCAAAAATGACATCCACGTGCTTCTCGAGAACCCTGCCCGCTCAAGGATCTTCGAGGTCCCGCGAGTGGCGAGGCTGCTCCGTCGCCTGGCGGCGCGACGATGCCTCTTTGACATGTGCGCCTTCGGCGCACCCTGGAAGAAGCCGACCGTCATCTACTCCACCCTGCCCAACAGCCACCTCCTGGACCGCAGATGCCCGCGCCCCTCGGCGCCCCACGTGCGCCTGCAGGGCAAGGTGCAGCTCGCGGGGCAGCCTGCAGCGTGGAGGACCGCCTTCGCGGCGGCCTACCCTCCTGAGCTGGTGCGTGCTGTGGCAGGGCTGCTGCGGGATGCCGCTCCGCGGAGCTCCCTCCGCCGGCCGTGCGAGCCGCGCGTTGACGTCGGCTGGGAGCGACGCCTGGCGGCCGCGGTCGGGCAGGATGGCCGTGCCGCCCGACCAGTGGTGCTCCCGCCGATACCCCGGCGGTGCCCACTCGGGTGGGAGGGGGCCGTCGGCTTCTGGGACGGGAAGCCCTGGCGCGCCGAGGCCGCCGATGCTGCCGCCCACCGCCGGGCTCGCCGCGCGGCAGCGCGAGCGGCGGCCCCTCGCCGCCCGCCGCGCTGAGGCGTATGGCGCCAGCGGCGGACTGTGTCGGCGCGCGTCTGCGCGGCCCCAGACGGCCCGCGCCTACACCGCGGCCCACGCCGCGTTGGCCGAGTGGGCCGCGCGCCAAGGGCTCGGTCCAGCGACGCCCAGCGACTGGGACGTGGTGCTCGACGAGTACCTGGACGGCCTCTCCCTGAATGGCGACTACCCGTCGTGCGGCCGTTGCGCCATCCACGGGTCGGCCTGCGCCCTGGGCCCGCCGCCCCGCGCCACCACGACCTTCCCCTTGGCAATGGCTGCCTTGGCGAAGTGGCTGCGGGCGGCACCAGATCTTCCACGAGACTCGCTCAGCGACGACTCCCTCACGCTCGCCTCCGCCGACTGGTTCTACGACAGGGGCCGCTGGGGCTCCGAGCGGCGCGAGGCGGCGGCGGCGTCCTGGGTAGCCTTGGACTGCGACCTCAGGCCGAGCGATGTGCTGGCGCTGACGGCCGCGGATGTCAGGCTGCCCTGGCCCGGCTGCCCCGGCGCCATCGCCGCGGCGGCCCCCGCGACGGGGGCGCTCCCCGCCAAGAACCAAGGGTTCGTCGCCTCCACCGTCGCGGGGGCCCGCAACAGGAACTGGGTGAGTGAGCTTCTGAGGGCCCTCTGCCGCGTAAGGCCCAATGGGCCGTTTGTCCAGGTGTCGCTTGGAAAGCGGGATGAGATGTGCAGGAAGTGTCGAGCGCAGCATTTTTCGCCCTCGCTCCCTCTGTCCCCTCACTTGTGGTGTCTTGCTGGCCCATCGCAGGGCCTGTGGTTTTTCGAGGTTCAGAGAGCGCCATCCAGCAGCGTGGTCGTTAGCTCGTTGTCAAGTAGTCAAACGATACTCCAAACCTGCAGGGTTGCTTCGCAACAGACAGTTGCTCTCAGTAGCACAGCTAGCTCGTGCCATGCAATTAACGCCTCGGCTCGGCAATCAGATCCTGGAGTTTTTCAAAGGTCCCACCCGAACCCGCCCTCCGGTAAACCGATCCAAGAAGGTTTCTGGAAGTTTGGGCACAAGGTCGCTGGTCAAGTAACGTCCAGCTTCCCTTCTTCAGTAACCGGGGTTTGGACCCCCCAGGATCATGCTTGTGCCGTGGGAAACAAATTGCGTCTGTCATGATTTCTCATGCCTGTGTTGCGATGTCTTTAGCCTTCTCAGGGCCAACGCCCGCTCCGCCCCCCCCTCCTCGTCGCCGCGGGATCCTGGTGTCTCCAGGCGTGCCGGCGTGGTGGGGCTGTCTCGGCGCTCTGCGTGAGACTAGGCGGCAGTTGGCAGTCTACGATTGATGGTGTGCCACTTTATCGTTGTCACGATCGTAGCCGGCCCCATCTCAAATTTTTGGCTCCTCCTCCTCCTCTCCTCCGTCCGCTTTCTTCTTTTCCTTTCCCTTGTATCTTGCCGAGCCGATGTGGGCGCAAGGTCGCTGGTCAAGTAACGTCCAGCTTCCCTTTTTCAGTAACCGGGGTTTGGACCCCCCAGGATCATGCTTGTGCCGTGGGAAACAAATTGCGTCTGTCATGATTTCTCATGCTTGTGTTGCGATGTCTTTAGCCTTCTCAGGGCCAACGCCCGCTCCGCCCCCCCTCCTCGTCGCCGCGGGATCCTGGTGTCTCCAGGCGTGCCGGCGTGGTGGGGCTGTCTCGGCGCTCTGCGTGAGACTAGGCGGCAGTTGGCAGTCTACGATGATAGTAGCGATGCTGGTGGCGATGCAGACAAACGATGGCGGCGAGGCCAGTGACGGCGCCCGAGCTGATCACGCCGACGACGATGACGACGTTTTCGCGTCGGTGATGAAGGTGTTGGAAGGCATTCGAAATGCGCGCGCGGCCGACGCGCGAGCGTGGCCCGCATGGTGTTATTTGACCCGGATCGCGCCCCCCCCCCCCCAGCACGCGCGCAAGAGCGCGCGAATGATGGCGGCGCGCGGCGTGAGAGGCCCGTTTGGCATGATTTCATGAATACGTTGAAATACATGTGGTTTTCTCAATACTTCGCAAGAGCGCGAGCGCGCGCCTTTTCTACAAGTGACGTTGCGAGACCAATTGTTTTGGTATGTGTTTCGGGCACTCTGTTTTAACGTTGATGCGACACCGAAGGTTTTGACAAATGTCGGCGTGCGCGAGCGACGACGCGCGCGCGCGCACTTCGTCCCATGTGTCGCAAAGGATTCTCACGACGGCTCGCGCGCAAAGGCGTTCCAACGATTTCGACGCGCGCGCGCGAAGCCCGCCCGATTGGTAGCATGTTCGTGGACATTTTTTCATTCGAAAAACAGTGGTGCGACACTCTGTTCTTCTTTTATATATACATATGAACACTCAATTTTAGAACCCTTCTGGCGCGAATGTTTTTTTGGAAGATTCCGGCTCGCGCGCGCGACGACGCGCTCGCGCTTCGTCCCGTTTTTTCGCAGGCGATGCTTGCGTAATCGCACGTGCGCTGCAATGCGAAAAGGGGAACCGATAATCCCGGGGGTGGGGGGTGGGGGGGGGGTTGAGTATATTTTGGGTAGGAAGGGGAATCTATGCGGTGCGCGTCGGGGCTGAGCCCTTGGAGCTGAGGGGGCGCCCGATGTCGCGCGCGGCGGCCGATGGGGCTCGCGGGGGGGGGGGGCGGGGCGATGGGCAAGGGTGATTTCTCCGGGTGATCTAGTCCTGTAGCGGTGCTCGTGTATTATTTTGATGGTCAGTAATATTTGGGTAATTTTCTGGAAGCCGCGCGTCGCGCAGGCGCGCGCGTGCTCGCCGGCGGCGCTGGCGGCGAGAGCGTCCGCAGTGGTGCTGCTCTGGCCATCGTGGCTGTGACCGTCAGCGTTTGCGCGCTGAGTCTGCGGTGGGACAGTGGCGACATGACGAACTGGTGCGGTCTATGTTGTGCTATTGGTTTTGCCGGGCGAATCGGCGCATCCCATGCTCTTGCAGACGCCCCGCCCGCCCGCCCGCAATGTAGTTTGCAGAGCCCATGCGGGAGCGATTGCGATGAGTGCTGGGTGTCGGCCGGTGCACCTGTGGCCGCGCCGGGCCGGGCGCGCGCGGCGGCCGGCTAGTTCGGCGCGACCGACGCGGCCGCATTGGCGCTGACCGCTGGGTGCATCCTAGCAGGTACTTCGCTGCGACGTCGGCGACTTTGGGCGAGCGCGGCGCCGTGGCAACGTCGACAACGGTAGACGCGATGGTGATCGTGGCGGCGCTGGTGGCGATGCTGGCAACGACGGCGGCGCGGCCAGCGCGGGCGCCGTAGTGATCGCGGCGACGACGATGACGGCGTCCTCGCATCCTCGCGCCGATGACGAGTTTCAGGGGAATGTGGAGACAGCTCGCGGTTTTCCGATGTCGCGAAAACATGTATGATTCCCCCCCGCCCCCCGATTTTGACTTCGTTGCGACGCCGGGGGTTTTGCGGCGGATTTTGGCGCGCGCGCGCGCGACCGCGCGCGCGTGCGCTTCGTCTCTCTCTCTCTCTCTCTCTCTCTCTCTCTCTCTCTCTCTCTCTCTCTCTCTCTCTCTCTCTCTCTCTCTCTCTCTCTCTCTCTCTCTCTCTCTCTCTCTCTCTCTCTCTCTCTCTCTCTTTCTGTTTTTTCGGCGAAGGATTCTCGCGACGGCGCGCGCGCAAGGGCGTTCGAGCGATTTCGACGTGCGCGCGCAAAGCTATATATATATGAAGCTGTCAACCAATGATTTCTCATGAATTCGCAGAAGCGCGCGTGCTTTTTGGGGGGTCCGCGTTGCGAAACTTATGTTTTGCCTGTTTTTCTTTGGCATTCGATTTTGAAAACGATCCGAGCGAAACATGGTTTTTGAAGAACTTCGGCATGCGCTCGCGTCGACGCTCGCGCGTGCACATTGTCGGTTTTGTCTTCCTCCAGGATTCTTGCACGTTGATTGTGTGTATATATTTACATGTATATATATATATGTATATATATATAAATATGCGAGTGCGCGCATGTTGTGTTTTGCGGAGGATGGCGGGCGGGGGGTGGGGGGCAGCCGCCCCCCCTTGGGATGGTGTGACTGCGTATTTCGGATGGGCGATGGGGCAGAATCGCACGTGAATTGCAGTGCGGAGGGGGGCTGTCTTCTTTTTGGAGGGGGGGGGGGATTTGGTGCAAGCTTTGTGGCGCAATGTTCGCGATGCAATCTGTTCGGTGCAATCTATGTTGCGCGATTCTTTCTGCTCGCAGTGAGTTGTCCACTCCGCTGCCCGCGCAGACATCCCGCCCGCCCGCCCGCGACTTGGTTTGCAGACCTCTCGCGGCGGCGATTTCGATGGATGCTCGGGGCTGGTCGGTGCATCTTCGCGGCCGCGCCAGCCCGCGCGCGCGCGCGGCGGCCAGGTAGTTTGGCGCGATCAACGCGGCCGCGGTGGCGCTGACCGCTCGGCGCATCCAGGCGGGCAGTTGAGTGCGAGGCGACGGGCGACATGGGCGGGCGCGGTGTCCTGGCAACGTCGACGCTTGTAGACGCGATGATGCTGTTGGTGGTGATGTTGGCGAGGGTGCTGGCGGCGACGACGGCGCGGCGAGTGGCGGCGCCGATGCCGATCGCGCCGACGACGATGGCGGCGCGTTCGCGTCGGTGATGATGGTGTTTGAAAGTTGAAGGAATGGTGGCAGACTTGCGAGATTGGCTCGCGTGGTATGTTCTGGCTTGGATCGTGCCGCCCCAGCGCGCGCAGGGGCGTTCAAACGATTCCGACACGCGCGCGCGAAGCCTGTTTGGTGGCAGGTTTTGAAAACGTTGAACAAACATTGTTTTCACAAGCATTCGCACGGGCGCGCGCGCGCGCTTTGTTGATCATCCGCATTGCGAAGCCTTGTGTTGTTGCGTGTTTTTTGGGACACTCGATTTTGATTTTTTTTGAGGCCGGCGGTTTTATGACGGATTTCGGCATGCGCTCGCGACGATTCGCGCGCGTGCACTTCGTTTCAGTTTTCACGGAGGATTCTCGCGATGGCGCGCGCGCAAGGGCGTTCGGACGATTTTGACGTGCGCGCGCGCGAAGCCAGTTCGGTGGCAAATTATGAAAAAGGTTGAACAGTTTTTGGTTTCCGCAAGCTCGCATGGCCTTCTTTTTTATATTGATAAATAAAGAAATAGGACTCGTGTTGCGAAACATCTATATGTGTATACATGTTTATATGTATATATATATATATATATTGGGCACTCGATTTTGAAATCTTTCCCGCTCCGAAGGTTTTCAAGGATTTCGGCATGCGCGCGCGACGACGCGCGAGTGTGCGTTCCGTCCCTTTCTTTGTCGAAGGATTTGTAGTAACTCGTGATTTTTGATACGCAAGTGTGGGGGGGGCGATGCCGGCCTGGCTGGGGTAGTATGAATTCAACGTTAGGATGGACATTTGGTTGGAATCCTGGTGTGGTTATGCATCGGTTCCCGGGGGGTCTCTAAAGCTAGGGTGGTGGCGGTGGTAGGACATGTTTCTTTTGTAGAGAGGAGAATTCGGTTATCGAGCTTGAAGTTGCCAACTGCATTGCTCGCGCAATCATCCCGCCCACCCGCCCGCAAGTTGGTTTGCCAAACGCGCGCGGGGGCGATTGCGATGAGTGCTGTTTGTTGGCTGGTGCATCTCTACGGCCTCGCTGGCCCGCGCGCGCTCGCGCGCCCAGCGGCCAGCTAGTTGGTTTGGCACGACCCGCGCGAACGTGGTGGCGCTGGCCGCTTGGCACATCCCAGCGGGCACTTCAGTGCGAGTCGGCGAGGTGAGCGGGCGCGGCATCCTGGCAGCGTCGACACTTGTAGACGCGATGATGATAGTAGCGATGCTGGTGACGATGCTGACAGCGATGGCGGGGCAGCCTATGACGGCGCCGGAGCTGATCACGCCGACGACGATGACGGCGTCTTCGCGTCGGTGATGGCGGACGGGTTTTGGCATGCGCGCGCGGAACCCGCTTAGTAGCATTTTATGAACATGTTGCAACACGTATGGTTTCGTTAAGACTTCGCAAGATCGCGCGCGCATTTCTTGTTTGAAATCCGTGTTGCGAAAGCATTTGTTGTTTTACATGTTCTTTGGGCATTCGTTCGATTTTTGAAATCTTTCCGACGCCGACTATTTTTGGTAGATTTTGGCATGCGCGCGCGACGACGCGCGCGTGTGCATGTCGTTTCATGTTTTGCAGAAGGAGTCATGTTTTTTGATAAACGAGTGTGCGTGCATCGTACTTTTTGCAGAGGATGGCTGGGGGTACCGATGCCGGCCTGGCTGGGTTAGTATGAATTCGCAGGTAGGATGGACTTTGGGTCAGAAGCATACGTGTTTTGAATTGGTCCCGAGGAGTCGATAAGTCCAGGGGATGGAGGGTGGTGGAACCCATGTTTTCCTAAGAAAAGAGAGTTTGTGCGGTGCAATTAATTCTGTTCGTCGTGAATTGTAAGTTCCAGTGCTCGCGCCATCATCCCACCCACCCGCCCGCAACTTTGGGTTGACATAAGCCCATGCGGCGGTGGTGACGATGAGTGCTTGGTGTTGGCTTGTGCTTCTTTGCGGCCGCGCTAACCCGCGCGTGCTCGCGCGCGCAACGGCCGGCTAGTTTGGGGTGGCCGGCGCGGCCGCGCAGGCGGTGACCTCTGGGCACATCCCAGCGGCCATGTCGGTGCGAGTCGGCGACGTGGGCAGGGGCGGTATCATGGCCAAGCCGATCACGGCAGGAACGAAATTTATAGTAGCGATGTTGGTGACGATGTTGGTGACGATGTTGGCAACGACGGCAAGGCCACTGACGGCGCCGATTTGATCAAGCCGTCAACGATGACGGCGTCCTCGCGTCGGTGATGAAGGTTTTAGAAGGAGTTCGACATGCGCGGGCCGCGCGCGCAAGGGCGGTCGAATGATTTCGACCTGCGGCGCGAGAGGTGTTTTGCAGAGTTTCGTGAACATTTTGACCAAATTATGTTTCCCCAGAGAATTCGCATGAGCGCCAACGCGTTTTTTTCCGTCTCCATCCTGGTTCCATATGTTTTCGGGGATTTCTTGGAAAAGAACATATGATACCATTCGTTTTATGGGGGGGGATGTCGGCGTGCGCGCGCGATGGCGCGCGCGTGTGCATTTTGTTCCGTTTTTGGTTGGGGGTTTTTGCGACAAAACGCGCGCAGGGGCGTTCAAACGATGTCGACATGCGCGCGCGAGGGGCCCGTTTGGCAGCATTTTATGTCAGTTTTTTGTTCGGGGGGAACCGATTCCAGCCTGTCTGGAATGGTATGAGTTTGCGTATGGGACGGACGATGGGGCAGAATCATATGTAGCTTGC
>CAUYUJ010017249.1:634497-706997 GCA_963575745.1 Prorocentrum cordatum | reverse complement strand
TGGCATGTTGTCGCAGGTTGTGTCGTGTGAAGCTATGATAACAGACCTCTCATGTCCAATCCTCCACGGAAAACCATCTGAGTCTTCCCCTCACGGCGGATAGACCTCGCCAGACTTTTCATACCCTCCATGTCCTGCACCGTCGGCTTCGACATCTGGCCAGCAAGCCGCGATGCCTCGCAACTACATTTATGAGGCAGTAGTCGTACCACCCGCTGAACTTGTCCATTCATGCCACGAAGCGTTCGATGTTCAGCAGCGGTAAGTAGCTCCTTCTCTTGCTTAGCCCTTTCACGGGGCATCCGGTATTTCTCTCTCGCATTGATGTAGTTGTCCATGTCGATGGTGATCGCATAGTCTTTGTCCTGCTGGAAGCGTCACCCAGTGACCGTAGCTCTTTCTGGTGCGTTCTGTAGATCATGCCAGTCTCCAAACTTTACCTGGCTCCTTAACTGCTGAATCACATGATCACAGAACTCCTTGTTGTTCTGCATGTCGAAGGCCATGGGCATGTCGTCGACGTGAAGGCATACTAGTCCAACGAACTTCCCTTGGTTCAGCAACTTGAAGTTGGCAGTCTCAAACTGCAGCTGCTCGAAGCCGATGTTTCGCATAATCTGGGCAATTCTCTTGTGCCAATCCCCTGCTGCGTCGTTGGTGCCATAGATGCCCTTGTCGAGCTCGAGTGGGCTTCCTTCTTCGATTCCAGGCATGCCCGTGCCCTGCAAGTTCCGGGGCATTTTGAAATGCACTTCCTTCTCAATCTTGACTCCCTGCAGAAAAGCTCCGGTAGCATCGCCAGTGTAACATGAACATCGCTTGCACGCGGCAGTGCTGCATAGTTCTGCATCAAGGTTGAGCATGTCGGCGAATCTCTTCGTAGGTTCTGATCGTGCTTCCCCTGGGGGCCTTTCCCCACAACGCGACATTCGGGTTGGAAATTAGCGTCGTGATCACGACCCTTGTTTGCCCATGCAGCTCGGCTCTCGATCTGTGACGACTTATCGATATTATTGGCCGCTGCTAGTGAAATTTCTGTCACGGCGTCGTGTTTGGTCCAAGTACTCCAGTCTTTAATAAGTGCGTTGGGACACTTCTCGGCGCGTTGTCGGGTATATCAGTCATCGCGATTGAGTGCCTCCCGCATGTCCATCTCGCCCTTCGATGCTCGGTCAGCTCGCTCAGCCGCAAAAGCTTCGCACATGACCGTGTTGGTGTCGTAGGCGGTGCGCTATCTCTTGTTGTTCTCGGTGACCGTGGTGTTGCGACCAATGTGTGTTCGCCCTCCGTGCGCAGTCTGGGATGCTGGCGTCTTCCCTGTAAGTGTCGATCGCCCGGCACGCTCTGCCTCGCCTTGTTCGCTATTTGCTTGTTGGCGAGTTCGTTGTCGTTTTTGTGCGTCTTGTTCTCCTGGTGCTGCGCGAGGCCGAGGTCCGTCGTCAGTTGATCCAGGCGGCGCACGTGGTCCTGCCGCTGATGTTGGAGGTGGTGCCGGATTGTCCGGACCAAACGATTGAGGTGGTCTTTGAGGTTCAGTGCTTTCGGTAGGCCGGTCTCGTCGAAGAAAATTTAGGTTCTATCCTTGTTCGTTGGAAGGGCCATTATTTGTCTGATACGTATGCGCCGCCGCAACATCCTTCATGTCCATATCTCGTACCAGAGGAATTTCAAAGGGTACTTCCAGACTGTTGCGAGACATATCCTCGCGTAGGGCCTTTTTGTCGTAGTTGAAGATGCGTCGCCGTAGGAGCCTGTCTCGAGGAATAACATCTTCTGCTGGTAATGGGGCCATCATGCATCGTGTAATCCTTGTCGCCAGAACTGCGTCATATGGGTCACGGGGCTGTGCTCCAACGATCATCTCCCAGGTGCTTGGTGTACTCCATGATCCTTCTGGCCATTCAACTTGTACGCGACGTCGCTGTGTCGGTGGTTGACCATCTCCGTCATCAGGTTCTTGATTTGGTGTTCCCTCCATACTCGGTGGGTCCTGTTCGGGTTGGCCAGGGTCTTCTGGTGGTTGAGACTGAGGTTCCTATGTAGGCTGTGGTTGTAGTCCTAGCTGCAAGGGCTCTCGTAACGGTGTAAAAGTCGTGTTCCGAAGATCAAAGGAACCATGGTGGCCATGGGGAGCTCCTTGCCACTCGCGCTGATCTCCGGGAATGCGATCCCCAATCTCATTGATCGTCGATCTCCTCAGGAATTTCGGCCCAGCCAAAATCGGGGCACCATTGCGAATCGACCAATATCCAAACTGATCCTTGCCAATCAGTCGAGCTGGTCCTTGCCACTTCCGATGTAGGTCGCGTTTGCCTCCACCTGTGCGCCTGTAGTGAACCCATTCACCTCGCTCGAAAGGTCCAGGCTGAGGTCGGGTCTTTGAGGGCGCAGCTCGTCGTAGTGCTAAACTGCTGGCTGACTCGTGGAACGCAATATCACAAGCTTCTTGTAGTCGCAGTCGGTGCCGCATGGGCGATCCTTGAGTAACTTGTTCAGCAACCTCGGGATCGGTATTGATATCTCCGAGAGATTCCCGTCGTGAGGGGTTCTCGCCAAGTACCCACTGCGCTGGGCTGAATCCTTCGTCGTTGGCGAGTCGGTTCATAGTCTGAGCAATCCGGAATCCGGCAACTCGGGCACTCTCGTCATCTCTGACCTCCAGCTCGCGCAACACTTTAGTGGCCATCTCCTTGAAGAAACGGATATTTCGCTCAACCTTCCCATGTTGGCGATGCTCTTCAGGAGCAACTGGACTGCATGGTACTCCGAGACCCTGACACATGTTCTCAAACTCTAGGCGAAAAGCTGCGCCCTGATCACTCTGCATCTTCTCCGGGGTGAGCAGATTGCGTTGCCAGCCCTCCGTGAAAGCGATCTCCGCATGTGCTGACGTTGGACTTGGCCTCCGATCTCCACCGCTGATCACCCATTGAAGTGCTGTAAAGTCGGTAGGAAGGTCAAGCATAACCAAGCAAGCATGCATATTCCCACCCAAGTCTGGAACATATGGAATATCCATGCCCAAGCAATGATTGAATCGTATCCACTTCGGTAGGCTTTCAATAGGATGTGCTGGCGGTCGCTGTTGAGAGTCACATAGCTCACACTTGAAGAGCTTGGCCGCTGAGATCGCTGCTGGTTATCCTCCGCCTGTCCGAATGTGTCGGGCAAGCGTAGGTGGCATCACCGCAGGAGCTTGGGGTGGAAGGCTCGAAGTAGGGGGGCCCGCTGGCTGGCGATTCCAAACTCTGTGTCTCAGGTAGGCATCGGCCCCATCTCTAACGACACATGATTCTCGCCGCCACCCCGCGCGAAAAGCCGCGCATCCACCAATGATGAGCCGATCGCCACGACGCGGAACGCATCGCGACACGAATGGCACTGCGCAGCGGCGGGTTCCGCGCGCACGGGGGCACGATGCGGGGGGGGTGGCGCCGAAATGCGGGGAAGTGTCAAGGGGCAGGAATACTGGAAAGCGTCCTCCAGGCAAGGTTTTCGGTATTTCCGCGGTCGCGCCGAGCGCTACGAGGGCACGGAACGCGCGATGGGGTTTGCCGGAATGGACGGGGCGGGGGTCGGATAATACGCGCGATGCCAGCGTCGCATCTGCGATGGGTCTAGAGCGGAGGAGGACGAGGAGGAGGGGCCACGAGAACCACTGCGCGAGATCTCCGCGAGATCTCGCGCAGTGGTTCTCGTGGTCACGGGGGCCGCATGCGCTTGGCGCACGTGCGTTTTCGATCGAACGTCTTTATATTTCTTGCGTTCTGGATTCATGAAAATGCGACCTGTTGCCGTTTTAAGGTTTTCTGGGGTCGTGGTATCATTTCCTCTAAAGGAGGGGGAGGGGGAGGGGGGAGAGGAGAGGAGGAGGGAGAGGCGTCTCGGTAGGAACTTGCATCTTCAGTCATTGAAAAGCGTTCCGATGGGAACTGTCTTTCTCTTGCAGACGAGAAGCGTGTCGATTGGAACTTGCTTTTCTGATTGAGTCTCGCGCCTTTGTATCGCGCCCGTGGTGGCGGGGGGTCATGTTAGTTGTTTGGCATGCAAGAAATTTATAGAATCGCCGCCTTCGCGGACTTCTCGCTGGCGCCACCAGCCCGCGACATGCCGCCGCCGCCCGCTTCCCTTCAGGGCGCAGGGGGGGGGCCGCCGCCCATGGCGGATTTGCCCGTGGACTTCGGCGCCCTGGGCGCCGACGTCGCGGTGGCGCCGCCGCCGCGTGCAGGGCGGCTCACTGGAGGGGCCGAGGGGCGGGCAGCGGCAGGAGGGAGGGAAGTGGGGCGGGCGTGGAGGACGAGGAGGAGGAGGAGGAGAAGGAGGAGGAGGAGGAGGATTTAGGGTACCGACGGAGGAAGGTGGGGGGAGGCAAGGGGGGCACTATGTCATCGGCCTTCTCGATGTTGTTATTCTCTCGCTTCTTAATCGCCCCAAGCTCTACCCGTCCAGGCGCCCGTGCCCCCCTCCAACTTCGCCATCCCCTCTCCGCCGTGCCAGCCGCGCTGCAGTAAGAGAGGGGGGAGGCGGACAACGGAAGAGAATCCAGAATGCGCTGCCCCAGCAGTTTTGGTTGTATACTTGGCACCCTTCTTCGAAGAGAAAGCGAGGCGATGCGGGTGAGGGGTCCCATGCGTTTCTTCACGGCGTCGTTACACTGGACTCTGTAGCGAAGTGCTTCGATTCCTCGCACCCGTCTTTGCCAGAGCAGAGGATCAGTGGCGGTTGTGGGGCGGACGCTATTGTTTGGAATGTCGCAGGTGTTATTCGATGCCCTCCCGTCCAGATCCCGTATAATGACTGTCGCTCTTGGAAGCCCATATGTCAATTGAGTCGTTCGCCATGCGTGCTCGACGCATATAAGCAGTGTGGGATAGTTGACGCAAGCATGAAAATCCGTGCATTCAGGGTCCCGTCTTACAAATTGGCACAGAAAATAATCAGCTCGGAGATCCCCTTGATATTGACGCCTCTCAATTATTGCGGCATGGCTGGCGTGAGCGAGCCACCCTTGAGCACCGGCGTGCTCGGGCCGAGCACGCCGGTGGGCAGAGAACAGTTGCCAGATGAAATTGTCAGGAACACTTCGTCAGGGACTATCGTCGATGATGCTATGTCTTGCCTTCCTCGACACGTGGATCCATTTAAGCCTGATGTTATTCTGAGGGCGTGGCAGATGAGCGTTGAAATGAAAGACCAGTCAGTTGATTTGAAACAAATTGTAAAACTAGCTCTGCAGTTGTCGCTCCCGAGAGAGGAGGCTGCAAAAACATGTGCTGCGCTGCGGGATGGCCTCATTAGGATACCCTCGAGGGAGGTTGTCAGGCGAGCGAATTCTCGACGCTTTGCGTACCCCCGCCAGCCCGTTCAAGGAAGACCCTCGGTGAGATGCCTTGATCAGTGAAGAGTAGCAGCATTTCAGATAGCATGTAAAGCTTTTACTTCCGCAGCGATCTCGATAACATATGCATTTTCTCTTCTATCATATAGAATCAGAACTTCATGTTTTATGAGCGGCTGCCCCTCCACTTCCCCCACCTCCTTGCCATCCCCCATGCCGCCTATGGGTGAGGGAATGTTTGCCCTCATCTCCATTGGGGCTCTTCCTTCTCCTGCCTTATGCAGGTGCGGCTGACTTTCCAATTGCTTGGTCATTGCAGGAGCTTTCCAGGGTCTTTGCTGGTTCATTGCAGGGTTCTTTGCAGGGCGTGCACAGCAAATGTACAACGCAGCAACTTGCAACGAATTACAATGAAAGGGTATTTGCAATGGGGCTTTGCTGGGTGCTGCACGGGGCCCCAGGTCAGAGGACAGGGAGAGGGGCGCATGAGAAATTGGAAAAACGATGTCCCTAAACCACCTCACGCCCAACAGGGCTGCTAGGATTTCAAGATCAACATCATTGATATTGCATATCAGAGAACGTTGTACAAGCGTCATTCTGGCCACAGGCATCTGCTAGCAGATGCCTCGACGATCAGAGGCAATAACTTTTTTGTCCTCCGGGGAGATCGGGAACTCTGGCGCTCCGATGTGTCAGTGAGGGGGAGGGCGCACGCTAGTGCACGCATCGAACAGCGCCACATGCCATTGACCACTTTAGGAATGGGAGCTGCGACATTGGCCCATAAGGTATCCAACGTACTACACTGTGCAAGGCTCGAGACTGGGTCAGTCGCCAATCTCGATTCGTGGAGGTACGAAGTGTATTCGTTCACGTCCGATCAGGGACTCGAAGCTGATATCGCAGACGCTCCTTTTCTAGGGAATATGTCAGATCAGAGTTGGTTGACGAGCATGCAGAAGATACGGGCGTCAGATGTTGCTGTGAACTCTTCTGATGCTGCATTCTCTTTCATGTTCCCGATTGCCGTGACCATTAACGACGACTTACATATTTTTTACAACGCTCTGGAACGCGCTGTGACATCTGCCCCCGCGTGGGAGTTCATGGACAAAGCCTGTCATGTTTTTGCGCATTTTCTCGGGGACAAAGGACTCAGAGGCAGGTTTCAGGCTGTTTGTTTTCAAGGCCCCGGGGCAGACAGCAAGAAACGCATGTTCGATTCGTGGCGACATGGGGCAAAATTCACGTGGAAGTGGGAATGCTTGCAAGGGTTTCTTAAGGATCTCATCAAGGTCGTCCCCGAAATGGCGGAAGTATACAGCGTAGCAGCGATGAAGAGGGGAACAGAGGAGGGGGAGCATCAGTGGAAAGTGGGTGAGCTTAGCGCGAAGAGCATCGACGATATCGGCGCTTACCTCGTCAGGTGGCGGTACTTTGTTCAATTAGCAAAGGTTGTTTACGCCGTGGCTGCAGGGGTGCAAAGGGGAGCGAACTGGCAAGAACGGTGCTGGTGCCACGAGCACGTTTTCGAGTCTTCTGATCGATCTCTTAGCTTCGTCGATCGTTTGAATAAGTATCGTAAAGTTGCTCGTCACTGTGACTGGAAGTACCGTCGGGGGTGTGAATTGGCCGCAGGGCACTGGCAAACCCACATAAACAACATCAGGGATTGCACTTCCAGGGATCTACAGAAGCTGTACATGGAGTGCTCGGACGATGAGAGGCGGAAGCTCCAGGCGCTCGAACGCGAGCTCAAGACCAGTATAACTGAGCAGCTGCATCTCAAACTGTCTCCTTGGGGCAAGCTCCCGCTAAAACTGCTCGGCATATATGTGCACATGCAGTCTGGTAGTCTGGATAGGGCGAGGGAGGTGTGCAGGGAGTGTTTGGAGGAGAAGGATGAGGCGATCGGTGCTGGGCGGGGGGCCAAGATGCACAGGGTAGCGCATCGCCTCCTCGTGGACCCAGAGCTCCCATTCGGGACTCAATTGGAGGGCTTCGGTCGGCGGGGCGATGCAGAGCTCGGCGTCGATGTTTTGCTGGGGTTAAGGAATTACGCCCTCTCCCCCACGGTCACGAGGAAAACAGAAGGGTCCCATTCGAGGATCAGTGGGAATATGCGGAAGAGTATGTGGATGTTGCCGAACTTGTTGAATACGAGATTAAAGAAACCAGAATTGTGCAGGCGTCTCGATGACGAGGATTTCTTTGCCTATGCGTGTTCCCAGTGGGCGAAGAGACTATCTAGAGGCTTGGTAGAGTTCACTTTCCCAGTGCAGGATCGATGGAAGGCGAAGGTCATGGCGATGCCCCATTCCCCGAGCAAATAGTAGCCGTTTTCCCCCAACACAAAATTGCGAGTCATGGGGTAGTCGGGGCTATGCCCGCCTGGGCAAGAGGGCGGGGGCCAGCAGGGTGCACGTCAAAAAGGGGTTTCTCGGCATCCATCGTCGTTTCGTCGAGTGCATTTGCAGTTAGCGTGTCGGGGGGGGGGTAAGGTAGCCAGTTCGCGCGTCGGCCCTCCCCCCAGGTCCTTCCAGTGAAGGGGTTGCACAGTAGATTGTACCTTTACAAAGTGGATCAGCAGTTTCGGAATCTCGACGCTGAAGGGGCAACTTTTTCTACGTGGAAGGGTGAGATCGAAACCAAGATGAAGCCTGTTTCAAAGAATGCGAGCGCCCTTCAGAAGCACATCATATCGTTCGTCCAGGATCGCCTCGCAGAGCCAGGAACCCTCTGGAGTATGCCCCGACGCATTTTCGATCAGCTTGTCGGTGGAGTCGTTGCTGGCGTGGACCGTGATATTCCGTCGGAGAGAGCGCTCCTGACTTATCTGTCTCAGTTTCACCGTGGTGCCGTCATTGAATACGATTTCGCTGGCGAGGTGAACGCGTTTTTCAGAGTGGTTAACGTTGAGCCCGCGAAGTCACGCGTGATGCATCCAGGCCACCTCGACGTCAACAGATACCTCGCGAGCGTTGTTGTGTTAGAGGCGGTTCCTGGGTGTAGTTGGCAGTGCATGGGGAGGGGCCTTGGGTGGAACTGTCGGGGCCTGCGTTCGCGTTGCATGGCTGCGCTTGAGCTTGGCTGGGGGGGAGGGCGCAAGTCCACATTCTGAAGGATCTGCGATGGGGAAGTGTTTGAGCGGCGTGTCAGCGCACGGGGGGAGGCGGTTCTGGGGGAGGTCGGTTGAGGAGGGGGCACGGGCGGCAGCAGTACGACGAAGGGGAAGATATGGGGAGGGAGGTGGAACAACATGCTGGCGGTGGTGGGCTCGTATCCCTGAGGCATGGCAGTTTGCCGCATTCTTTTGTGGATTTGTCTGTATTCGCGGAGATCGGCTCTCTTGAGAGGCTCTTTCGCTGGGAGGTCGCTCGGACCACGTCGGAGCTTGTCCTTGAACCCAGTGCCATGACTTCCATTTGTTCCATGATTGGTATTGTAGGGGTGGGCGAGCCCGACGCTGCAGTGGACATAGCGCGCGCTCTGGTGCGGCTAGGGGCTGTGAAGGGCCATGGCGGGCCCGTCGAGGCCACTCGGTTAGCGGAAATTTTAGGGCATGCCGATTTCGCAATGCTTGGCATGATGTCTCAGCTCGGAACCATAGAGAGCTCGCAGAACGAATTTCTGGAGGACGAGTTCATTTTGAACCCTGACCACGTGCGATGGGTTGGGGGTATGTCGTGCCAGTACCCTATGTCGGCCTTGCTCGCGCCCTGTGTTGGCGCGATGCCAAGGCGGTCCAAGCTCGCGTTGATCAATGAACTTTTGCACCAAGGGTGGAAACTTGGGGACAGGGATGCCTTGGATTTCTATGATGGGGAATCGGAGAAGGTGTTCTGGCCATCACTGTTCTACGCAAGTGCGCTTTACCCCCGAGCCCTGCTCGATGCGACGTTCATTTTCGGCAAAGGTTTCCACAGAATTGTGCATGCAATGCCGCACGGTTACTACAGAGTCCTGCTTGAGTCTGATACCCCTGGCCCGATCAATGATTTCCCTGACGTGAGAGCGCTTCGCGATGCAGATTTCATCAATTTCCTCAAGGGCACGCCTCTGCCTGCAGCACCCCCCGCCATAGAGGACGCGCCAGTTGGCGCTCCAATCGAGGACGCATTGGGTGAAGTGCCCGCAGCGCCAGCACCGCTACTTGACCTTGGCATGCTGGTGGCCCCCGCGGCTGGCCGCGGCCTGAGTGGAGCACCGTTCAGGGTGGACATCGGGCCATGCAGGGTGTTCTTCGACGGATGCTCCCACCAGAGCGGCAAGCAGCGCGGGTACGTGACGCGTCAGAATGCTGACCACGTCAAGTGTTTTAAGTATCGGCAGGTGGACGGGGGTGTCACCCACGTGTTCATGTTTCTATTCGTCCCACTTCATGTGTCGCTGATCCCTCGAATAAAGTCCTGCCAACTCCCTTGCTCGGCCCTGCTGGCATGCCCAGCATCGCCCATGGGGGTCTTGTCCCCAAGCAGGGCCGTAGGGGGTCGGCGGCGGCAAGTTCAGCAGATCCGCAGGCATTTCGATGACGGTGGGAGGGGGGCGGTTGCAGCAGTGGCACAGTATGTGAAAATATGTCCTGCCAGGTGGACCTCAATCCAAGCTGGCAGCACTGTGCTGCGTGGCTTAAGTTGTGGTGGGATGTTGGTCCAGCTATTGGAGATAAAGAGGATCACAAAGGATATGTACCGCCAGCAGCTGATGTCGATGCTCTTGCCAGGGATATACGCTGAGATTGACTGCATGGGCGGGGTGGGTGGAGGAGGAGGGAGGCGGTGGGCGAGCGTGTGCGCTCGCTCCGATAGGAGTGCCCAGTGCCCAGGTGCAGAATCTTGACCCTTAGAGGTAGCAAGCAAAAATTTTATCTTCGAGCGGCTCTCAGCTTTTCAGGTGGTCCTGAGACAACAAAACACGGCCTCTTGGGCCGTCTGTAAGCTCTTTGAGCCCAGATTCGGTCATCTTGGGCTCATCTGGGCCGTCTTGGGGGTTCTTGGGGGCTTCCTGGAGCCTCGTGGGGCCCTCTTAGGTCGATTTTAAGATTCGATGACTGTCATAAGCTTACACTTGGCGTCCTATCCGCCCGAGGGCCCCCATGGCTTCCTGTGTGCGAATCCACTTGCGATTCAGGTGCGATTCGGGTGCGAAAGATGCGATTCACACGAATCGCCAGGCCAGTTAGCTGCGATTCAGGTGCGATTCAGGTGCGATTCGAGCCGGAAGCTTCCGATTCACTCGGGCCGGTGGGGGTCGCCAACTGCTCGAGATTAGTTTGCGATTCGAAAGCGTTTTGTGGCATTTCCAGAGGTGCGCGCGTCGAAATCAGTCGACGTGCCGCACTTTCCGATCCCTGTTTTTGCATTTTCGGATGTTGAGACTGGTAGGCATTCGGCTCGCAGGTTCCGAGTTGCATCAGTTCAGCCCCGCCCTTCGAACGCCCCATCCAACTTTGCCATCATCTACCAGCATGGCGGGCCAGGGCCCGTGCGACAAGCCGGCTGGATATGACAAGGGAAAGGGTGAGATGTGGTGCACACTGTGCGGCAACCACGTTGTGAAGACTGATTACCAACAGCATTTCGATCAGTGCATTCGTGCGTCGTCCGCGCTTCCCCGCGAGCCCAAATGGTTGGGGTTGACAGCCGAGAAGAAGCCCGTCCAGTGCGTTGCGCAGGGTTTGGCCACTGCTCTTCGGGAGGACGCGCGTGGATTATTGAGGCACGTGAAGCAGTCATACCTATCGGCTCCAGGCTTTCGTCAGGATATTTTCGACTATGGTCCGCGGTGGGACTTCGGTTGGAGTCTCGGGACAAACAACTGGTTCGGCCCCAATGGTGGCCGCGTAGGGGTTGCAAATCACTTTGTCCTCAGCCCCTCCCCTCTCCACTGCCTCCTCCTCGCCATCCTCCTGCACTGCCTCCTCCTCCTCCTCCTCCTCGCTATCCTCCACTGCCTGCAGCGACCTCCATAATTAGTTGCATTTCGTCTTATTCGAATAAGACGACATTCTGTGGCTAACCCCTCCCTGGAGTGGCTGACAATTGAACGTCCGCCCCTCCACTGTCTCCACCTCCTCGCCGTCCTCTATGCCGCCTGTTGGTGAGGGGATTTCTGCCCTCGTCTCCCAAGGGGCTTCGCTGTCCTCCTGCTTTGTGCAGGTGCGGCTGACTTTCCAACTGCGTTTGAAAAGTCAGGAGCACGTTGCCGACGGTGACGCCCGACGCGCGGCAGGGGCCGCCGTCGCCTTCTCCCCCTCGCATCCCCCTCTGGGTGCGGCCCCCAGGTTGCAGCGGCAGTAGTCGCTGGCAGGTCAGGGATTTCATCGTCAAGCTTCACGAGACCCAGGCTCTCATGCCGCCTTTTTCTGCCTCCCCCCCGCCCCCATGTGACCGCAGATTCCGTGCTTCCACGTGCCGTGTCAGTTGTAGCTCATGTCAGCGTTGCGTTTGGTGGGCATGTTACAATGTAAAGTCGGTGCTCGCATCCCACTTGCACGCCGCGCGCTCCAATTGTTTGATTTACTTGCGGGCTAGGTCGTGCAGCAGGCCAAGGTCTACATGACGAACATCGGGAACGACCCCCAGGTGCTGTTGCCGCAGCCCGAGGACGCCATGACCGAGGGGACGAAGCTGCTCGTCCAGTGCGGCGAGTCTTATAGCAGTATGGCGCAGCCAGGTGCCCGCTATCTTCTCTTGTTGTTGCGCCCTTTGCTTGATCTAGCCATGGCAATGCCGCTGTTGCAGTATGGCGGTGTGCAGCGGATGGTTGTCAGGGAGGCGAAGTTCTGACGCTTCGCGTATCCCCGCCAGCCCATCCTGGGAAGAGCGTCGGTGGGATGCCTTGATCAGGGAGGAGTATCAGCATGTCCGATAGCATGTCAAGCTTTGCTTTCGCAGCGAGCTCGGTAAAATAGACATTTTCCATTTTATGATATCAAGGAATCATCTCCTATTTTATGGACGTCCGCGCCCCCGCAGCCCCCACCTCCTCGCCATGCTCTATGCCGCCTGTGGGTGAGGGAATTTCGGCCCTCGTCTCCATTGGGGTTCGCCCTCCTCCTGCTTCGTGCAGGTGCGGCTGACTGTCCAGAGGCGTTTGAAAAGTCCAGCAGGGTCTTTGCGGGGTCCTTGCAGGAGCCTTTGCAGGGTCTCGACAGCAAAATGCAACGCGGCAAAATGCAACGCAGCAGCATGCAGGATCGTTGCAATGGGGCTTTGCAGGGTATTGCAGGGGGGGCCAGATGTGAAATTGGAAGAACGAGCTCCTTAAACGACCTCGCGCCCTAAATGGGTTGGTGGGATTTGTTTGGGTTGGTCACAGTCTGTATTGCTCGCGTACGCTCGCTCGTCCTCCCCCCTTCATCGGTAATGCCGACCAGCAGCACTTTCCTTCAGCGGTGGTTCGTTGCAGGCCGTGGACGGCTGAAGAACCGTGCAAGATGAAGTGCGAGAGGTGCCGCGAGTGCGGCTGTGAGGCGTGCTACTTCTGCTGCCTCAGGATGTGGGATTTCCTCGCGAAGTGGGCCATCGTGGTCGTGTACCAGCATCGCGGGACCTTTGCATTGTTTCAGCCCCGCAGGCTGGGCGGATTCGCCCCGACAGTTTTTGCCATCATGAGTTTTTCGTTCGGAGGTGAGTCGCTCGGGCCCCTCAGCTCTCGGTCGACCGAAAGCGGAGGGGCCCGAACGACTCACCCCGAGCACAGAATTCATGGTGGCAAAAACTGTCGGGGCAAATCCGCCCCCATTCTCTCCATAATCATATTGTCCCCATTCCCGTCTTCGTCCTCCTCGCCCACGCCCGTCGTTGTCATCAGCCTTATCCACCCGCGATTAGCCAATCCCTTCGGCTCTTGCCTAGGACGCCGACGGCTTCCCAGGTAAAGTACATTATCGAGGACAAGGCGTACCCAATCGTGGGGGGCATCGTGCTCGTGCACTCGCCAGCCGCCTTGCACGGGATCTGGGTTCCCCCCGCATGCGAGGTGGAGAAGTATCCCTGGTTCAGCATCACCGTTCGCGGAGACTGAATTTCTGCGTTCCTGCCCTGAGAGGGCTCGGGAGTGTGATGATGAGGGAGGGGGGTCTGGGGCTAGCTATCGGAGGGCGACTGGAGCGGGAGGGGATGGAGAGCGGGGGGTGAGCGATGAGGGGGAGGAGGGAGGCAGCAGGATGTGGACTTGGTTCTTCGGGCCGTGCCGCCGTGGGGGGGCACCAGGCCGCTCCGTAGCAATCCGTCGATTGTTACTTATCCCGAACGTCTCGGGATTAGTCAGGGGGTGTTGGCACGGACCAATCACTGCGAGTTCTCGAGGTTGTATTTCGCCTTCTCGGGATTTTGAAATGCTGATTGCCGCCTCTCATTGGCCAGGCAGCGCAGCTTCGGGGTAGATGCGTTGCGGCCGTCGCGCCTCATCTGGGATTTCCTGGAAACAACGCTCTTGAAAACACGTGCAGTTCACCATTGTCGAAATCCCCTTCCCTTCCTCAACCTTAACGTGTCCCTCCCCTTCGTCATCCTCCCCCCCATCGTCGCATTGCGTCCCCCCCCCGAGTTTTTCGGCCTCGAGGTTTGCGCCGCTACCGCAGCGCGACGCTGTCACCTGCAGCCCCAGCTTTACGCGGCCCACGCCATGGCCGACGCGGCGGCCCCAGGGCAGTCGGCTGAGGCAGGAACCCCCGCGCAATCGCCCGAGGAAGAGGCTTCGGCTCTTGGTATGGGTGTCTTTGGCGAGGAGGCTCTGGATTGGTCTTCAAGTGGCTTGCCGCCGAACTTCGTCTGTGTCAAGTGCGACGAGGAGTGCCCAATCAAAGACTTATCTGCGTCTGGCGCGCGCAAGACTGCCACGAAGCTTCCGAACAACCCAGTCGAGCTGATCTGCAACAACACGTACAAGGGCCTTGCAAAGCGATGGAAGAAAGAAAAACAGCTCAAGCCTTGGTACGATAACCTGTCGCCTGAAGAATCAATCGAATTCTATAGGAAGCATAAGCGGATTGCACAACAAGCAGGTGGCAGCCAGCGCGGGCAGAAGAGGAACTTCCAGGTCGATGTGGTCCAGCAGGAGCGGAACGTCACCGGCACAGAGAAGAGGAGGAGGGTCCTTTGGAGGCCGTTCAGCGTGTGGAAGAAGGATGAGCTCAAGCAGCACCCCGACCTTGGCGACAGGGATCTTCTCACCAACTGGAGGAAAGCCTTGCTTACCGCAGATATCACTAAGAAGTTCGGCGAAGAGTGGCACATCGGCGAGTATATTGGCATCGTCGACGACGACGTCCAGGGCTCCTTCACCGAAGTTGGCGTCCGTAGCGCTACCATGGCCGAGAACTCGGATGAGCTGGCCGAGGCGATGGCAATGGCGAGCAGAGTGCATCAACGGGCCACCCAGGAGCGGTCCGCCAACGGCCCAGCAGCCGTTCTTGCATCCTCGTCCGAGGGCCCTGCCATCGACCCGCAGTACATCTCCAACATCATGGAGGACGACAGCCGCCTGGACTCCTCCGAGGCTGGCATTCAGGCGGTTACCGAGCGGTTCGCCGCTCAGGAGAGGGCGCAGAAGGAGCTCGAGGCACTCCACATGGAGGAGCTCGTGGAGGCTGAGAAGTACGACGCGCCCACTGATGAGGGCAGCTCCGCCCAGCATGCGGATCTCAACGTCTACGACCTCGAGAACGAGCACCGCAAGTGGGCGGCGAAGCTGGACACCGCTGCAGACGGCGCCTCCCCTGAGTGCGAGAGCATGGTTACCCACGTGAAGGACGTGATGTTCAAGGGCATTGATATGCCCTCCGACTTCAAGCTCGCGGTGGATGCGGCCAACGCGGCTTCCAAGGTCATTGGGCCTCGTCCTCGCCCTCGTCACCCTCCCACTCCACCCTCGAGTCGTCTTTGCTTTGTTCTCCCCCTCCTGGCTGTCCTCCTGCTGATGCTGCTGATGCCGATGCCCGCCCTCCCCAGGATATGGACGATGCCAGGATGGTCGTGCTCAAGAAGCTCAGCGACCACCTGGAGGAGGTCAGCGAGAAGGTACGCAGCAAATCCCTTTCTATCAACATCGCCGACGCCAAGGTGGCTTTCGCCACGATGTGCAAGGACTTCCTGGGCCCACAGGGCCAGGTGGCTTTGCTTAGGAAGCGTCTCACAGCCATTCGCCAGTTGGTCCAGAAGCACCACCAGGGGGCCATGAAGGCATCGAAAGCTGAGAAGGCGAGGGCGAAGATGAACGTTTCTGCCGAGGTGGTGAAACAGGACGGTGTTGGCACGGCCATGTCCTACATGTACAACACGGCGTGGGTGTCCAATGCGCGGAAGGACCATGGCCTTCTCGATGCGACCCTCAAGTTCAGGGACTCGGAGGGGGGTTGCGTGAAGTACACCGCGAGCGAGCAGACGGTCCAGAAGATCGATGAGAACAAGGGCTTCCAGGGCTTCATCACGTGGTTCGCCGATCTGGCGCAGAAGAGCTCGAAGCCAAGCACGGCTGCCGTGATCAGCAACCCGTCCGTCACCAAGTTCTTGAGGAACACGCTGAAGGACACGACCCCGATGAAGCTTGATCTGTTCCAGCGCCCGGTGTTCCACGATAAGGAGTACAATGACATGATGGCCGCACTGTTTGACCTTAGCCATTGGTCCCACTGCGAGGGATATCTTAATGTGGCACCTGCAGCGTACGGTTTGGCGGAGGTCCGCGTGGTGTTGTCTGGGCTCCTTGTCATAATCGGTGTCAAGTTCAATGCGGCTGATCCCATTTCGGCTAAGATTGCCGAGATCTCAAATCTCTCAGGCAGTGAGCTTGCAGGCAAGGCAGTTGAGGCGGGTAATTTCTTTTGCGTGTGCAAGCCTGGTGACATTGTGTGCTTGCCAGCAGGGTACATCTTGTCGGTTTCGTCGCCAGAGCGCTCGACTGGCCTGAAGTGGGCTTTGCCTCCGAAGTCGGATTCTGAGAAAGATCAGGTCCGTGCGGTGTCTTCCGCGCTGCTGGACGCCTTCCCAGCTCTGCGCGGCGCGCACTATGGTCTCTGGCAGAAGTACCTCCAGAGCGCCCCAGCTTAGATAAGCTCACGGGGAGGGATCTGCGTGCGCGAGCGCGCCAGTAGTAAGGGGAGTGGGCGGAGGATGAAAAGGACGGGGCATCGGGCAGTAGGGAAGATCAAGATGAGTGGCATGGGAGGGCGCGTGGCAAATGAGCGTGGCAAATGAGCGCACGAGAATGGACCCATGGGGTAATCGTGGGGTGCGATTGCGCGATGCTTTAGCGGTCCGCCGTTCGGTCGAGAAGAAAAGCCAGTTCTCAGTTGCACTTGCATCTTCGATTTGCCATCAGCTGGGAAGATGAGACAAGGCGGAGGAGGACGACGAGGCTGAGGAGGAGCAGGACGAGGAGGACGAGGAGGACGAGGAGCGAGGACGAGGAGCGACGAAGGTCGGCGAGGATAAGGAGAAGGCTGCCCAGGAGGAGGGCGGAAGGGTGAAGGAAATCTTGGTAAGGAGGCGGAAGTGGGAATGAGGCTGACGAGGATGAGGAGCAGGGTGACAATGAATTCGAAATAACTTTCAGCAGCATCCCTACATATCATCACTCCCATCCTTCCTCTCGTTCCTGCTCCAACCCGCCTCCCTCGTCGCCTTCTCCCCCGACCCAGTTTCCCTGCCTCCTCCCATGCCCGCCTCCCTCCAGGGCTGCCCCTGCATTCCGCCTGCGCCCACTGGCATTCGTCGTGCACGCTTCGCGGTGACATGCGGGAGTGGAGGCCTGAATATCCGCTGGAGTATCTGTGATATTCATTGGGTTATCTCGTGGGCCGCGCTGGACTTCCTGGACCACCTCGTATATCTACATGCGCTGGGAGTTTCTTGGCGACTGGCGTTGGCGCTGCGGCGTCGATAGAAACAGTGCTCCATCCGCGAGTTTGGATACTCTTGCTCCCGCCATCTACCAATGTTCCCGTGTAGTTGTGCAGGAGGAGGAGGAGGAGGATAATGATGATGAGGATGAGGATGAGGATGAGGATGATGATTATGGATTCTTGTGATGATGATGCGGATGATGGTTACGATTATGATGACGATGATGCTGATGATGATGATGTACGTCATCGCCCCGATGCCAAGCTAGTATACACATTGTGCTGCTGCGCCTCTTCCGCCAGCCACCGCTTTTGTACATTTTTGATAATGAGGTTCACCCTGTATGCGATCATATCGCCATGTTGTCAGAAGCTACATCCCGCGCGTGGGAAATAATGCATTTATCGATAGGAATTGGTCCTGGCGTGTCCACCAAAGCGTTTTGATAGTTTTTTCGAGACGCAGCGTGGCGTTGTGATGTATTTTCGTTCGTATGTACTTGCGCGCACACCACCCGCTGCCCTGGGCGCCTGCCACCCCCTGCAACTAGAGTGTTGCCAAGCGTAGGGCATGGGAAAACTGGATATGCAACTTCTTGGTCGCTGCCTTGAGTGCTGCCAGTACTCGATGCCACTCGGTGTAGGTATCCGCATTTGCGCCCATAATGATTCCTGAGCTTGATATGAAGCCTGCGGCGGGGCATGTGTCAACGGTGTCGGGAACTCCCAGGATATTCTCGCCTCCGAGTAGCTTCCCGAACTCATGTTGTTGCTTGACGCCTTCAAGAATCCGTTCAGCCATTCACGTGGCTTGCCACCGCGTCCTTTAACTTGACCGTGCCCGTGATCTCGTGAACGCCGAACTTCAAGTGCATATGCCAGCGCCACTGCTGATGTCACGGATCTCGTTGGTTTCTGAAGTAGATCTCCACGACCATCTCGCAAAGCAAAGGCACATTGATCACATCGAACCCACATCAATCCAGGTGGCAACTCATCCTTGATGATGTTCCACGCTTGTGAACATAGAGGGTTCTCCAGTAGTGCATGCCGTCCGTGCTCCATTCGATGCCTGACAATTGCGAGTGCAAGCTGAACATGCCCGATTGCCTTGGCTTGGCGTCGTCGTCTCTCCTTCGGCGGAAGGAAGTTGTTGATTGCTGACCACGCGTCGCACGGAATTGGCACGATCGTGAGATATGGGTCTTCAGACTCAAGTTCCCTCATTGTCTCTGCCTGCGCACTGGGTAGTAGTAGATCATCGCCCGTAATAGGTAGATCCTTGTATTTTTCGGTTATCATACCAATTTCTGTCGCCAGACGAGTAACAGTACACTGGCCGCCGTAAATCTCCTTGACCACTGCCCCAGGAATATGCAGACGATGCCGATCAACACGTAGAACACTCCACGTAGCTTTCATTTCCCGTGCATGGTCGGCTATCCACGTATCCACTTGTTTCTTCTGGGACTTCGTCATGGTGCCGATATCTGCCTGCGTGATCTTGCTGCTCTCCGTCTGGTTTGATTCGTCTTCTTCTGCTGCCCAGACGTCCAGCGTTTTCGTACTGATACTAAGCGCTTCCCGATGTGTCGGTGTCTTTGGGAAGTCCGTGATATAGACCGTCAAGTGGTTCTTCTTGGAACGTGTGATCTTCACTGGCGTGTCCGAAATCGCTCTGAAGATCACCTGATTGTGTTTCACACTAATGAGCGTGTCCAGGGCGTCCATCTGATCAACACCCATGAGCATCGGCGCGTCAGAGTTCGGCAGCCTCTCGAAGTTGAGCGTGCAATCTCGCCCTCGAATGCCACTCGGTACTGCCTGAATGCTTTCCGCCCTGACCAGGGCAGATGTGTTGATGCCTTTGAAGATAGTCCTGCTGGGCATCTGTAGGTCTGCTAGCTCGAACTCCTCGAGGTGACTGTCGATAGCTCTGTCGCCGCCGGCCGCAGCCAGAGCCGCAGTGTCCAGGACCACGTAGCCTGGGGGTACCACCTGCTCTGCCACCATCGTGTCGACTAACTCCTCGTTGATGTCAGTGATCGTCTTGATCGGATCATCGGGCTGGTTCGTAATAGGCATTATCATATCGCATTTCTGCTGATGTCCAGCTCCCGATGCTAGCATGGCCGCTGCCAGACCAGTACGTGCCAGAAATCTTCCAGCTCGTCCTCGTCCATCTCCTCGCCCTGATGCTTTCGGCTTCTGACTGGCTGCCTTCCTCGTCTTGCTGCACTCTTGGTCGCCAGCCCAGTGTCCTACTTCGTGGCATGCACTGCCGAGCTTGTCTTGAGGCTCCTAGGTGCCATACCTGATCTCGCCATCGAAGTCGACGTAGGTCTTGCCCTGTCGAAAACCCCGGTTCGTCTTGCCATATTTGATGATGCCGGCTGTAGTTCGATGAGCTCGAACCTCCTTTGACACGTCCGCGTCCTTTTGCCGCAACTGCTCCGACGACCTTTTCCGCCTCTGCCGCAAACGTCGGTATTTCTTTTTTTCCGATAAGTCTGCGACGTCCACTACTGCGAAAGCCGTCTCGAGCTCTTCCACGTCCGCCGACAAACTCGACATCTCGTTGTCTTCATCCTCGTAGTCTTCTTCTCCGTGATCCTCCTCGGCTTCGTCATCGTCGATCTCTTCCTCAGGATCCGCGCCGAAGGCTGCATTCCATCTCAACCGTCGTCCTCCGCCATCACGCCTGTGATCTCGGCTACCTCGAGCGTCGATGCTGTCGAGCAGCTGAATCTCGAGGATGTCGCATATCGCATCCCAACCATATTCATTCTGAGCCTGGCCTAGGAACGTCTTGTGCTGAACCTACGTAATACCACGCACCTCTAGTGGGAAACACGTTCTGATATCCTCCGACACCTGCGTTTGTCCGTTCGCGATGTCTCTCAGCTTCTCGTATGCGTCCGTCCGCCGTTGTATAAAGTCCTTTATCGGCTCTCCTGGCTTCCTGTGTCCGCGTCTGAAATAGTGTAGAAACGCCTTGTGCTTCTGCAGCGGGGCCATTTTCTCCACGCGTGAGCGAACGCATTGATGAGTATGCCAAGTGCCTGCCCGACAGCCGCTTCTTTCTCCGTCGGAGTGTTTCCTTCTGCAAACTGCTCGGCTAGGGCCTTGTCGCTGATCTTCTCGTCTTTGTGGCGCAACGTCCACGCTCTCCCGCTGAGTCCATTCTTGACCTTGGCGATGAAACCTTTCTTCTTCTCGGTGCTCTCCATGCCCGAAAATCCGAGCCGCGCTCTCTCACCCCACTTTTCTGCTGCTGCCGCGTCTCCATCAAAACAAAGAATGCCATCTATATCCACCCGCGCGTGTGACCGTGGATTTCGATCGTTAGTCATCGTGAAATCTGAATTGCGCCCTATAAAGTCTGACCCGCTCTGGAGGAAACCGAAACTGCTCTTTAGTAAGTCTGAACTGCTCTCGAGGAAGTTTGAACTGCTCTCGAGGAAGTCTGAGCAGCTTTCGTGGGAATCGTCGTGCTGCGTATACTCGAAATCACGCGCACGATCGCAAGATACACTCTCGCCCCAACAATAGTACTTGCATGTCCGCAAAGACCATGTCTTGCCTACACTAATGAAAAAGACGAACCAACTCAGCATAAGCCGTCCTTCGTTGACTGCTCCGCTACCAGTGTCAAGGATGTTGGATATTGGCCAGTCTTTTTTCTCCTTCCGCACGTAGTCTTCGCGAAATCGAGCAATATGAAAGCGGTCGTCTGCACGACCAATCAAGCGCAGCAAATAGAAATCAGGGAAACCCTAGTCAGTGACTGGAGCACATTTGATAACTCGTTATCGTTGATAGCTCAAAAGGGGTATCCCCTGATGTTATTGAGAGAAATGGCCACAGCATCTATCATGCTGTCTCTTCTCTCCAACTGCTTATCTACTGCGTTTCTAGCTGCGCAGATACGGACAAACCACACCCATCTTCACACAAGAGGGGCCCCAAGAGGTGGCCAGGAGGCTCCCCAAGAGGCCCCCAGGATGCTCCCAAGAGGCTCCCAAGAGACCCCCAAGAGGCTCCAAGAGGCCCCCCAGAGGCACCCAATGCGTTTTAAGATGCTTCGGCGAGAATGCCCATATCATTAAATGGCCAAAGAGCTCCTCCAGGAGGTCCCGAAGAGGCCAACATTCTGCCTAAACCTATGGAAAATCAATGATTTTGGCTTTCTCGCCTTTTCGCTTCCGATGGCCATGCGAGGCCTCAAGATGGCTCCACGATGGCCCAAGAGGGCTCCAAGAGAGGCTCAAGAGAGCCCAAAGATGGCCCCAAGAGCCCCCAAGAGCGCTCCAAGAGCGCCCCAAAAGCGCCCCAACCGGCGAGTCTTTGGGCTCCCGAGGGGCAGCGCTAATTAATGCTCCCCTCTTGTTTGATCGATGTCCTCCAAGATGGCCCCAAGAGCGCTCCCAAGGCTCCCAAGAACGCTTCAAAAGAGGGCCCCAAGAGGCGGTCAGGACATCCCAGGAGGCCCCAACAGGCGCCCAAGTGGCCTCCAAGAGGCTCCCAAGAGACCCCCAAGAAGCCCCAAGAAGCTCTCTGAGGCACCCAAGACGCTCTAAGAGGCGTCCGGGACCGCCAAGAGGCCCCCAAGACGCTCCAAGAGGCCCCTTGGGGGACCCTTCCTCTGCGTGCTGCCCACTTCCCTGATCGAGGCAATTCCTCTGGGCATCGTTTCTGGATGGGCTGGTGATTTTGTTTTCCCGTCGCTGCCACAGGCGAAACCGCCTGCAGCAGGTAGAGTCGGCTCGGGCTACGAGCGAACCTAATTGCCGGCGCGCGCGGAGCTAAGCAGGACCTACTGCCCGGGGAAGCAGCTGCGCCGGGGCTGTGCTGCAACCGCCGAGGCTGGGAACCAGCGCCGAGGGTGGGGACTGCAAGTTGCTGCAAGGAAGTTGCAAACGTGCGGGTACCATGGGAGCAGAATCGCCAGGTAAGTGAATGGACCTTGTCGCCACGCGGCGCCAGAGGTCTGGGCTGAGACCAACAGGGTACACGCCAGGTCGACCAAGAAGGCTGAACCACTCCTGAGTGAACCGGCGGACCAGAAACCCAGAGGGCCAGCGGACAGAGAACCAGAAGCCAGGGAAGTGCAAGCACTCGCGCCGGAACTGGTCAGAACGCCCGTCACCTGAACGCCAGCAGGGTGCCTCACCCGACTCCGCGGAACCAGAATGAGGGCCGAAGGCGCGAAAGACAGAGCGGGGTCGCACCCACCGAGGGCGGAGGTAACCTGAGCCAAGCCTGCGACGAAGGGGAGCCAGACACAGCCAGCTGGTGAGGTTACGCGAAGCGTCTAGAATTCGGGCCGTCCTCGAGCAATGTGGGCGCATTCTGTTTCCGGACAAGAATATCAACACATTTGATTTTTCATCGTCATCTTTCGTCGTCGTCCATCCATCGCCGTGATTTTGGGGTACGGCGTTTGGTTTTACCTCTCCGCTTCGCTGGGAAGCAGCGTTGGGCTGGATCTGTACTGTACTGTCTTGTATTGTGCCAGCCGCGCGCGCGCGCTGGCAGGCCTTGCTCTCCGTCCCCTCTCCCCCCTCCCTCTCCCTGCTCCCCCCTTCCCCTGCTCCAACACGTTTTCTGCTTGTGTCTAGAGGTCCTTGCTGAACCCTCTTGTTTTTGGGGGGCAGTGCTTCCAAGCTCCCGTGGGGCCCTCGAGTGAGAGCTGCCGCAGATCGCGTTGATTTCTTCTCGCACGAGGTTCCTCACAGAAGTCTCGCTGGTCGTTCTCGGAGGGCCAGCGTGCTGAGCGCGTGTGTCGCCCGCCCTCGGGCCGCCCTCCCGGGCGTTGATAGATGTTCTGCCATGTTCCGCTATGAGTCGACGGCCGATCTCGAGGTCTCCAGAGGTCTCGGAGGAGACCTCCAACATGCTCAGGCAGGGCCAAGAGCGTCTGAGCCCCTCTGGATGCTCCCTTTCTTAGGGAGCTGTGCTTTCGGGGGAAAGGGGCTTCCTTGAGGGGTTGGCTGCAGCATCTTTGAGTCGATCCTGTGCTTTCTGGGCGCAGGCTCCACCGCAGGACTTTCGTGGAGTCAGCTTGGTTCGACCTTGCCTCCTCCTACGACCCACCCCGACCAGCTCGGCGCGGGAGGAGGGCCCCCCCTGGCCAGAGACGCCGTCGCCCTCGGAGGCCGAAGGAGTACCGGCTCCTGAAGAGCCGCGAGAAGCGCGTCAACCGTGCCTACGGCGGCTCCCGCTGCGCCTCCTGCGTGCGCGGCCGGGTCATGCGGGCGTTCCTGATCGAGGAGCCGAGCGGCAACGGCGGCGGCGGTCGACGGCGGCGAGGAGGAGGAGGAGGAGGAGGAGACGGACGTCTCAGCCTCCCAAACGGTTGGCCCAAACGGGGTCGAAGCAGATGGGGCAGGAGGATCGCGCCGCATGGCCGATGCGTCGGCGATGCGACCTGATGTGGAGCCCAACTTTCTCCACGCCGACGGCGCCGCTGCAGCGCCGACGCAGCGCGTTCCTCCGACCCCATCCATTCGGACCGCATCTGGAAGTCCTCTAGGAGGGCGGCGGCGGCAGCGGCGACGGCAACGGACGATGGCGGCGATGGCGGCGACGGACGATGGCCTCAGACCTCTGGCGCATCGACTTCTTTGACTCCGCGGGCCCCGGAGCTTTCTGCTGGGGATCTGGGGCGGCGGCTGCGGCGACGACGGCGGCTGTCCAGACGGTCCGATCCTCGACTCTCGGGGTCTGGCCTTGAACCTCGAGGTCTCAGACCGTCTGAGAGCTCGAGGTTCGAGGGTCGTGGCCCGAAACCTGAGGACAAGAGGTTCGAGGAACGTGGCCTCTCGGGCCGCCCTCGCCGCCACGGCTGGACTCGCCCCGAACCTCTGGCGGGAACGCGCCTCGGGCCAGCTCGGGGTGGGCTCGGGTTTGCCAGCTCTCGGCCTCTGGAGCCCCGTGTCGGGACCTGGCGCCACGAGGAAGCGTTCCAGGGGGAATGGCCAGCTCGGGGGGGGACGGTCGGGTCGAGCGGAAGGGTGGACAGGGAAAGGGCGGGGCTTCGAAGCCCGTTGCATGCAGCCAGTTTCGTCCCCGCGGGCCTCATCTGTAGATGTAGGGCCCGCGCCTTCTAAGAAGCAGCCTCCTTCTAAGAAGCCTTCCCACTCCCCCTACCCCCTTGTGCGCGCGCGCCCTTGTGCGCGGGCCTCGATCCACGGATTCCCATTCCATGTTGGTGTGTGCCCGAGGCAGGCTCGGCCCCCGCGTCGGCGCCGAGGGCGACGCGGGACGCGCTGCGTCCGGGGGCCGGGGGGCCCCTGCGGGGGGCTCCGGTGGCACGAAGGAAGGGACAGCTGGAAGGAAGAGGCTCTGGTCGGAACGATCGAAATGGGTAACTGTGGAAAGAAGGGGTACAAAGATTGACAGGAGTTCTTGTTCATTTTGAACGAGACTCGTTGTCTGTGTCGCCACGGACGTTATCCATTTGAGACAGGTGACCGCCTGCCCAACAGCGGCCGCTGGTGGTTTTGGACAACACTTGTTGTTGGGCTTCGTACCCATTTTTTTGTACCCATTTCGGGCGTCCAAACCTGGCATCTGGAGAAGTGGGCGGATTCCCGTGCAGCGTGGATGGGAGGCTGGCATCACGGGCAGAAGGCGGCAGTGAGAGAGCTCCGCGAGAGCTGCAGGCAGAGAGCTGTGGGCCGAGGCGGCCCAGACCTGTGCATCGGAGTCCGAGTCAACAACTTTCGTCGCTGTGGAATCGCGAAGGTCGCTCAGGGTTGGACGGTCTGCGTGGGCAAAGTTTGCCCCCGCGCCCTTGCGCGGCGCGGGGGCGCCGAGAGTTGTCGGGTGGCCCAGTGGCGGATGCGCGGGGGATGTCGGAGGGGGGAGGTGCCGGCCCCCTCCCGCCAGGAGCAGAAGTGCGTGAAGCAGGTGCTCGCCGAGAAGATCTCCCAGAGCAAGGACGCCCCCCGTCGTCGCCGTCGCCGTCGCCGTCGTCGTCGTCGTCGTCGTCGTCGTCTTTGTCGTCGACGTCGTCGACGTCGTCGTCCTCGTCGTCCTCGTCCTCGTCGTCCTCGTCGTCGTCGTCGATCCTCGATGATCGGTGGCGCGCTCGCATGCGGGCTTCTGCCTGTGTTTTCGCACCTCTCATGAGGATCGTGCCTCAAGTGGAGGCCCACCTGCAATCTCAGCGGGCGCGCTTGCATGCGGGCTCCCGCGCATGTCGTGCCCTCCCCCCCCCACTGGGTTCCGCGGAGGGGTCCCAGGCGGCCTCTGTGCGGGCAAGAGTGGTATCCATATCCACTGCGTCGTGGACTTTCTGGGTAGGAGCGCCACAAGGCCGAGGCGCAGTGGATATGGATAAGCATCAGGCCTCTAGGGGCCCGGTGCTTTTTCATATTTGTTGTGTTTTTGGGTTTGGGGAAGGGAGCCGGAAACTCCAGGATGCAGTGCGCATGGACACGCACCTTGCCCGCACTGTGGGGTGTCGCACCCTTCCGCCGCGGCGCCTGCGCCCAGCGGAGAGGCGGCCGCCGCCCCCCGCTCCCCGCACCCTCGGCCGCCCCCTCGGCGCAGCGCGCGTGCGTGCACTGCGCGGAGGGGGTCGCCGCCTCCCTGCCCGCCCTGCGCCCGCGCCAGGGCTCTCGCGCCCCGGGCGCTCCGCGCGGCGCGCCTGGCCGATTGGCGTCTGCGGGGGCTCACGCTGGCGCACGTCGGCACGAACTGGAGCAGCTCCGGAGCGACGCTTCGGCAGCACACGCGCAGCTCACAGCACCGCCGGTCGAGAACTTCCACCTCTGCGCACGAGGGCTCCGACCCGCCCGCGACGTCCTGCCAGGCCCCGCCGCCCGCGGGACGGAGCCGCGCTCCGCTCCGCTGCGAGAGGTGCCGTCGCCCTCTGCGCCGTGGAGTGCCGCCGCGGCGTCGTCGCGGTGCGCGGCGCGGCGCGCCCCCCCCCCCTGTGGCGCGGCCCGTGCCCCACAGGGGGGGGGGGTGCGCCCGCGGCGCGCCCGCTGTGCGGCCTCCCCCGTGCGCCCCGCCACGCGGCGCGCGGTGCAGGGTGAGAGAGGGCCGCGCCCCGCTCTGCGCGCAGGTGCAGAGGGGGGTTGTCATTGAGAGTAGGAGAACCCCTAACCCTGATAACACGATGAAGACGTGGCCTCACCAAGGCCCCCGGCCTTGCATCAGGGATAATGACTCTGTGCGGTTTGGTCTGACACACATCTGCAGGAAAGACTCCCTATCCCTAATGCTTTAGCCCTCCTAACTTAGATCCCCTCCCAGAGGGTCGGGGGTTCTTACTTGATTAATCAGGTTGGGCCCATCGCAAGGCTCACGTCCGGCTTCCCAGTGCGTCGCTAGGCTCTGGGCCTCCCAGGATGAGCGACGCAGAGAACGGGATCGTCTTCACCGACGCTGGCGCGTGAGCGTCCCGCGTAAGGTCGCGCGTAAGCGCCCTCGTTTCCAATGTTGTGCGCCGTGCTGGCGGCCTGCGTAAGCCACCGGGTAAGGTCGCGATGCCATTTGGCTGAAGGTCAGTTTTTTTGTCGCTCAGATGGGGTCCGAGTAGATGGGGTCGGAGGATGGCGCCGCATCGCCGATGCATTGCCGATGCATCGCCGATGCGGCTCGATGTGGATCCCGATTTTCTCGCCGACGTTGCGGATACATCACCGATGCATCGCCGATACATCCGGCGATGCGGCGCGATCCTCTCACCCCGTCTACTCGTACCCCCATCCAGGGAGGCCTTTACTTTTGGGGGTCGGGTGGGGCCTCTTTGGGGGCGCACTTCATGGAGCCTTTGGGAGTCTTTGGGTCCTGCGGCATTCTGGTCGGGGTCTGTGGGCCGCATTGGAGATGTCTTGGGGCTGCCTTGCCCCGTCTTGAGTAGGGTCGAGTGCCTATCTGGGACCACGATGAGGGATGAGGGGGGAAACATCCTTTTTGATTGCACTACATTGCGCTGTGTGGCATTGCATATCTGCCTTTGCACGGTATTGTCTTGCAGTCCTTGCATTGCGCCACATTGCGTCTTGCTCCTCCTCCCTCCTCCTGGCCCTCCCTCCTCTTTCCCCTTTCTCCTGCTTCTGCTCTTCCTCCTCCCCCCCTTCCCCTATATTCCTCTTACGACTGCGGCTGCTCTCCTGCCTTCCCGTTCCTCCTCCTCGTTATTCCTCCTATCCTACTCCTCCTCCTTCTGCCCCTCATCTTCCTCGTCGTCATCCCCCTTTCGCTGGGGCCCCGCGAGCATTTGCGACCCGTCGAGGCGGGAGGGACGCGCTGGGGCGTGGGCCCGGTGAACATCTGTAACCAGTTGCGACGGGCGGAACGATCTGGAGCTGGGGCCCTGCGGGCATTTGCGCCCCGTTGTGACGGGCGGGTCGCGCTGGGGCTGGGAAGCCGCGGGCATTTCTGACCCGTTGTGACGGGAGGGGGATGCTGGGGCTGGGACCCCGGGTGCACGTGTGACCCGTGGTGACGGGCGGACCGCGCTTGGGCTGGGGACCCAGTGGCATTTGTGACCCGGTGTGACGAGCGGAACGCGCTGGGCGTGGGGCTCCGTGAGCATGTGTGCCCCGTTGTGAAGGGGGGGATCGCGCTTGGGTTGGGGCCCCGTGGGCATTTGTGACCCGTTGTGACGGGCGAAATGCGCTGCGGATGCGGCCCCGCTGGCATTGGTGACCCGCCTTGACGGGGGAACGATCTGGGGCTGGGGTCCCGTGGGCATGTGTGACCCGTTGCGACGGGAGTGATGCGCCAGGGCTAACTTCACGCGGGCATTGTGCCCCGCTGTGACGGGCGGATCGTGTTTGGGCTGGGGCCCCGCTGGCGGTTGTCCATTGTTGTAACGTTCGAAACGCACTGGGTATGGGGCCCCGTGGACATCCGTGATCCTCTGTGACGGGCGGTAGGTGCCGGGGTTGGTGCCGCATTGACATTTGCGACCCGCTGTGACGGGCGGAGCGCGCTGGGGCTCGAGCCCCGCGTGCACGTGTCACCTGTTGTGACTGGTTGTGGCCCGTTGTGACCGCCCTGCAAGCGCCCTGGTGGTGTTCTTTTGTAGCGGTTCGTGCAGATTTGTGACCGCGGGTCTCAGAGTCACACAGCGGTTCGAGGCGTCAGGGGCTTCCGCCCCGCACGCGGTCCATAGAATTTTAGCAACTTTTTTGGTCCACGTCCCCCCTCTCCCTCCCCCGAAGACCCCTATGTCCTCGACCTCGTTCTCCTCTTCCTCTTCCTCCTCGTCCATGTTTAATGGGCAGTAATAACTTGTTATTGCAAGTCACAAGTCGACGCTCCCAGGCGGGAGTGTCCCGCCGTCGGCGCACCGCGCGATGGCGGGCGCCCGCATGTCCACCCGCCACGCGCCGCCGCTACGTCGGGCGGGCCAGGCCCCGCGCGGGCATGCTGGCGTGCCGCGCGGCCGTGCGTCGGGGTCCTTCCTCCCTCCGCTCCTCCGTGCACGGTCGTGATGTCTCCTCTTTGCCGTCTGGCCGCGGGGCGGGATATCAAGCACCCGGTCATGTCTGCAGCGCCCCAGCTGCCTTGTGTGCACTCTTAAAGTGGGGCGGCTGGCCAGGGTGTGGTCCTCTGTCTGCCAGTGTGCGGCTCTGGACCAACCCTGGGGGCGACGCGCGAGGCGTCCGTTCGCCAGAGTGCGTCGGACGCGACCGCGGTCGCGCTTCTTTTCTGGCCCAGTGTGGCCCCTCGTGGGTGTCGTTGTCTAGGGCTTTTCCCTGCGGGTCCTGTGTCCCTTGGTTCACCTCGGGCCAACACCGCTGGTCCTTGGTGACCTACGCGTTGTTTCTCCACCCTGGCGGAGTCTGTTTCACGGCCCTGAGGGGTCACGGCATTGCTATCAAGCCCAGAGTGGCCTCTTACGTCGGCCCAGTGTGACCAACGTACCCATAGGGTTCCCCCTCGCGGGTCCAGAGCGACCCTCGTCTGGCGGCCCAGAGTGGCCATTCAGTAGCAGGGCAGCCGATGCCAGCCCGCATGTCTGGCGGCCCTAGAGCGGCCAATCTTCGATAGGGCGGCCGTTGCGGCTTGCTGACTGCCAGCAGACCCGCGCGTCTCGCTTGGAGGCCCATAGTGGCCAATCGTTGCAAACGTTTCTTTCGCATTCCCAGTGAACAGTCGAGCGCGAGACTCGCAGCGCGCCAGACTCGCAGCGCAAAGGCAGCGAACTCCCGCCGTCGGTCGACGGTTTTTGCTTTGGCTGCCGCAGGTTCGCAGCGGCTCCGAATGTCGGGTGAAGTCAGCGGCTTCTGCTTGCTTGCGATGGCGGAGCAGGCTGCGCAGGCGGCGCTCGTGCCGCCCGAGGCGAAAACAGAAAGGGGCTCCTTGGTGCGCATCGCATCCCGCGCGCGGGTCGCGTACGGTTGTCGCAGGCGCGCGAGCGGCTTCGCTACCTGCTGGTTAAGGGGGCGGGCCCCAGGCTCCAGGGGCGAGCGCCAAGGGGCCCGCCCCTAGCAATGCCAGCACCACCTGCCAACGAGGGCTGCTGGTCGCCAGTCCGACTCGGAGCAGTCGGCCCTCGGTTAGTAAGGCTGGGGCAGGTGTGGGCTGAACTGCGCTTCGCCCTGGCCCACTGCGCACCGCGTTTGCCGCGCGACGTCTGCCATATCATAATGGGTTACGCTAAGCCCCAGATCGTCTCTGCGCCCGTGCTACGCTACCGTCTAATGGACAATCCAGACAGCGGCGATGAAGCGCACTTCCGCCGGGCAAAGCTGCGAGTGCGCCCGCCAGCGCGGGTCGCGGGCGCCTAGGGCGGCGCGCGCGACCACAGCGCTTTTAACAAACGCGCGCGCTCGTGCCGCGCGTGTCGTCCCAGTGTGGATTTGCGCGCTCCCTCCCGCGACTGGAGGCCGCATAAGGGTCGCTGCGCGGGCTACTAAGTACGCCGTGTAGCGATGTCGTCTGACGACGAGGTGCCGTCGACGCAGCCCGCCTCATGTCGCGAGACGTGTCACAGTCTCCCTTTTGTGTGTGTGTGTGTGTGTGTGCGTGTGCTTACTGTCGCGTGTGCGGGCGGCGGGGGCATCCAGCCCCCCGGCGCGATCGCAGCAGATCGTCGCCACGGCGGCGCACGCCTGCCGCAGGGCCCTCAGGCAGCCCCTCGATGGAGCTGACGGCCACGGTGCCGCTTGGGCCGTGCGCACGAAGCGCGAGGATCGACCAGCTGGCCAGCGCCAGCCCGCTCGGTAAGACGCGTGACCCGCGCTCACGGCCATAAGCGGACCAGGTTTCCGTAGGCATCTCGCGTTGCGTTCCCGGCGCCGCCGTTCCCCCCCCGCGTTCGGGGTGCGCGCGTTCGTTTTGCGTCTGCGAAGCGGCGGACCAGGTATATGCAGGCACCTCGCTCGTGTTGCTACCGGCGTCGCCGTCTTTCTGTGCGCGTGTTGAGTGCGCTGCGGTGCAGTCGGCCCGCCGCGTGATCCCCGCGTGTGCGACTAGTGCGACGCTGGTGTTTTCTGGCTTCTTTGTTCGTGATGGCGGACGGACCGCTGCTGAGCTTTCTGCGCCAAGACCCCGTGTTCGGGGCAGAATGGTCGGACATCGAATACAAGGCTGCGATTGCCTGCCTAGGCGCTAATCAGCTGCTGACGCCGGCACAGCTGGCGTACATTCGGCTAGAAGAGCTGTCGGGCTCGGAGGGCCTGCCGGCGGGCGTGAAAGGCGTGCTCCGCCGCGCGCTGGGGCGCGCCGCAACTGCGGGTAAGCAGGCAGCGTGCGCGAGCGCGCCCGGCGAGCCCCCCTGGTCTGCACGCTCGCATCGGGGCGGAGGCCAACGTGGAAATGGCCGCCCCCGTGCACCACGTAGACGTGGGCGCTGAGTTGGCGACGATTACGTTGAACGGCCTCAGCCAGACGATCTGGCCGAGGCGCGCCCTCACGTGAGCGCGCCAGCGGCGGTGACAGCGGTCGCTGCCTTGCACAGGAGCGAGAAATGTGATTGGATGGCTGCCGAGGTCGTGCGCGCGGGAAAGAGGGGCTGCGCGAATCCTTTCGTTTATTCTGATTTGCGCGGCTTTCTCCCGACCTGGGCCGCGAGCGCCCGCGGGTCGACGACGCAGACGCCAACGTAGTGACGGCTGAGTGCGGCAGTAAAGGTCAGCGCGCGTTGTCGTGGGCCGAGTTTCACCTCGCCTACGACGCATGGGCGATTGCGGCTGCTGCCACTAAGCAGCTATCTTACGCACGCTGCTTGGAGCATCAGCGATTTGTGCTCCAGGTCCGCGACGTACTAGCGCGCGCGAGTAGCGGCGCGCGCGCCCGTTGCTTTTCGCGAGGTGGCCTTGGAAGCTCCGCTCGCGGGCCGCAAGGCGGGGCTTGGGCTCCTGTGCGACTAAATCGTCCGCAAGAGCTGGGCCAAGCGCTCGCGACAGAGCGGCGTCGAGAAGTTCAATATTGAGGAGGCCTCGAAAGGGCTCGACGCGTTGTCCCTGCGGTCTGCCGAGAACGAGTTCGACCGCGCAGCCAAGGTCGCCCGCGCGTGCCGGGGGCGCCGCGCGTCGTGCGTGACAGTTGCGTTTGCAGGCGCAGGGGAAGGCCGCCCAGGCCACGCTCGCGGGCAACGGCCGCGGCAGTGGCCGCGCCGCGCCGAACAAGGGCGCGGCGGAGACGCGCTCTTCGAATTCCGGTGCGTCCTGGCACAGCGGCGGCTGGGGCCGATCTACGTGGAAGACGGGCGCGTGGGGCAGCTCGAAGAGGCCGGCGTCAGACGCGCCGCGCACGCCGCCCCGGCCCGCGAAATGGGCCAAGAAGTAGGGGGGCGCTTGACGTCCCCGATTCGCGGCGCCCTCGCGATGTTTGCGCGGTCGCGCCGTTCGCTCCGCGGCCGCGCGCGCGGCAGGCGCTGCTGCGGATAACGCAGGCGGTGTCCGTGACCTGCGTGGCTTTCCTGCCTGGCGCAGCGCGCCGGCCTCGCGCCGAGGCATTTTGACGCATTCGCCTGCGGTGGCATTTCTATGAAGAGAGGGCCATTCGCGCGCGGCCCGCCCCAGGGCACGTAGCGTTCGTGCTCGCGCGCATGGCGCGGCGCGCGGCGTTGCACGCAGGTCTGGTCTCGCCTTATCCGCGGTGGGTGCGCCCGTGGAAGGCGTGCAAGCATCCCGCAGAGGCCGGGGCTTCTCGTGCGAGGCCCTGCTCGGCTTGGGGGTGTGCTACCAATGCTCTCGCGCCCTCGTCCTGCCCACGCGCATTGGTGGAGTGTGGCGGGTGGCATCGGTTGCCGCCGCAAACGCGCGCATCGGCGGTGTCGCGCCTCTCGTGGAGTCAGCGGCGGCAGAGTTTTGTTGCGAGAGAGGGCGCGCAGGGGCTCACGGTTGCGCAGTCTTCGCACTCTTGTATTATGGTGGTGCGGCCGCAACGGTCAAGCATCATACCGGCGGCGCCGCCGCCGCCGAAACGACGTTGCGCGGCGAAGGGCGCGCCGCCCGTGCCAGCGCCGCCGGCGCGGGACGGTGCAAAGTGCACCCTCGAGCGCGACTTCGTGCGTCAGGCCCAAGGCAGGACATGCGAATTTGAAAAGAAGATCACGTTGGCGACAGACGTCTCAGACGCGGCGCGCTGGATCAGTGAGCGCACGCCCGGCGCGGCCCGGCGAGCGCGCAAAGACGCCGTTTGGCGCATTGAGACTCGGGCCCGCCAGCTCGAGCAGAGTGGCGCCATCGAGGCGTGGTGCCGCGGCGCGGACGAGGGCGTTCGCGGGGTCGCCTGGTATGTCAACGGGCCGCTGCTTGCAGATTTGGCGGCCAGCATTGGACACATTGATCGCGAATGCGTTGAGTTCTTTCGTCGGGCGTGCCCACGTGCCGCCGTCGTTTGCCATCGCGCGCCCGTCGCGCGCGAGGGGGCGCCCCTGCTGGGTGAATTGCCGGCGTCGGGCATTGGCGCGCCTGCTACATTTCCGCAAGAGAAGTCCACCGAGGTTCTTTTACAGGGCGCCCGGGCGGCAAACAAGCGTCTGCTCGCGCGTTTGCGCTCCGACCCCAACGCGCAAGAGTTGTGGGGCCTCGCGGATAAAGATTTCCGACTATGGAGGATGCGAGCGCCCGAGGGTCTGTCAGACCTCGACTTGGGCAGTATCATTCTGGTGCCCCGGTTCGGGGTAGCACAGGGTGTCGGGAGCGACGGCGCCCGCAAGGCGCGCGCGCGCCCGCACGAAGCGTTGTTTAAAGTTTGTTGTGCGCGCGCACTTCGCGGCAGGTTCGCGCGGTGGACGATTGCTCCATTGCCGGCATCGACACCGCAACGCGTCCGCGTGAGCGTATGCGGCGCGAGACAATTGATCACCTATACCTGCTTTGCCGATTATTTACTGAGACGGTGGCCGCTGCGTCGCGAGGGCGCAAGGGCCACGTGCGCCCGGGTTGCAGGCATCCGCTGTGCCGCGCTTGTTTAAGCCCGACATCGACGCCGCCTTCCGGAGGCTTCCGCTGCGACCTGTGCATCGGGCTTTGATTAGGGTCATATTCCGTTACTAGGATGAGATCACGGCGCATGCTCACTGCGCGCGCCCATTCGGGGCAGGCGCGTCGTCCGCTCTCGGCGCACACCGCGTCGCACTTGTCTCCCGCGCAGTTGCAAGCGTTCATGACTGGGAACGCGTTGGCGCCCTCATATGCGCGATTCTACGCCGTGTACTCCACGCGGCGATCCTTCGTTGCGTGGACGATATGTTCGGCGCCGAAAGGTGGGCCGAGGCGCGGGGTGTCACGCGAGCCGGCCGATCGGTCGCCGTCGCGCGCCGCGCGGCAGGTCGAACACCTGCTGGATTGCATCGCGCGCATCGTAAGATGCTTATTGGGCCGGTCCGCGCTGGCAGACGAGAAGATTTGCTGTGCTGTCCCGCTCGGTATCCTGGGACTTCGCGTCGACCTCTCATCGGAGGGGATGTCGTGCGTTCCGCTGCCCGACAAGATCGCTAAGTGGACAGCACGTATCACGTTGGCACTCGATTCGGGCATCTTACGCGCAGGCGTGGGCCCAGTTTGCGGCCCGCCACGCAGCGTCGTGGCGCGCGCGGCCAGGTGGCGCGAGCAAACTCGCGGGCGCACTAGCCTGGGCATCCGATAACATGTTCAACCGCGCGGGGCGCGCCATGCTCAGGTGTGTTTTTCTGTGCCGTGCGCCGGCAGCGCACCCATTTGCCACGCCCGCGTTGCGGCAGGCCGATCTACGCCCAGGCACATCGCGGCTCTCCCGACATGCCGCAAGCGCTACGGCTAGTGCTGCGGTGGTGGTTGATCGTGCTGGGCGGCGAGCTGGCACAGTCACGAAGGTGGTGCGACGAAGCGGCGGGCCCCGTGGCCAATCTGTTCTGCGACGCAGCCAGCCGCCCGCCCATGGCGGCCGCCGTACTGTTCGTTGACAACAAATGCTACTGGACGTGCATGCCACCTGCCGCCTGGCACGGCTGCGCAGGTCAGCGTCAGTTTTGGTCGCGACGCGCGCGCGAGCGTGCGCCAGGATCTTGAAGGCGTTCCAGCCCAGGGAAGATAATCAAATCATGGGCTTGGAAATGCTGAGCATTGCCCTGGGCTTGTGCTTGTTTGAACACCTGCTCCGCCGTCGGCGCGTCGTAATCTGGTCTGACAACACAGGCGCGCAGGCCGCCGCCGGCAGCGGCGCCGCGCGCGCGTTCGATCACGCTTGTCTCGCACGCGGCCTCTGGGTCCAGATTGCGCAATTGCGGTGTCTAGCAAGTGTGGAGCGGGTGCCGACAGACGAAAATCATCGCAGATGATCCGTCCAGGGGTGAGTTCGGGCTGCTGCGGCAGCTCGGTGCAGTGCGAATTGATCCGCACCTGGACGAGGCGTTCTGCACGCCAGCGTCATGGACGTCGATGCTCATCCCGACAAGGTGAGCCAGCGCTCGCAGCACGGCTACGCTGCGAGGCAGCCGAAACTCGGCGCCAGCTATCGGGTATCTCGCGGCGCGCGCCACGGTTGACGCGCGCCACTCAGCAGGGGCTCACACCGCAAGGTCCACGCGACCTAGCCTGTATCATTATGTCTCACGACGATTTCGCCGCTCAGCTGAGCAATGTTCTGCCCAGAGCGTCACGTGCTGATATCGACGCGGTTTGCTCTTGCCTGCGGTTTAACGGGATGACGCGCTGGCAGCACCTCGAGGGTGCGCTGTTCGATGACTTTCTGGGTCGTGAACGCCTTTCTGTCACCGCAGCGACAGCAGTGCGAGAGCTGCTGGCACGCCCGCAAGGTGGCGTGCATCGCGGGCGCGCGGGTCGTGCGCGCGCGCCGCGCGTATTCTTAAGGACGATGGGCGAACGCCAGGCCCAGCGGTGGCGAGGCGGCGCGGGCGCGCCCGTCGAGTCAAGGCTCTGCGAACTCGGCTTCTTCATCGTCCTCTTCCTCGAGTGTGCGGTTATGGGCGCCCCGCGTGGTCCGTCGCAGTCCGCTTTTCTCCGCGCGTTGCACGCGCGCGACGTCTTCGCGCGCGGCCGCGCGCGCAGGGCATCCCAGGGCCGGCGCCGCCACCGGGGCCTCCACCCGCGATGCTTGCGGCCCGTCGGCGGCGCAGCCGCAGCTCGGCAGCGGACCCAGTGGCAGCGCTACGCCGTGCGCTACGTACGGCAACGGAAGGTTTCGAGCGTCAGATGGGCGATCCGCGTTGCGAGATCGCGAAGGCTGCCGCAGCCGTCACGTCGCCCGAGGCGGGGCGGGCGTGGGCCCAGGTTGCCCGTAACAGCGCCCTGCTCGGATCGTGCCCACGGTCACTACCGCAGGTTCGCAGCGGCTTCGAATGTTTGGTGAAGTTCGCGCGCGACGTTTTGCAGCGCAAAGGCAGCGAACTCCCGCCGTCGGTCGACGGTCTTTTGCTCTGGTCTACGACGTTCAGGTGTCGCGCGACGTTCTGCAATTACCTCTCGCACTTGAAGAAGGCATGCCACGTCGCGCGCGTGGCAGACGCAGCGTTCACGCACGCGTCGCTGGCCGGCGCCAAGCTGGCTATCGAGAAGCGTTCGGGTTGGTCGGCGCGACCCCGCATTGCGGCCCGGATGCGCGTGCTGGAACAGCTACTGGAACGCCCAGGCGCGTTGCCAGAGGGATCCGGGCTGGGTCTCCTCTTCGTGACCGCGCGCGCGTTTCTACTTCGCTCCCCGTCGGAAGCGCTGGTCATCCAACGGGCCGCCTCGCTCGACGACGCGTCGCATTTACGCGCGGGCCCTTTCCATCGGCGAAGAGGCGGCCGTCTTATCGCTCGCCAGACGGAAGAACCGGGAAATACGGGCAACTATTGTGCGCAATTGCTGGTGTCAGCGCTCACGCGCCACGTGCCCCGCGCACGCTCTCGGCGCGCGGTTCAACTCGCAGTCCGTTGGAGAGGCCCCGTGGGCGGGCTGGTGCGCAACGGGTGTGCGTAACGCGCTGCGGTCGGCACTGCGTCGCACGGGAGTAGTTAACGCCGACGCCTGCGGCGCCCACTCGTTCCGTCGGGGCCACGCCTAAGACATTGTGGAGTTCGGCGGCCGAGTCACCGACATCCTGAAGGCAGGTGACTGGCAGATGCCAGCTTGGATGCGCTATCTTGACGTTGAGAAGATGGAGCGCCAGGCCGTCGCCGAGGCGCATTTCGGCGCGTCGTCCAGTGACGACGAGGGTGGGGATTCGGAAACCCCCGGCGTCCAGCGACGTCATTCCACGCTTGGTCGGTGCAAGTAAACGTCGCGCCAGGCCCCTTCGCGCGCTCGTTCGCCCTCGTTCGGTCCATCGGTCGCTCTCTCGCGGGCCACGCGTCTGCGGCCGTCTCTCGGCCTGGCATTGGGTGGCAGCGTGCCTGCGGGTGCCGCAGGCCCGCTGTGTGGGGCAGCGCTCGGCCTCAGCCCCTGGGTCCGTGGCAGTGGGTATGACGCCCATGTGCTTCGGCCTGCGCCCTGGCCCGCCATCCGCCTGTGTCGTTTGACGCGGTGGGCTGGCGTGTCGGCTGTTGGCGCACGGCCGCGGCCTCCCCCAGCGTTGTTTGGGTGCAGTATTGCCCCCTCTGGGTGGCATCGCGGTCGAACGTCGCCGCGAAGGCGACTTATGGGGCAGTAATAACTTGTTATTGCAAGTCATAAGTCGACGCCCCCAGGCGGGAGTGCCCCGCCGTCGGCGCACCGCGCGATGGCGGGCGCCCGCGTGTCCACCCGCCACGCGCCGCCGCTGCGTCGGGCGGGCCAGGCCCCGCGCGGGCATGCTGGCGTGCCGCGCGGCCGTGCGTCGGGGTCCTTCCTCCCTCTGCTCCTCCGTGCACGGTCGCGATGTCTCCTCTTTGCCGCCTGGCCGCGGATATCAAGTGCCCGGTCATGTCTGCAGCGCCCCACCTGCCTTGTGTGCACTCTTAAGGTGGGGCGGCTGGCTGGGGTGTGGTCCTCTGTCTGCCAGCGTGCGGCTCTGGACCAACCCTGGGGGCGACGCGCGGGGCGTCCGTTCGCCAGAGCGCGTCGGACGCGACCGCGGTCGCGCTTCTTTTCTCCCGCCCACCACCCTCGAGGGGGGGTATGGTACCCATGTGCTTCAGCCTGCGCCCTGGCGCGCCAGCCGCCTGTGTCGTTTGACGCGGTGGGCTGGCGTGTCGGCTGTTGGCGCGCGGCCGCGGCCTCGCCCAACGTTGTTTGGGTGCCGTATTCCCCCCTCTGGGTGGCGTCGCGGTCGAACGTCGCCGCGAAGGCGACTTATGTCTTTGTCCGCCTCTTCCTCCTCCCTCCTGCCCCCCCTCTTGGGCATGGAGGGCAGAATCGACGCCCGACTCGGTGAGGCGACAATTTTTCAGCTCAATGGGAAGGGATTGGAAGGAGGGGCAGGATGTTAGATGTGGCGCGAACTCGCCTAGCTTGGCCCCCTCCCCGCTCCTACTCCCCCCTCCTTCCTTCCGTTTCCCACTTCCCTCCTCCATCTTCCTTTTTTCCTCCTCCTTTCTCCCTCCTCTCTCCTCTCCCTCCTCCCTCTTCCCTCCTGTCCCTCCTCCCTCCCCGTCATCTCTCCTCCCTCCTCCCTCCCTCCCCTCTCTCTGTCCCCCCTCCTCCCCCCCCCCCCGCTCCTCCCTCATCCCTCCTCCTTCCTCCGTCCTCCCTCTTCCCTCCTGTCCTTCCTCCCTCCCCGGTCATCTCTCCTCCCTCCTCCCTCCCTCCCCTCTCTCCACCCTCCTCCGCCCCGCTCCTCCCTCATCCCTCCTCCCTCCTCCCTCGTTCCTCGGGGAGGTGATCGGGTTGGGGGTAGTGGAACAGGTTCAGAAGGGAGGGGAGAAGGGGAGGGGAGGAGAGATGAGTGAGGATAGGATGATAGTTCTAGAAGGACGGGATCTTCGCACGGGAGCGGGGAAGGGAGGGTAGGGGAGGTGAGATGATGAGGGCGGGTGAAGGAGCAGAGATGGGCCTCGGATGTGGAAGGGAGGAGGGGAGGGTAGGAGGAGTGGGGAGGGGAAGCTGAGTACGGGAGGAGAGGAGGGGAAGGGGTATGGGAGGTGAGGGGAGGAGGGCTGGGAAGTGGAAACAGTGATTCGGAGGTGTAGGGGGGGGAGGAGGACAGGGGAGGTAAGGACAGGAGGGTTGGGAAAGGGAAAACGGTTTCGGGGAGGAGGGGAGGGGGCGAGCGGAGGGCAGGTGAGGGGAGGGTTGGCGAGGGGAGAAGGGCTTCGAAGGGTAGGGGAAGGGTGGAAGGGAGGAGATGAGGAGAGGAGAGCTGGGGAGGAATCGAGGGCCTCGCCGGGCAAGAGAAGAAGGAAGGATTGGACGTCCGTAGACTTGTCGATTTTAATTACAGGCCTTACCAGGGGAAGCTATCATGCACTGAACACACGTCTCAAACTCCAGATGGCACGTTGGCGCATGTCTTCATAGCCGTATAGCGTCCAACATTTCTTTATGAGAAGATACGACACTTGTCCGATCTGTCAGATACGTTTTAAGTGGGAATTCGTATCAGTAGGCTCGTGCTGGCCAGCGCCTTCGACGGACAGCAGGTCAATTTCGAGCGACCCGGCCTATCTTCGATTGGAGGCTGGCCCCTGAGGTAGCGCATTCCTCTTCGTCGTCCTCGCCCTCCCCTCTCTTCCTCCTCGTCTGCTCGACGGGGCAATAACTGTCACAGGTAACTCCTTTACTTTGCGTCGGTTTGTCCAGGGGGGCGCGATTTCTCCGCCCACGCCGGCGCCTGCAGTAAGCAGCAACGCAATCGTGGCGTGGCCCGAACTTGTTTTTGCCCGAGTCCTTGGCCGGAATTTCGGCCACGTTTGCAGGACATCTATGCGACGAGCATTGATTGTGTATCGTTTAATAAAAACATTTCTGTACGAGAAGGGCTTTGGCCCTCTGGAGGAGCAAGAGGAAATACGGAAATACAGTCTTCTCCTGTTTTTATTCCACTCATCTCACTCCGTTCTTCTTCTCCATGGTCGTCGTTTTACCTGCCTGCCTGCCTGCCTGCCCTTCCTGTCTGTCTGACTGCCTGCCTGCATGTCTGCCTTCTTGCTTGCCTGCCTGCATGCCTGTCTGTCTGGCTATCTATGTATCTACGTAACTATATGTCTGTCTGTCTGTCTGTCTGTCTGCCTGCCTGTCAGTCTGTCTGTCTGTCTGTCTGTCTGTCTGTCTGTCTGTCTCTCTGTCTCTCTGTCCGTCCGTCCGTCCGTCCGTCCGTCCGTCCGTCCGTCCGTCTGCCTGCCTGCCTGCCTGTCTGCCTGCCTGCCTGCCTGCCTGCCTGTCTGTTGTCCAAGTCGTCCCATATGGCTACGTATAGAGAGCTGCTCGAGGAAAGGCTCGCGTGGCTCTGGGGCGGGCAGTGGGCAGCCCTTTGGACTCCCACCTAGGCTTGCAGAACTGGCTTGAGGAGGAGCCGCGAGCAGACCGACAAGCAAAGAGCTTCCCGGGTCCACACCATCGCCGCTTCTGGAGAGGAAGGGCGAGCGGTGACGGCAGCCACCAGCGCGAAGGCCGCCCTGCGAACGCCGGAGACCTTGAGAAAGGTCCCTGATTGCTTCCCTGCGGACGCTGCCGCACCAGCCGCGCCGGGCGCCCGCTCGGACTCGGATGGGGAGTTTCTCGAGACGGTGTTGGAGGAGATCCGGCGCCTCCTCCGCAGTTCAGCTCGGCTCACTGCCCTGGGCTTGCCCGGAAAGAGGCTGGAGCACTTGGAGACAGCAGCGGCCAGCCAGGAGACTTTGCAGCTCCTCTCCGAGGCGGTGTCCTGGGTCACTCACGGATTTCTTCTAGGTGGGACGCTGCAAGCTCTGCGGGTCGGCGAGGCTTTCGCCTTAAAGGGTGCGGGCGAGGTTTGGACTGTGCTGGTGGTCCCTGCCTGGCGGCGGCCTGTCCTTTTGGCGTTTTGGTCCGGGTCCGCAAGGAGCAACTGGTCGCCGCTGCTGGCGAATACTAGTACGTCGTTGGGGGAAAGAGGGGCGCGGATCTCTTACTGCGGTGCTTCGAGGCACAGGCCGAGGCCCGACGCGCGGCCGTCTTCCTGAAACTCGATGTGAAGGGGGCTTTACCAAAGGGTGAGGCGCCAACCTGCCACCACAGCGTTGGCGAGACACGACCCTGCAGTGGCCGTCGCCATGGCCACCTTGTACGGGTGCCCAGTGGACACCACTACTGGATGGACGTTGGCGGCGCACTCAACAAAGTGCAAAGCAGCAGAGGCTGTGACCAAAGGCGCCCTCTCTCTTCTGCTGGCTTCTCGGTGGCGCAACGCGAGGCTTTCGCCGACCTCTGGGTGCAATTTCAGAGGCTAGATCCTGCTGCCCGGCTTTACTCTTACCTCGACGACACTTGCCTGGCGGCCGAGGCCTGCCTCTCATCGGTCGCCCTCGATGGCTTACGGCACAGGGTCTTGCGGCTTGGAGCTCAACCGCGCGAAGACGGCAATATGATCCCCGTGCGGGTTCGCGGTCGTGCCGCCTGCGCTGCAGCCTCGCTGCGTGGCCGTTGTCCCTTCGCTTAGCAAGTGGCAAGCACCTCGGGCCGCGGGAGGGCTCGGAGTACAACCCCGCTGCGCAGCCCTCGGGGCGCGCGCCGACAGCCTCGGCCAAGCGACCTTGCGGCTGTAGAAGCTCTGGGCCGCGCTTCACTGGCTCCTCCAGGCGGACTTCGGGTTTGGCGAAGCAAGCCGCTTCGAACCTACACTGGCGCCGCCAGTCAGCGCACCTTGCGGCGGGAGCTGGCAAGCGAGGAGGCCACCCAGCGCTACGACGCCCTGCTGGCGCGCGGCTGGGAGACGCTTCTGTGGCGCGGCTTGGGCGACGACGCTAAGGAGTTCCTGGGCCTGCCCGCGTGCCTTGGCGGCCTCGGGGCGCAGCCTGCGCGCGGCGGAGCGCTGCCTCCCTCGGTTCCTGATCTGGCGCGGGCGAGGAGGTAGTCAGGGGCCTGGGCTGCAGCTGCGCGACGCCCTGGAGCGCCTGCCCGCCGCCGCGCGCAAGCTGGAGGAAGCGAGGCAGGGCCTGGCTCGGCAGGGGCTGCTGTTGGCGGACGGCGGCGCATCGGCTGACAGCCGTGCGCGCGAGCCCAAGCAGGGCTTGGATCTGCAGAAGGTGCAAAAGACACACCGCGCTGCGCTCCTACACCGTTTGCATTGGCCGCGGCGGCGCTGAGGCTCCGGCGGCTGGGGCGCCTGAGGTGACGGGGCTCTGCGCGGCGGGCGGCCGCGTCGGGCGCCGCCGCGAGCTGGCGCGGCGCGGCCGACGCCTCGGGCGACCGGCGCCTGCGCTGGCCAAGGGTTGGAGGGCGGCGCGCAGCTGGCGCCGCGCCGCTGGGGCGTCGGCGGGCAATGTTCGCCCCCTGGGGAAAGTTTTCGTGCGGACCTTCTCCCGGGGATGGGTGCCAGCAGCAGCGCAACCTGGTTGCTTGCGCGGGTTTGCTTTTCGCATTGCTGAGCTCTTGTAGTGTGGACAGACTGCTTCCGCGAATCTGTCTGTGTGTGTGCGTGTGTGAGTGAGTGTGTGTGTGTGTGTGTACGTGTGATTGCCTGCTTGCCTGCCTGCCTGCCTGCGTGCTTGCCTGCCTGCTTGCCGGTTGCCTGCCTGCGTCTGTCTGGGCTGCTTCTATGTTAATCTACACATTCGTTTGTCTATTTATATGTTTGTCTGCGCGTCTGTGTGTTTGTCTGTCTGTTTGTTTTTGTGTGTGTGTATCTGGCTGTTTGGCTGTCTGGCTGTCCGCCCGCCCGCCCGCCCGCCCGCCCGCCCCCCTTTTCCGCTTGTTCGTCAGTCAGTCAGTCGGTCAGTCAGTCAGTCAGTTTGTCTATCAGTGAATCACCAGTCTGTCTGTCTGTCTGCCAGTCTGTCCGTCCATCTGTCCGTCCGTTTGTCTGTCTGTCTGTCTGTCTATCTGTCTGTCTGTCTGTTTGTCTGTCAATCTGTCTGTCTGTCTGTCTGTCTGTCTGTCTGTCCGTCTGTCTGTCTGTCTGTCTGTCTGTCTCTCTCTCTCTCTTTCCTCTTTCTCTTTCTCTTTTCTTTTCTCTTTCTTTTTCAATATCCGTTTCCCTGTCTCTATATATTTGTTTTCTGTTACGCTTGTTCTTTTTATGTATCTCTCTCTCTCTCGCGCCGTTCGTCCGTCAGTTTTCTCCTTCTCAGTATTTTGTGTCCTCTCGGTTTGAAGCGCGTGCTCGCAGTTCAGAGAGAGCTTTTTTTGTCCGTTTGTAAGGTCATGATGGGGGCCTTGCGAGCCGCGGCGAAGTCGTGGGAACGCCACCTCTCAGGCTGAGCGTCTTTGCGGGCTCCGAGATGCTCGGCATGAGCTAGTTGCGAGTGTTGAAACCTCGGGTTTTCTCTCAGAGGCAAGTTGGCAGAATTTTGGCCAACTCCGCGCACACCCAGGTGCTTGGTGCCTCAGCGGGTTCAGGTATTACCGCCGCGTCACAGGTGGAGTCCGTGGAGTAATGGGGGCCCTGAGCCTCCCCTAGGCAATTTGGTCCCGTCGGGGTTGTGTGGGGGTACACTTGTTTCCCCCTCGTCGCGTCGACAAGTGCTACTTCACCAACTTGCCGAGTTGCGCGGCGTCCTGCACTGTCAGGTTTGTGGGGGATTTGGTCCCCCCCCTCCCCCCTCCCCGCCGCATTCTGACAGTAGAGTGCAGAAAGCCGTCGAGGGGTCCACGCCCCTCTAAGGCGGGAAAGCAGGTTCTCTCTCTCGGTTCCTGCGGTGCTTGCCCCCGCCGTCGGGCAGGACATTCCCCGACTTGGGCTGACTGTTAGTGGAGCGGTCTGCCTAAAACAGGACCCCCGCACTGAACTACTTTTCCCTCCCCCTTCTACCTCCTCCATCTTGAAGGCATCTTGAAATGTTAAGTGGGGCCTCTTTGAGGCCTCTTGGGGGGCATGTTGGCGCCCTCTTCAAGGCCCTTGGAGGCCTGTTGGGGGTGGTTGAAGGCTCGTCGGGGGCCTCAGGGCCGTCTTTGGGGTGATGTCTCCGCAGAGCTTTCCCGACAGTGCTCCCGTGGACCATGTTGGGTACACCTGAGCGGGTCTGCCCCGTCCTGGAGTCCTCTCGGGCTTGCCCTGGTGGATTTTCGGGTACGCTCGGGTGCGTCTTGTGGCGCCCCCGAAGCGGCCTTGGGCCGCTTCGGGGGCTTCTCGGAGCTCTCTGAAGCTTTCCTGAGGCGATCTGAAGCTGAAAAGCATCGGCAGTAACACACGTGGAGTGCCCCAACGTTTTCAATGTTTGTCGCATCTTGGGGCCTCGCTGGAGGATTCTCAGGGTGTCTCTTGGCGATTTCTGAGGGCCTCTTCGGGGCCATCGGGCCATCTTGAAGGATCTTGAAGCCTTGGGGGTCCCATTGGGTCGCCCTTGCATGCTTTGGAGCGTTTTGTAGCTGTGTACGGGCGGTCTGAGGCCGTTTTGGAGCTGCCGAGAGGCCGGAGAGGGCGCCGGGAAGCACAGCTTTGGTGGGCGATTTCCAGATCATGGCCTCTACGAAGGTGGCTCTGACAACAAGCATTTTAGCACGCTACAGCATGCAACATGCAACGTGCTGTTTCTTTTCATGTGCTGGAGGGTCTTTGTCTCTCTCTCTCTCTCTTTCTCTTTCTCTTTCTCTCTTTCTCTTTCTTTCTCCTTTTCTCTTTCTCTCCACATCTTTTCTGTGGGTGTCTCTCTCTCTCTCTCTCCATTTCTCTCTCTTCACGCCTGCCCTCGTCCATCCCTTCCTTCCCTCTTGCCCTCGACAATCAGGACCAGGACACCAAGAAGAAGAAAAAGAGCGCCAAGTGAGCGGCTCTCTGAGTGTTCCCCTCTCCCTCTGTTCCTCTTCCTCTCTCCCTCTCCCTCTCCTTCCCCTCTCTCTCCGTCTCCCCCTGCCCCACTCTCCTCTTCCTCCCTCCGTCTTCTCCTCCTCGCTCCTTCCTCCCCACTCTTTCTCCTCCTCGTCGTTTTCTCGTCCGCTTTATCCTGATGGCTAAGAGAGGCCTCTCGGAGATGCTCAAAGTGCGACTGCGTGCAAACACCCTCCAAACTCCACACTTCGAAACTCCTCCCTCTCCCTACCCTTGCCCCTTCCTCCCCTCCGTCCTTTTCCTCCGCACTTCCTCCCCTTCCGTCTCAGACAGAGCGTCCCGCTGGCGCGCGGATGGCGAGAAATGCGGCAGGCACAGATAAGGGAAACCGCAGACACGCGAATCAGGGAGAGGAGGGGGAGCGATGATGATGGTGATGCTGCTGCTATTGATGTTGATGGTGATTTCATGGCACTCATCGTGGTGCTGCTGCCGCTGCTGCTGCAGATGATGACGATGATGATGATGTTGATGATGATGCTGATGATGCTGATGATGAAGCTGATGAAGCTGATGATGACGATGGTGATGATGATGACGGTGATCATGCTGATGATGAGTTCGATGATTATGCTTTGGATGATGCTGCTGCACATGAAGAGTACTATATTGATTTATGATTCTGATGGTGGCGGTGGTGATGAGGAGGAGGACGATGATGATGATACTAATGATGATGGTGGTGACGGTGATGATGACGCTGACGATGCCGTTGCTGATGTTACGCTTATGATTGTGGTGATGATGTTGATGCTCATGCTGATGCTACTGATGATGATTCTGGTGCTGCTGGTGGTGCTGATGATGATGGTGGTGATGATGTTGGTGATGGTGATTGTGACGATGATGTTGATGTTGTTGATGATGCTGATGATGATGCGGATGACGAGGAATCTGTTGATGATGAAGCTGATGATGCTGATGCTGATGCTGATGATGATGCTGATCATGATGATGATGGTGATGATGACGATGACGCTGCTGCTGATGATGATGATGACGATGACGATGATGATGATGATGATGATGATGCTGATGGTTGTGGTGGTGAAGATGCTGATGATGATGACGACGCTGATGATGATGCGGACGATGATGATGCTGATCATGATGATGATGATGCTGATGTTGATGCTGACGATGATGATGATGATGATGACGATGCTGATGATGATGATGCTGATGATGCTGATGTCGATGATGCTAATGATGATGGTGATGATGACGATGATGCTGATGCTGATGATGATGCTGATATGATGATGTCGCTGATGATGATTATGATGCTGATGCTGATGCCAATGATGATGACGATGATGATGACGATGGCGATGACGATGATGAGGCTAAGGATGCTGATGATGCTGATGTTTATCATGCTGCTGATGATGGTGATGCTGATCATTAGGAGAATGATGATGCTGCTGCTGCTGATGATGATGATGATGATGATGATGATCATGCGGATGACGATGACGATGACGACGATGATGCTCATGATGATGATGACGATGACGATGACGATGATGCTAATGCTGATGATGATGGTGCTGATGATATTGCTGATGAGCATGATGATGCTGATAATGATGATGATGCTGATGATGATGATGATGATGATGATGATGTTGTGAATTTTTGATGATGCTGATGGTGATGTTGTTGCTGTTGATGATGATGCTGATGATGCTGATGCTGATGATGATTCTGATGATGCATGATAACGATGACGATGATGATGACGATACCGATGACTATAATTTTGAGGATGATGAGGATGATGATGATGCTGATGATGATGATGATGATGATGATGATGATGATGATGATGATGCTGCTGATGCTGCTGCTGCTGATGATGCTGCTGACGATGCTGATGATGATGATGATGATGCGGATGATGATGACGCTGATGATGACGATGATGATGATGGTGATGCTGATGCTGGTACTGATGCGGATGCCGATGATGGCACATCTGCTCGTCTCGTGCCAGCGAATACGTGAGTCATCCAAGAGAAGAGAAGGAACGGCCGCATCGAGACAAGGTTTCTTGTCATGGCGTTTCGAACAGTTTTGGCTGTTGCGTTCCCCTGCGTTTCTCCAGGCCCCACTTTGAAAAGGAACCGCCCCCATCGATGAAGCCGCTTCAAACTGTTCAAACGAATACTCGCGGCGCTAATGCGAGAGCACCGTTTGAAAACGGCCCGCCCTCTATCCTTGATTTTGTTGAAATTTTGCAATGCGAATGTGCGCGATGCCAAGCCGAGAGCCCCATTTTGAAAAGGACCGTCTTCCATCGTTGGCAGTTGCGACCAGGAGAGGTTGTTTATAAGGAAGAGGGGTGGGTGGAGGAGTAGGAGTATCAGTAGGAGGAGGAGGCAGAGGAGGAGGCAGAGGAGGAGGAGGAGGAGAACGAGGAGGAGGAGGAGAAGGAGGATAAGTGGGGGCCCAAGGCTCATCAATGATGTGGGAATACATCCTTCCTCCAAGCTCTCTCTGTTCATAGGCCCCTACAAGGGTTCAGTTCCACTGAAGGAACTGCTTCGTTTGGAGACAACCTTCCGCAGACCCTGAAGAGTGCCAAAACACCATTCTCGGGACTCCACGGCTACGAATTAACATGATTGTTGCGTCTTGACGATCTGGAAACGTGCCAGAACACCATTCCTGGGACTTCAACATCGCAAACCAACGTGACTCCAGCACCCTGACAGTCCTGAGATTTTCTACAACACCATTTCTGGCACGTTGACTGCTGGAATCCGTGAAACCTTTGCCAATCGTTAAGACGTGTGTGCGCGGCGCTAATGCGAGAGCCATATTTCGAAAAGGAACCGCCCTCAATCTGTGAAGTTCTATCGTTCTTGGTCTTTAGAACAATGCGTGCGGCGCCAAGGCGAAAACCACATTTTGAAAAGGAGCCACCCTCAATCCGTGACGCTCTTGCAATTTTTAAGACGCATGTGCGCGGCGCTAAGGCCATAGCCACATTTTGAAAACGACCCGCCCTCAAGCCGTGACGCTCTTGCATTTGTTTTCAACTAACGTACGCGGCGCTATCGCGATATCCGCATTTTGAAAACGGACCGCCCTGAAACCGTAAAACGAATGTGCGCGGCGCTGAGGCGAGAGCCACATGTTGGAAGCGGCCTGTTTTTCATTTGTGAGAGTGTTGTCAGTTTCTGAGCTTTACTGTCATTAATGGTGAGGAGGTTTCAGGCGAACTGCCCGGCCCGTCCTTCCGACCGGCCTCGGGGTGCGACAGGGAGGAGTCATGTGTAAGGAAGTGGAGGAGGACGAAGAGGGAGGAGGGCTGCGCCTGTCTAGGCACCAAAGCCCGCAGCTTCGAGGAGGAGGAGGGGGAAGAGGAGGAGGAGGATGAGGAAGAGGAGGGTGGAGGAGGAGAGGGAGTAGGAGTAGGAGTAGGCGTAGGAGTAGTAGTAGTAGTAGGAGGAGGAGGAGGGGGAGGAGGAGGAGGAGGAGTAGGAGGAGGAGGAGTAACACTAATACTAGTTAGCATATGCACAATCATAACCATCATAATAATGCTAGTGGGAGTAATAATAATCAGAGAAATAATAATGATAATCGTATTACCACCAATAATGAGAAAGGCAGTAGAAGCACAACGAACATCTTAAAGTTGATAATGATAATCTTAGGAGGGCTATTCGTAGGGGCAATATTCCGAATGCCAAGCATAATGATGCGAATCATACTTCAGACAAGGAGAAATAAGGCACACCATATTAATGACAACGAAGCAAACGACTTAACTAACACTATAGTGCTATTATTCATAGCATTAATGTTTCGAGTAGTACGAATACTAACACTGCTAGCACTAATGGTGATACTACTAAGAACAATTCGAAAACGAATACGATTGCTAATACTGCTATTCCTGATATAAGTGAAACCATTCTTCACATTACGGTTATTATTCATACTGCTGTAATAATTACAATTCCACATGCTCATACTAGTAACATTGATAGTGCTACTGCGTACAGTAGTTCTACGAACGCTAATGTGAATACGAACAATATCAATATTCTCAATACTCATATTTTGTAGGAGGAATGCTAGGAATAAAATGTGTACTACGCGTAATAATAAGACGATTCATATTTTAACTTGTTATGCATAAAACTAATAATACAGCGGCACGACTAATAATAACCAGGAGAGGTGGATGAGGAGGAGGAGGAGGAGGAGCAGGAGCAGGAGCAGGAGGAGGAGGAGGAGGAGGAGGAACAGGAGCAGGATGAGGAGGAGGAGGCGGAGGAGGCGGAGGAGGCGGAGGAGGAGGAGGAGGAGGAGGGATGGATGGATGGAGGGAGGGAGGAGGAGGAGGGAGAAGGGAGGAGGCCCTCCCTCCCGGGGACGACGGTCACGACGCCGTCCTCACTCTTGCTGCCACCGCCACCCTCCGCAGGCGCCGCGGCCAGGGCTCTCGCGGGGGGGGGGGGGGGGGGGCGGCCACGGCGCGCGGCGGCGCGGCGGCGCGCGCAGTGGCGCGCCGCGGCCATGGTGAGCCAGGGCATAGGCCCCGGGGGGGAGGTGAACGACGCAAAAGAGCGGGATCGATTGCGCTGACATTCGTGTGTAAGTTGCCTGCGTAAGCTCGCGCGTAAGCGCTCTCGTCTACAATGTGGCGTGCAGCGCTGGTGGCCCGCGTAAGCCACCGCGTAAGGTCGCTATGCCTTCTCGCTTAAGACTCTTTTCTTTTCGTCGCTCAAGTGTTTGGAGGCTCGAGGCTCGAGGCTCGAGTCCTTCGGCGATGAGGCTTTCGAGGCTCGAGGCTCGAGGCGGTTCCCTTGGGCGCCTTTTTTAGGGGCGTCCTCGTCGCCAACCTCGTTCTCCCACCCCCCAATCCTCCGTGGCCGCCGTGGCGCGGCAGTGCAACCCCCTGGGGCCCGTGGATACCAGGCGGTGGAGGTGAAATCGCCGGTTACCCACGCGCAAGGTCATCGAACGCGGAGATCCCCAGGCGTCCATCCCATTTCCTGGCATGTTCTACTGTGAGCGTCTGGCAGTGTTTCGCCGTGAGTGCCTGGGTGTGAGAGCGAGTCCGAATGGACGACGAGCACGACGACGACGGCGGCGGCCGCGATGACGACAACTCGAAGACAGACAGGCGGCGAGCAGGCCCCCTCCCCTCTCCTTCCTCTTTGCTGCCCGCGGTACCTCTTCCGGCCTCCTCCCTTCTCCCTCTTCTTGCGTTCTCATTCTCCTTACCCACGTTCTGGGTGTGGACGGGCCCGCAAAGTACCCGCTGGCGGATCCTCCTTAGGGTGCTGAAGCCAGCACCCCGCTCGAGACATCCTCAGAAGTTTAATGTGAGGCGAGCATGCGTGTGGGTGGTCTGTGTGGGTCAGTCTGAGTGTGAGCGAGTCTGAGTGTGAGCGACTCTGGGCGTGTATGAGTCTGAGTGCGAGGGGTGAGTCTGAGAGTCAGAGTGTGAGTTTTTTGGCCTATGAGTACATGAGAGCATGAATCTATCTGAGTAGGAGAGAGCCTGAGTGTCGAGTCTGAGTCTGAGTGAGTCTGAGTGTGATCCTGCGCGTGTGTGAGTCGGAGTGCGAGCGAGTCTGAGTGTGATTGAGTCTGAGTGTGAGTGAGGAGGGGGAGGGAGGATGACGGATAGGAGGCTGATGCGTCACACTGAAAACAATAACCCCATGCTTGGTATATGGGGAATAAATAGTTCCACCAGCGAGGGGGGCTGTTCTGGGGATGGAGGGCGAGGGGGGGGGGGGAAAGATCTGCTTCTGTACGTAAGTGGAGGGAAGAGGACGAGCATCAACAGGCGGTTACAGTGCGCCGTCCTGCGGTTTGTTCGTCTCGTGGACGGGCTGGCTTTACCTTTCGGCCCTTGCAGGCCGTTTTTTGCCTTTCGGGGTGCTCTCGGCGCGAGGCCTGGCGGTCCTCGTGCTCACGCCGCCTCCCGTGGGAGGGGTGACGAGACGAACGAAAAGGCAGAGACGGGGGACGGGAATTGCCCTGAGGACGGAGACGGGGAGGAGATGAGGACAGGAGGGCGGAGGGAGGGAGCCTCCTACGTGTGGGTGGCCAAGCATGGGGATGAAAGGGGCAGCCCTAATAGCGGACGTCCCCCCCCCCCCCCCCAGGACAGCGGGTTCCTGTCTTGGGGAGGGGGTGTGCTCGCGGCAGTGGCCGCCCCTTGCTTGCGCGAGAAAGGACGCTCACGCTTTACGCCTCGGATGTCTTCCTGTCTGTTGGAAGTCCACATGTGCTCCGCAGCGGTGTCCCGCTCCTCTGGGGGAATATGCTGTTGAAGCACTGCGTGTCCCTGAGGAACTGGTGGCGTGTGCCGATGCCGCCCCACTTGTCGGTTCGCATGGGGTTCTCCCATTCTGTGGAAGGCCTCTCCACGCAGCGGGCGCTTCTGCGACGAGCTCTGGTCTTTGCTCCAGCCTCCCAGCACTCCCGTGACATACTCGACTGGGGTGCTGCCATGCACGGAACTGTGAATGATTGTGAACTTGTTGTGCGGATTCATCTCGGGCTCGAGGTTGGATGCGTTGATGATCGAGGCAACGTAGACCTGACTGACAGCATTCATGTGAGAGACGGCATTCTCGCTCCTGGAGACGCTCCTGTAGAGACGCAGTTGGGCACCCATGTGGTACACGCACTGGCTCTTGGTCCGTTGGTTCGCGTCTGGCGCCATCGTGTTGCTGTGCAGTTGCTGTTCTTCTCCCCGTCTTCGGGCGAGCTGCGCCGGGCCATGGCGGGCGCCGCGCTTGGCCTGTTTCCCGTTGCCCGTTGCGGGACCTTCCGCCCCTGTGTCGAGTGCCGGGCGGTGGGTGGTCTGCGCCCGCGAGTCGGGCAACGGCTCCTCGTCGTCGTCCTCGTCGTCGTCGTCCTCCTTCTCCTCCTGCTCCTTCTCCTCATCCTGCCTCTTCCTCCTCCTGCCTTCTTCTCATCGGTCCCTGATGTACATATTCAGTCCGCCGATCCCGAAAGGCTTACCGCGAGTTTGGGCCCCCTGAAGCCTAGAGGAGGTCAATTTGGGAACATCTCCCTGGGTTTGGGCGCCCACTCGTTTATAGCGAATTCCATACGTCCTCCTCCCCCCCCTCTCTCCTCCTCCACCCTCCCTCGCCTGGGGCTTTGGGTCGCAGGCGGCCATGAGGGGTACTCTGGCACCCCCATGTGGAAGATCGCGGAGCAGAACAGGCAGCAGCGCGAGGCGAGCGCGCCTGTGGGAAGGGGAGGCGGCGTTCGGAGGTTGTCGGAGGTTCTGAGATTTCTTCGTGAGGTCGTCGGATGGTTGTGATGGAGAATCAGGACGGCGGGGGATGATGATGACGAGTGTAGGGCTACAATGGCGGTGACTCTGATGATGGCGAGGATGATGATGCTACTGCTGATAATGATGACGATGTGGATGGTGACGACAACGACGATGATGCGATTGTTAATGTCCATAATGACGATGCTGACGACGATGATGACGATGGTGATGCTGATGCTGATGATGTTGATGCGGATGATGACGCTGATGATGCTGATGATACTGATGATACTGATAGTGATGCTGATGATGCCGTTTTTGATGATGACAATGATCATGCTTCTAATAATGATGCTGCTCATGATGACGACGATGACGATGACGATGGCGATGACGATGACGATGCTGATGATGTGGATGATGACGATGATGACGCTGATGTTGTTGATGCTGAAGCTGATGCTGATGCTGATGATGACGATGGTGCTGATGGTGCTGATGATGTTGATGATGACGCTGATAATGCTGATGCTGCTGATAATGATGATGATGATGATGATGCTGATGATGATGATGATGATGATGATTGTGGTGGTGGTGATGCTGATGTTGCTGATGATGATGAGGCTGATACTGACGATAGCAATGATGCTGATTATGATGATGATGATGATGATGGTGATGATGATGATGACGATGATGATGATGATGGTGATGATGATGATCCTGATGCTCATGATGATGACGACGGCGACGCCGCTGCCGATGGCGATGACGATACCGATGATGCTGATGCTGATTATGATGTGCTGATGTTGATGATGCTGATGGTGACGATGCTGCTGCTGATGATTCTGGTGATGGTGATGGTGATGATAGTGACGCTGCTGCTGCTATTGCTGGTGATGCTGATGATGGTGTTGCTGCTGATGCTGCTGCTGATGATGCTGATGATGCTGGTGATGACGCTGACGATGATTGTACGGACCATTCTGATGAGGATTGATGATGGTGGTGGTGATGATGATGATGATGATGATGAAGATGATGATGATGATAATGATGATGACGCTGCGGATGATGATGGCGATACTGCGAATGATGATGCTGCTGATTGTGACGACGATGTTGCTGATGCTGATGCCGATGACGACGACGCTGATGCTGCGGGTGACGATGATGATGATGATGATGATGATGATGATGATGATGCTGATAATGATGGTGATCATGATGCTGATGCTGATGATGCTGATGCTGATGATTATGATGACGGTGATGCTGTCGATGCTGATTATGCTGCTGATGATGAGGATGATGGTGGTGATGATGATGATGCTGTTGCTGATGATGGTGCTGATGTTGGTGATTCTGATGCTGATGATATTGCTTGTGATGGTGATGCTGATGATGTTGATGATGACGACGTTGATGATGATGATGCTGATGATGATGATGATGTTGCCGATGAGACTATTGATGACGACTATTAGTTATTCTTGTCATTGTCATCTCTGTTGTCATTCTTAGGATTGTTGTTATTCTTGTCACATTATTATGGGGTATTATCAGTCTCATCTCTATCGTCCTCATTCGTATTCTTGGTAATAATCTGGTAATTTTTGAATGCGTATGCTAAGTATTGTCCATCTTAACATTTCTTTCCATGTATGTATATTCAGTATTGCGATTATTGTTTTTATCAGTGTTTTAATTTGTATTGTATACAACGGGTTGCTTATTGGTTTCTTGATGATTGTCATTACTGTTCGTATGATTATGCGGAATCATTTGAACTATTGTCATTGTCATTTCTATTCTCACCATTCCAGCGATGATGCTGCTGCTGCTGATGATGGTGATGGTGATGATGATGATGATTATGGAGAGGGGGAGGGTAAGGAAGATGACGGCGACGACGACGAACGACGATGGAGATGGGGATGCTGCTGCTGATGCCGATGCTGATGATGGTGATGGTAAGGCTGGCGATGCATTTGATTGTGATTGTGGTGGTGATTGCTGTGGCTGTGATGATGTTGATATTGATGATGATGTTGGTGAATTATGGTGTCTGGTGGGATGGAAGATGGAAAAGGGAGATGGAGGTGGAGGAGGAGGAGGAGGAGGTGGCCGAGGCGGAGGCGGAGGCGGAGGCGGAGGAGGTGGAGGAGGAGGAGGATACGACGCTGCAGGGGAAATGTCGCGCAGTGCGCCTGACAATCACCTGAAACTGAACGCCCACAGTGCGAACCTCCGTCGCATCAGAGATCAAAGGCCGCCTCAGGCCCACCAAGTGGATCATGGCCCGAGGCCCGAGCGAAACAGTACAAGGCTATCGGCGATAGCAGAATCTGGAATATGGATGGCGGTGCGCAGAGGAAGTGAAGGCTGCGGGGCGCTCTCGCGCCTTGACACGCCGCCGTGAGATTAACAATCGGGGAGCCCGATGTCTGAGCTGTATCCTGCCTGCCCAAGCCGGAGCCAGTGCGTTCCAGGAGGGGAGGCCGGGAGGCCTGCAAAGGGCCCGGGGAAGGGGCCGCCCTTCGTCGGCGGGGTGCCGACCCCCGAGGAACGGTTTCCTGTTCCGGACTGCACGAGCCGACATCCCGACTGAATTCTAGACGCTTGGCGTATCCCCACCAGCATTCCTCATTCCTCAGCTTAAATTGATCAAGGAGGTCGCACGGTGACTGCTCGTCAATGTGGGTCACTGATACGCCTAGCGCGCAGCTCTGCCTCCTTTCCAAGTCCGTTCTGGCCTTGGTAGAGCTGTCCCAGACGGTCTCGGTGGCTGCCATGCACTCGGTCCAAGCCAGCCTCTCAAGGTTATGCCCCCTCTGCCGCATGTCCTGCTCCCAGTGCCTCGGGAGGTTCACACCCTCGGCACCCAACTGAGGAATGCGCTCCCCGCCCAGACCGGGAAAATTCTGTTACACCTGCATTGGCCCCAAGGGTTCAAGGTCCTCCTCAAAGTGCAGGACGCGGGACAGGATGCCCGCATGCTGCTCCTCAGCATCACCAGCCCAGCAGCGGACCAAGTGGTCACTGTCAAGCTCCACTGGCCACCCGACCTCGGAGGCACAGTCCCCTCAAGCGACTGCCAGGCGCTGGGGCTCAGGCAGGGTGCCAGGTACCCCAGCAACGAGTGCATTGTGGCATATGACGTGGAAAAGCTTGGGGAGTTCCACGCTGACGACAGGATCCCAAGACCAGCCAACGTGGAAGAAGCGTGGTACAAAATGGACAGGGCCCCATCCCTGCTCCAGTTCCGTCGGATCACCACCGCAATCACTGACATCTACAAACTGCAGCAGGCCCCTTGCGACCTGGTGGGGGCCCCCTTGGACGTCATCACCTACTTCCTCTTCCTCACCTTTCGCACGGCTGACACGAAGGACAAGACGTTGGCCAACAGCGTGAGTAACACCTCACACTGCGGACAAGCTCTACTCGCACGCGCCAGGTCCACCATTGAGGAGCGCTTCCCCGGCTCGGCCCAGACAGCAGCGGACAGCAGCACAGCGAAACCCAACACCCCCGCGAGGCCCCTGGCTACCATCCCCTTCTCGCACCCAGAAGTGGATACAGCTATCGGTCAAGTCTTCCAGCGTGCCAGGGAACTACCATCGCTCACGGCCCTCGAAGAAGGCGCCAGGCGTCACGGCCTCAAACGCGACGCCGCGAAGGCCCTCACCGTATCCACATTGCACCACGTAGCAATCGTTCACGGGCACCCCGGCGCATGCAAAACGATCTCCTCCGTCGCTACCATGGACACCTGGGCTGACGCACTTCCGGTCGGACAGACAGCTGCCCTGACAGCAGGCTCCAACGCAGCCGCTGATCAGCCAGCGCTCGGTCTTATCAGCGCACAGCAGGCGAACAAGCTGGGCCCCCGGACAGGGTGCCCAACCAGATGCGTCCGCCTGGCCAAAGATTTCAGGGTGGCCAGGGCACTCGCTGCGCTCACCCCTGGAGGGCACTATTGCAGATCCTACGGCAGGGGTCCCATGCGAGAGCGGATCCTCCAAGGACTTTCCCGCCTTTCGGACCCAGCTACTCAAGGGCGCCAAGACAATCGCTGCCGGGCGTGAATCTTCGGAAACGCTAAGGAAAGCTGCCCCAGTAGCCTTACTCATCATAGGCGAGGCTAGGCAAGCCCATGAGCTAATGGCCGCCATGTCCCTCGACAGCGTCATCCGCTCGGGCGGGCGCCTGGTGCTGGTCGGCGACCCCAAGCAGCTCCCCCCCACAGTCATCTCTAGGAAGGCAGCAGACCAGGGGCTATGCCTCTCCATCTTCGACCGTCTCCACCACGCCCTGGGGGGTGACCAGTCTGCAGCGGTGCAGCTCAGCCTCTGTTACCGCATGCATCCCCTGCACCTGGCATGGCCGAACTTTGCCTACTACAACCATGCGATGCACGCTGGCCTCGCCGACCCCCGGACTCAGAGACCCCTGGTCGAGGGGCTCCCATGACAGGAAGTTCGCCCCTGGGACGACACCAGGGCTGGCGAGCTAGCTACGGCGGCGTCCACCACCAAGGACGACATGGAGAAAATGCTGCGTGGTCTGATGCCTGTGAACCAGTGCAAGGAGGAGCGGCGCCGCTTCCTTGTGGTGGACAACCCCTCCCTGGAAGTCACCTCGCGGCTCCGCGCAGGATGCGCCAACCTGCCAGAGGCCGCGCAGACAGTGGACATCGTGCGCGCCCTCCTGCCCACCATGCAGAATGGCACCTCGGTGCGGGTGGTGGTCGGATACCATTTGCAGTGCGCCGTCCTCGAAAGGGGATGGCCTCAGAGCGTGAACAGCATCAGTGGCGTCCTCAAGCAGGCCAAGACCAAGGGCAAAGGGAAAGGGAAGGGCGGGGCAGCCCCACGCAGCGGGCCCTCAAACCCCCTCTTGGCCGCCCCTCCAGCACCGGCGACCGCGCGAGTGTCTTCGTGCAGCGCAGCGCCGAACTCACAGGCATCTCCCTGACCTTTCCCAGGCTGCGACAACTTGCCGAAGAACACCTGGCGAGCGGGAAGCTCGCCATTTCCACCATCGACTCCAGTCAAGGTGTCGAGGCCGACCTGGTTATCTACCTGACTTCCAGGTCCAACAGGTGGCACGACTGGGGGTTTATGGACAACGCCAACAGGGTTAACGTGGCGATCACCCGCGCCACCCGCAACGTGGTCATCATCGGAGACGGGGGGATGTTCGGCACCGCCGCAGGGTCACGTCGACGAGAGCTGTCGGAGTTTGGTAGATTCGCCAAGCTCTGGGTTCGCCTCATGCACCCGGAGCACATGGGCAGGAGATGGGCGTTGGCAGTCGATGAGGAGTTTGACCCCGTCGATGACCTCACCGCATGGATCCCAGAGCCCCCCTCCCACACCGGAGATGACGTTATCAAGGGGCTCGACAACGCCATCGTGAAAGCCCGGGGCCTCTATGGAGAAGAACTTCGCAGACCGGATTGCAGCGCCGCTCGACCCATAGCTCTCGTGGGAAAAGCTGGGTGAGGCCATTGCAGGCAGTCTGCAGAAGCTTGTTGAGGACCCAGCTATGGGGGTCATCCTGTGCGCAGCGTCTGGACTACACCCCCACCAATGGTCCATTGGCGCCGCCCCGAGGCAGCCCGGCAGGCTCGATCGGAAGGCACGGAGCCACCTCGGGTACTGCACGGACGTCGAGCTGGGCATCGACGCGAGCAACCTTGTCTACAATCTGACGTGGGCGGCGCTGGTCTGGTTCCTCGGGCTGGGCCCCCCCTGGGCCACCTCGCGCCTTAAAGTCCCCTTGGCCTCGCTCCCCCCCTATCTTTCGTCAGGGGCATCAGCTATCGCCCCAAGTGCACCTGCCGGTGCGCCCCCGGGGACCTCCCAGAGGCTTGGAGCCAAGATACTGGGAAATGCAAGCAGCACCGGGTGCACCCAGGGATGCGACGCCTCCAGTCCCTGCTCCGCCCAGGCCAAGCCGACTCGGCGCTTAGGCTTTCCCTACTCAGCAGCGACGGGCCCCCTTTAGACGCCCCCTCGCTTAGGGCCCTCCTGGTGGTGATGATGCCCCAGCTGCGTGAGCCCCGAGCAACGCTTTGGTCATTCCCGCGCCCCGAGGCCACGGGGGACATCATCGAAGCAGCCATGGGCATCTGCCTCCCGTGGCAGGACGCCCACAAGGAGTACAGGGCTCAGTTTGCTGCGGTCTGGGGCTTCGACCTGAGTGCCTTCGCATCCTTCCACAGAGAAATGGGGGATGCCATCAGGCACATCAGCACGCTCGCCACCTTCGCCCACCACCGCGCGACCATCCATGGTTGCCCCACAACGTGGTCAGGGATGCTGGAACACAAGTTCACACTGGAAGCCCCCGTGCGGGTGCTGGAAGCTATCGTCAAACCGGCTGACATCAAGTCCCTGGGCCAGGGGGGCTGTTCCATTTGCGCACTGCGCAAGGAGCTAGCCTGGACTGAGGCCGGGCTTGGCTGCCCAGACACAATGGCAGACGCGCAGTACATCGGCGGAGGAATTGCCATGTTCAACAAGCGCCTGGACGAGGACTTCCCCGCGTTCCCGGCCCCCGGCGCCGTGCTCATCCCCCCCGTCGTCAACGGCGGCAGGTTCCTCACCGGGCAGCAGGGCGGCGGCTGCGACTGTGACGGGTGCACTAACGTGGGGCTCCAAGGCGCAGCAGGCACTTGGGAGGACGACGACGCGAGAGAGCTACTGGCGCAGATCCGCTTTTCAAGCCTACATGCAGGGCCGAAGCTGCAGGTGGCTATGCGAACAGTGCTGGATCAAGTCGCTTGAGAGGAAACGCATCGAGGTCCCCCTGGCTGGAAGCAAAGACCTCTGCGCCAAGAAGTCGCTGCGGCAGCGCCTCCAGGGGCACAAGCGCAGACTGGACGAGGCTCGCTTTCGAAGGAGAGCCCGTTCCCTCCCCCCCCTGGGCGGGCTACCAATCGGGTACGGGCAGCCGACCAACGCGTCGCTCCCCGCCTGCCTGGGTGATCTCGTCATGCGCACTCCGCCCGCCTTTCAGCCGCAGAAGGTCGGCACCGCCCTCCCAGCTCGCAAGCTGTCGGACGGCAGGTTCGGGCCAGACTCGCACCGCGCGAGCACCTACACCGCCATGTGCGACACCTGCCCCCCGGGGTCGCCACTGCTCGCGCGGGCGGCAGGCAGCCCCGCGCTCGGCTGCTTCATGTGGCGCCCGGAACCCGGGGTACTGCGCGGCGAGCAGACAGGGCTCCCGCCATGGGACGTGATGCCCGCGCTCTGGACGCAGCAACAATGGAATGCAGGTTGGGCCTGCAGGAGATGTCTCATCCACATCTGGAATGTGGCACCCGGTGCCCTCGACCGCATTTTGGGCCTGCGCTTTTCCGAGGCGCGCCCCCCCGCCCCTGCTAAGCGCGCAGCAACGGCAGAAGTGGAAGAGGAGAGCCGCGACATCAGCGCCCACCTCTCCCCACCAGGCGTCAATGCAGCGGCGAAGGACGCCCATTCAAGGCCATTGGCCCCAACGGGCGAGTCCACCTCCAGCGACATGGTGCTCAGCAGTCCAGCTGGACAAGCCGGCGAGACCGTCTGGGCCCGTCGTGACAGCAACTCCGCGTTCCCCCACTCGGGCCCACCAGCGTGTCCCGTCCTGCCCACCCTATCCACCTACCGGCTCGCCGGGGTGGAGCCCGACGGCCCCGTCCACGCTCTGGTGAAAGATCTGAGTGGAATCGCACGGTCTACCTTTGCTGGGCCGACTTCGGACAGCAGTGCGGCGAGGGCAGAGAGGGCAGTGCCCCTTCCGACAGCGGATTCGCACTCTGCTGGTGTTCCTTACGGAGATTGACCCCACAGCGCTGGCCTGGGGGGCCATCGCCCTCCTTTCCACCCGCGACCCTCGCGAGACAGCCGCAGGAGCCCCAGCTGGGGCTGAGTCGCCGGCAGCCACCTGGCTCAACAGGGCTGTCGGCGCCGAGGCCCCCCCTCAGTGGACAACCGCGGAGGCGTGCAGGAGGGCCCCCCCTCCCGTGCTACCAGAGCGCCCCCCCAAGCCGCCGGGGCGGAAGGGGGGCGCGCCCCTCAGGCAGAGGGGGAAACTCCTACTGGGCAGACTTGCAAGAACGAGGGCGAAGTAGATGGGGTCGACAGGGGTGGGGAGGCAGACAAGAAGAGTGTGTCTGACGCCCTCGAGGAATCAAGCTCGGAGTCCAGTCCAACCCCCACTGCTGACGACCGAGACGGAGAAATCTCTCACCCTCTCAGGATCTGGTCGGCGCCACCCGACAGGGTCACCTCAGATGCCTGGTCCCCCGACGAGCAGGCCGCTTCCGGGGGCGCTGCCCGCGCTGCCAGGGCGCGCCGGGCGACCAGCGAAGAGGGGGCAACCCGGCTGGGACCATCGACGACGCCAGGGGCGACAGGTCCCTCAGGCGCGCGATCGGCGACAGTGGCCGCCAGCGACCTGTGTGGGAGGGCACCGGGGGCAGGGGTCGCCCTGCCGCCAAGTCCCCAAAAGGCGACCCAGCCCGGCCACACATACTCCAGGCACCCTGGAGAGACATGCGAGAAACGCAGCCACCCCGAGGCAATCCGAGCGACCCCATGGGGGGCGCACCCATGTATATGCGCCCGGTCGACGAAACCGATGTTGCGAAGGACGAACCGATACAGGGGAATATAACGCGCCTGCAAAAGACGCTTGGAGGTGCGTTTAACGGGGTCTGGGTCGCATGGGCGAGGAGGGCGGCCGTGAGGCAGGGGGCTATCGGGACTGAAAAGAACGACCCCAAGCTGAACTCCGCGCAGCTGTGCAGCGAATCCCCCCAGGCACGGGGCAACGCAGGGCATGGCGCATGCAAGATGGGCAGAGACCTAAGGCTCAACGTCGATTGGCCAACGGTCAAGGACAGACATACCAGGTTCCTGCAACGCGAGCCCAGACCCCACGCGCAGCGCGGGGCCGACAGCAGCAGCGGCCCCGCCCCACGGACCAAGGAGGGCAGGAGGGCGACAGAGGCGTCCTCGCAGGAGCAATGGACTGGTGCATCCGGCTCCGCCAACCCGTGGCATGGATGGCAGGAATGGGTTTCCTGGAGCCACCGGGGCGCGCCGTGGACAGGTGCCGATTGGAAAGCGAAAGGCAAGCGCTACTCCCCCAGGGGAGAAGACCCATGCACCGACAAGCGCGATCGATGGTGGGATTGACCTGGCCAGTGTGCCAAGGGCGCGCAGGGATGGGCCCGCCCGACGGGGCGCCCCCTGCTCCCCCAGCTCGGCGACAGCGACGCCCCCCAGGCGCTCGCCGCCCTCTCCCCGCCGGGGGCAGTTTCACCCTGCAGCGCCCAGCCTTGGCCGCAATGCCCTGGGCAGCTCCCGCCGGGGCGGGGGTGTCCCAGCGTCGCGCCCGAGGCGCTGCGTAGCTAGACAGCCCACGATGGATAAGTGGACCTTGCCTGGCCACCTCACCCCCCCCTGTGAGCCCGCAGGCCCCGGCTGCCCAAGGCCAACAGCCGCCCTCTACGACGGCTGACTGCTCGGTTGGGGACTGGGGGCGGACGCAGGCGCCTCCCCGGGCTTCGCGCCCTTTGCTGTCTCTCGACGGCCACTTTGGTCGGCCGGGGGCGGTTGACTGGAATAGTCCTCCCCCTGCGCGCCACTCTGCTGGCGGCGGTCTGTGTGCAGCCCACGCTACCCCCTCCCCCTAGTCCTCAGCTCTGTGCGAGCTGCTTACATGACATGTTTCATCTCGGCTGTTGGCTGCACCCTCCCCTCCAACCGACACATGTGTATACTGTGGCTGTTGGCTGCGCCCCCTTCTCCGCCCCGTGGTCAGATTCAGCCCTAGCTGCGTGCCAGCCCTTCATGAGGTGGTCGCGGCAGCTGCGAATCTCGGCGACTATCTTGACTGGTGCTTGAGGTTGCAGTATACCGGCTCCGGGCCAGCGTGTCCTCTCTCATCCTTGCTGCCCCGACCAGTCACTGGTTTCGGATGCGATGAAGACGCGCCGTCCCCCCCCGAGCGGCGGTGCGGTCCGCGGAGTGAGTGCTCTGTTGGTACTTGCCGCCGTCCACCGGCTCTCTCTGTGGTCAGATTCAGCCCTGACTACACCCCGGCGCCTATGAGCTGGCCGCGGCTGCAGCGTACCTCTGCGACCTTCGGCCGATGCCCGCTTGGCGGCAGTGCTGGCGCTTGGGCCTGCGTGTCCTTTCATCGTTGCTTCCTGGCCTGCGACTGGTTTCGGAAACGATGGCTGACGCACCGGCCCCACCATGGGCAGCGGTGTGGATTGTGGAGTGAAAGCTCTGTAGGTCCCTGCCTTTCCTTTTCCCGTGTCTCAGCCGACCCCGCGTACCGCGGTGGTACCTCGCGCTGAGTGGTTCAGCCTTCAGCGTGTCGCTTCGGTGCTACCTGTCTGATCGGCTAGGTTGGCTGCGCGGACTGGCGCCGACAGGGCAACTCTTCCGCTGCGTAGCACTGCGGCTGCTTCGCCATTGTGTGGCCGGCGCCTAGGTGCGTTCGCCTTAATGTGGAGCATTTTGCTTATGCATGTGCACACCTCGCTTTCTTTGCGATTTATTATTGCGGGTGCGTTGCCTGTTGTAGCTAATTAGCCTCGCCTGCTGGCCCAGGCGACGCCTTCCGCTCCCTGTCCGCTGCCTCGGGGCCGCCGACCAAAAAAGTACCCCCACCGGCCCATCCAGAAACGATGTCCAGGCGAGTTGAGGTGATCAGGGAAGTGCGGCAGCAAAGAGGAGGAGGATCTAGACGCGTGGCGAGTCCCACCAGCCATGGACCGGGATTATTCCAAGGTATACCCCACCACTCCCACCAAACGCACGGCAACGGCAGTTTTGCAGGAGGGCAGCTACGACATCAGCGTCCGCCTCTCTTCAACAGGCGTCGATGCAGCCGCAAAGGACACATGCCCAAGGCAATCGGCCCCAAGGGGCGAGCTCGCCCCGAACGACAGAGAGCGCAGCCGGGCGGCAAGAGAAAGCAGCGCACCTATCAAGGTCGGTCTCGACAGCAGCTTCGTGTTCCCCGACGTGGACCCCCCAAAGTGCCCAATCCTACCAACCCAATCCGCCCTCAGTCTCGCCGGGGTGGAAGCTGACGGCCCCGTGCGCTCCTTGGTGAAATACCTGCTGGAATGGAATCACACCGTCTACAAATGTTGGGGAGACTTCGTGCTGCGGTGCGGTGGCGGCATCCCAGTGGGCAGGGCCGACGACGGATCGCGGCCCACAGCAAGGTTGCTCCATTTCCTGGTAATGATCTACGGAGAGTCCATCCCGGACAACGGCCGCCCCCCCCGACATCCCCTGGGATGGGCCACGGGCCGCAGTGGCCAGAATGGTGTACCACTCTATCGGATCCAACGGGAAGTACCAAGGCAAATGGGAGAGTTTCGCAGCCAACCTGACAGAGCAGAAAAGCCAATGCCCCTTCCGACAGCGTACCGGCACACTGCTCACTTTCCTCATGAAGATTGACCAGACCGCCCTGGCCTACGGTACCGCCGCTGTCCTGACCAAGCGTGGCCCGCGCGAGGCCTTAGTAGGTGTGCCAGGGGGAGGTGATTCACCGGCAGCAACCTGGCTGGACAGAGCGGCCGGTACCGAGGGCCCCCCCCCAGCAAGCAGTGATGCACTGACTCGAGAGGACATCTCTGCCCGTGCCACTAGAGCCTCCCCCCCGCCACAGACTCAGACGGGGGGCGCGGCCCTCATGCAGAGGGGGGGGGCCCCAACGGGCCAGGCATGCAAGCCCAAATGCGAACCTGACGGGATCGACTGGGGATGGGAAGGAGACAAGAAAAGCGAAACCGACGGCGCCAAAGACCCGACCCCAGAGCTCAGCCCGACGCCGGTGGCCGACGAAGAAGAAGGGGGCCCCCTCAAACTCTTCCCTGAGACACCCGTCAGGCCCGACGCCTGGCCCCCATGCGACAACGTCGTTTTCAGGAACGACCTTCGTATAATCAAGAGCTCGGAAGACAGCCCGCGAAGAGCAGTCAGCACAACTTGGAACCTCAATGACGTCAGGGATGACCGTGCCCTGAACCGCGGGAGCGGTGAAAAAGGGCCGCCAGCGACCCGCGTGGGGCGACGGCAAGATCGAGGACGGCCGCGCCACCGAATCCCCAAGAGGCGACCCGGCACGGGTGCCCATTTCCGGAGCGCCCTGGAAGGATGTTGGGGACACGCGCCTTCCCCTAGGCAACCCGAGCGACCCCATGGGGGGCGTTCCCATGTGCATGTGCCCCGTTGCCGAGGCCGACGTCACCAAGGATGAACCAGTGCAGGAGAGGATAGTATGCCTTCAAAAGACGCTGGGAGGAGCGTTCAACGGAGTTTGGGCCGCATGGGTGAAGAAGGCCGCCATGAAGCAAGGGGTCAGCGGCAGCGAAAAGCACGACCCCAAACGCAACGCAGCCCAGTTGTGCGACGAGTTCATCCAGGCGTGGGGTAGCGCAGGGTACGACGCCTACAAGATGGGCAGAGACCAAAGGCTCGGCGTCCACTGGCCGTCGGTCACGGACAAGCACACAAAGCTCCTCCAACGCGAACCCAAGACACACGCTCAGCGCGGGCCCGCCAGCAGCAGAGCACCCGCTCCCTGGACAGCAGAAGGCAAGGCAGCCGCGTCGGCACCCGTGCGTGAGCGTTGGGCAGGCGCCATCGGCACCGCCACCCCCTCCCGTTGGCACGAATGGCAGGAGTGGGAATCCTGGAGCCACCAGATAGCACTGTGGACGGAAACTGACTGGAAAGGGAAAGGCAAGCGCTATTCCCCCAGGGGAGACGACCCATATATAGACAAGCGTGCACGATGGTGAGACAGGAGGGACTAGTACGCCCAGGGGGGACAGGCTCGGGCTGGCTGGACAGCGTGCCCACCGACCTCCCGGCCCGTCGCGCGCCTGACCCCCCGCCTCGCTGCCCGCGCCCCCTCCTGCCGGGGCTCGTTTCACCTTGCAGCGCCTGGCCTCGGCCATAATGCCCTGGGGCAACTCTCGCTGGGGCGGGTGTCTCCCCACATCTCACCCCCTGGCGCAGCGAGGCTAGACAGCCGCGCTGGATGCGTGGCCCTTGCCGGGCAACACGCCCCCTTCAACGTATGGGGGCCGGCCCGCAGGCCTAACCCGCCTTGGGTGCGCCTGCTTTGCTCGGCCGCCGCTTGGGTGCCAGGGAACGGCCGTAGATGCACTCTCCCCGGCTTCGCTTTGCCTCCACCTGACAGCCGCCAGCTGCCGGTAGCAGGGGTTAGTTGCCACAGACAGTCACCCCCCCGCAGACCGCGCAGGCGCGCTTCGGCAGATTGCAGCCCCAGCTTGTTGCGTAAAGCGTCGAAGTAGGGCCTTCCGCTTGGCGCGTCCGACGCTGGCGCACTCCAGCTCGGGCCGCGTCGACGCAGTCCTGCCGCCCCCCATCTTTCCAGGTGCCACTTGCGGCGGTTAGCTGCGCCCCCCGCACGTGTAGATGCTCTCGGCGTGCAGCTGCTCCCAAGTCACGTTTCTCTTGCGGCGGTTAGCTGCGCCCCCTTCTCCACGTCATGTCACGCTTCACCGCGCGGCCTCAGGCCGCCGGCGCGGGGCGGCGACGTCTGCCTGGCCTGACGGACGTCCGCCACTGTGCCCCGCGGCTCGCCTGCGGCGGCCGCGGCAGCCTGAGCGGGTAGCCGGGCGGGCTGGCGGCCTGGAGGGCCCCCCCATCCACGGATCGCCCCATTCAGCGGGCATTGGGGCGGGTCTCCTCGCAGCTGGTCGACCTTGGGGCACTCAGAAGGTCGTTGGTGTCCAGCGAAGTGAGAATCACTGAGGGCTGCGTTGCCTGCGTGCTTCGTTTTGTGTTTATTTTACGCGTTGCCCCGCCTGAGTGTTACCTCGGGCCGCGTCTCTAGGTTTCGCCCGCCCAGGTGCGCCCGCTGGACAGCCATTCTTGTCGGTGCCCAGGGGGCGGCCGTAGGTGCCCCCCCCCCCAGCGCACCTCCTTTTGCTGTTCGCTGGGCAGCCGCCCGCTGGCAGGGGGCAGTCGCCTGAAATTATTTACGCTTCGCGCGTCCCCACCGGCCCATCTCATAACAGCACGTCTTGCGAAGCATGCCGACAGTCGTGTTTATCAGGCGTGTGTCCCCGTGGCCCCGCATATCGCCCCTGTCCTTCCTTCGTCCCGCCTCCTTGTGCATCCTTTTTGCGGGGGGAGCGGGAGTTTGGGGGGGGCGGGGGACAGGCGAGGCGCAGGGGGAGGGAGAGAAAGCGGTGGGAGGCAAGAGGGACTTAGCGGAGACGACGACCTCAGGAATGATCGGAACATCGACGACGCGCCCGACGACGACGACGATGTCGACCGCAAGGTCGGCGACGATCACAACCGCGACGACGACGACGACGACGGCGTCGACGACGACGACGACGACGAGGAAGGCGGCGGCGACGACGACGACGACGATGACGACGACGACGTCGGCGACGACGACGACGACGAGGACGACGACGACTGGTGGGCGTCGTTGGGTGCCGTCGTTGCGTGAGTCGGAGGAGGTGGGGTGAAGGAGTTGGGAGGCAAGACAGAGGGCGGTCGTCGTCGAGTCCAGCGATCTTTCCCGTCCAGTGTCGTCGTTGTTGCCATGTTGGCTCACAGTGTGTCAGTGTGGCTGTGAGCTTTGCTCCGCCCACGATAACATATATGGTATATCTATTGTGTGTAGACGTGCATGTATATATAGTCAGATGTATATTTATGTCGGTATACATACGTTTACATTTATATATATACATATACATATATATGTATACATGTATATGTATATATACATATATATAGTACGGACGCAGTTGAGAGTCCATGGTGGGCGGGGGGGTCTTGGCCCGCGGCCCAGGGCGGGGCCCGGGACTCGTGGACGGGGCCCAGGGCCTCATCATCGTAGGATGCTCATCATTACCTTCATCGCTATGATGCGGGGGGAGGAGGAGGACAGTTACCAACTGCGCGTTGGCGACGCCGCCGCCCCCCCGCGCCCGTTGGCGCCCCCGCAGTGCGGCTGCGGGAGGAACTGGGCCTCAATTCGTCCTGAGGCGGCCTGGGGGAATGTTTCAGTTTTGGCGTCTGGGATAGACGCCCGAGCGGTCCACTTTTTTGGGGGGGGCTGGCGGTTCACGGGGGGCGAGGTGACCACCATCATCCCCCTTGCCGCGTCCGCCTTCTCTCGACGACGATGACGACGATTGCCCGCGTTCTGGCTGAAGGGCGGGCGTCGCAGCTCATCTCGCAGCAGCAACTCTCGCGAAGCATGCCGACCGTGGTGTTTGTCAAGTGTGTGTCCGCAGGGCCCCTTCTATCGCCCCTGTTCCTCCTCCCTCCCGCCTCGGTGCGCATTTTCTTTTCGGGGGGGGCGGGGGAAGGGCGAGGCGAAGGAGCAGGGGGAGAAAGCGCTCCTCGTGGTTTGAGTCGTTGGGGGTGCCTTGCCTGGTCTGAGTCGTTCGGGCCCTTCTTCCTGGTGTGAGTCGTTCGGGGTCTTCGTGGTGTGAGTCGTTCGGGCTCCTCGTCCTGGTGTGAGTCGTTCGGGCTTCACGTGGTGTGTGTTGTTCGGGCCCGTCCTTTTGGTGTGAGCCGTTCGGGCCCCTCCTCCCTGTGTGAGTCGTTCGGGGTATCGTGGTGTGAGTCGTTCGGGGCCCGCGTCGTGGTGTGAGTCCTTCGGGCTCGTCGTGGTGGTGTCAGTCGTTCGGGCGCCTCGTCCTGGTGTGAGTGGTTCGGGCCCCTCCTTGCGGTGCCAGTCCTTCGGCCTTTCCGTGGTGTGAGGCAGAGCAGCAGTAGTGCGATGAGTAGTAGCAGCAGTAGTTGTAGGAGACTTCCTAGTAGCAGTAGAAGTAGTAGTGGGAGTAGTCGCAGTAGGAGACGTCGTAGTAGTCGGAGTAGTAGTCGTTGTAGTACATGACTGAGGGTCGACGTCGTCGAAACCAGCGATCTTTCCCGACCAGCGTTGTTGTCTTTGCTACTCTGGCTTTTAGTATTGGAGTGTGGCTGTGAGTTTCGCTCCGCCTATTTGTAACGCACGCGCTTCCCGTGTTTTTTTGGCACGAGGTGGCTTGCGTGCGCAAATGCCGCACGTTGCCGAGCACCGCTACGAGATCTTCATTTTTGCATCTCCTGTGAGTGCCATTATTCTCCAGTCGCCCCGCGTTCGTGTCAGCAGGTCGTCGTGGCGGTTAGCGCTCGGCGACCTGCAGGCACGGTGGTGAGTGCGACATGTCTCAGAGACTGGCTACTTTTGAGAGTGTCATGGCAAAATCCATCGTCATTGCGACACCAGGGCATTGGTTTCCATTCACATCTATACACGCATGTATCCAATACAGAAGCACGCAGAAATCGTCGGCGGTCCGACACACATCACGAATGCACAGAAAGACATGCACAGAAGTTTAACGTTGTCCTTTGCCTCTTCCCAGCGTCCAGGGGCCTGGGGTCTAGTTTTCTGGTGTTGCAGGTGTTCCGAGTGTCAGGGGATAGTATCATACACAGTTGTCCTTTGTGCAGTTCTAGATAACTTCCAAGGTCCCCACAGACGACTCGATCGGGTTTTCCGCGGCGTGAGCAGTTCGGGCTACTGGCACTGGTGGGAGTCGGTGGGGCCTTTCCGTGTGTGTGACACGTTCGGGATCTGCGTGGTGTGCATCGTTGGGGCCCTTCGTCCTTCCTGGTAAGAGTCCTTCGGGCTCTTTCTTGTGTGTGAGTCGTTGAGGCTCTTAGTGATGTGAGTCGTTCGGGCCCTTCGTCCTGATGTGCGTCGTTCGGACTCCTCCTTGTGTGTGCATATTTCCGTCTCCTCGTGGTGCGCGTCGTTGGAGCCCCTCGTCTTTCGTTTGTGTGGGAGTCGTGATGGATCCTCGTGGTGTGAGTGGTTGGGCCCTTTGTCCTGGTGTGAGTCGTTCAGGCTCCGCCTGGTGTGTGAATAGGTTCAGCTCCTCGCTGTGTGAGTCGTTCGGGCTCCTGGCCCTGGTGCGAGTCGCTTTGACGCCTCCTTGCGTGTGAGTTGTTCGGGCTTCTCGAGGTGTGAGTCGTTCGGGGTCTCTCGTCCTGGTGGAGTCGTTCGGGCTGCGATCTTGGGGTGAGTCGTTCGGGCCCCTCCCAGTATGTGAGTTGTTGGGGCTCTTTGCGGTATGAATCGTGGGGGCCTTTCGTTGTGGTATGAGTCGTTGAGGCGTCTCCTTGTATGTGTGTTGTGGAGCGCTGTATTTGCGCGTCGTGAACGTTGCTGCGATGGCAAGGTTTTTGCAACCCCGCTAGTTTTCCCCAAGGGTCGCCATGCAGACGAGATTTGCGCGAGAAGCAGCGTCTCTCTGCTCGCCCTCTACAAGCATTACAAGCATGAAGAGGCGTATGCCCAAACCACCCTCCACAGGTGACTCCGCGTGTTGGAATGTAAATGTGTGGTAACCGCGTAGTAGGTGGAGGTAATGAGCATAGCTCTCCTAGTCGTATTGAATGCATTCTGAACACTATGCGTTATGTCCATGAACTGGCGCGCGTGATGCCAATTGAGCCGCTGGCCTGACCCCCCCTTTCCCCCGCTGCAAGGCTTCGCGCTGTTGTCCTATTTCTGTCGGTTCGTGTTATCCCGGCTTTGCTTCCTCGCGGGAGTCGACGCTAGGGACTGGGCTCCAGAGGGGGAGTCTGCTAACAGTTAGGGTCCAGAAGGATTTTGCGGTCTGAGGGTAGAAGGCGTAACGATTCAGTCGCGATTTGCCGTAGACATTGTGGTGCAAGTCAGGTTGGCCCAAGCTAGTCCCGAGCAGTGCCCATCCATCTGCGTGAGGCTCTACTGTGAGCTCCGCGTATCACTTGTGCAGTGAGTTTAGCTCCGCGCGGACGCTACTCTTCCTAATACCTGAGGGCGCGCAGCAGAGTTCACAATGATGCCAGTCGTGGACTTACGTGAATGTTTACGCGCCCTTGCCCCGAGCGGTGCGAGAATTGCAGGGGATGCTGATGGAGACGATTGCTACAGCTGGAGACGGTGCGTGCGCCATTCATTCTGTGTGGGCCGAGTGGGGGAGGGGTGAGCTGGTCAAGCGCGACGCTCGCTCGTTTCTCCGCGAAGCATCCGGTCATTCCGCTGACATTTTCAAATCCAGGCTGTCGTCCGAGGAGCTGCTGGGCGACATGGAATGGCCGCTGCCGAGAACTCCGCAAACTCATGCGAGGCTGGCGGCTATCCAGGGTATGGCAACAACGGCCTGAACTCGTTCGACAGAGTGGCAACCCGCCTCCACGAAAGATATTCCCAGAAGTACGCAGAGAAATACGGGGAGGCGAAGTTCATCCCGCAGGCAGTGCAGGGCGCGGTGCAACAGGTAGAAGGGGCTGCAGATTCCCTCGGTCAAGCCAAACTGGCCTCGCCTCCAGAGCCAGGACGACGGGTGCAGGATTTCATCTCAGCGTTGGGTCCGTCATATATCGTCGCTGAACGGAGCACCATAGCCCAGTCGAACATCTCGGAGAATTACAAGTCCGTTTTTGCCAGGTTCGGCGATGTCGACATCCAGAGTGGGACGGACCTGACGAATCAGCATACCGCCTGGTACTTGGGCATGGCGTTTCCGTTCACGCTGCCGCGTGCTGTTGGCGGTTACGACGTCCCGCACCAACCTCGTTGGCGTCGACCAGAGACGAAAGATCTCCCAACTCCACGTGGGCTTCTGCACAGGTGGCTCGAGCCGTCAGTGGGCGTAGCCCAGCGGAAGTTACCGAACGCGCATGTTGCCATGGGGCCAGCGACCACAGTGAGGTTGTTCGATCTCACGCGCGGCTTGCCGCAGCGGATAGAAGGCCAGTTCCGAGGTATGCAGGTGTCTTCTGCCGCTCGTGGGTTCTGGTCAGGAAAGCGAGGCCGGACGTGGTGGTCATCGAAGGCTTGCCCATGCCCAGCGTACACAAAAGTTGTACGTACAACGCTCAGTATTGTAGTTTATTCGTCTGTCCCTGGACGCTCTATGGAGGATGCGTGACTGTGCCTCACCTGAGTATGTTGGGGATGGAGTGAACGGTACTGCGGCATTGGCAGGAGGCCCAGCACCAGATGCCCCAGGTTCGAGCTTCGTGTAGACTGACCAAGAAGACAACCTCAACAGGGACGCCATCGACGTTGGACAGCGTTTCCTGGAAGACCGCCCGGGACGAGTACGTTCGCGGGAACGTGGTCAGCCAGGCAGCTGCGAAACTCATCCAGAGTTTCCTGCTGAATACGATGAGGTCGTCTGGCAAGGCGGCAGATGATCAGAGCGAGGCAGATGCGTCGGAAGAAGAGCAAGATATGCCTCCGCTGAGCCTCCCTGGTGGTAAGATTCAATTACTGCTCCAATCGGCTAAAGAAGAGGTCAGCCTCGGCGAGAAGTGGACCGCCTCGGCGAAAGCGAATGTGATAGCTTCGGAGAACAGCCGAAGGAAGAAAAGTGCCCGACTGCACGAGTATGAACAAAGCCACCGCATCGGAGAGCGTGTGTGGAAGACAGAACCCTCAGGCGTCGAGGCTGGCGACCGTGCCTGTCCGGGACATATCTTCGAAGATGCGTACCAGGACCACCTCGCAGCTGTATCCGCAAGTGGCACGAGCCAGAAGGCACACGATGCTCCCTTCGACGAGAAGCGAGATGCTGCTGCTTCGTTCAACCTTGCAGGGAATGGCTTCACCAGCATCGACAAAGCGTTTGCTGCCATATTGGCGAGCTCGAAGATCCCGAATGAGAAACAGCGCCAGTTTCTCGAACACTTTGCTCGACGTTTGAAGATTGAGTGGCTGGAGCAGCTGCAGGGCAACGTGAACCAGAATTCCGAGGAGCCTCTGCTGGACGTAGGGCTCGGATTTCCGGGCATCGGCAAAAGTGCTGTCATTGGCTGGATGCGGTACTTAATGGAGGAAGGTCTCGGTTGGGAGCACGGCGTTCACTCGTGTGCTTGGCGTTTGAAAATGCCATGGCGGCGCCGCTCAACGGCCGCGCGGTGCACCACTGGAGCGGCATCCCGGCGCGGAACGACGACGGGAATGCCACAGGCGACAGGCACAAGCCGTCCATGAAGTGCGGGGCCCGGCGCGTGATCATCATCGACGAAGTCCCGAGGGCACCGAACGAGTCACTCCATGGAGTACATCGTTGTGCGCCCTCGGCGTGGTGTGAGTCGTTCGGGGTCCTCGCGTGTGGATTATTGGGGCTCTTCCTCCTGGTGTACGTCTCTCGGGCCCTTCGTCCTGGTGTGAGGCGTTCGAGCTCCTCCTGGTGCGACGCGCGTTGGAGTTCGTGGTCGTGTGAGTCGTTCGGGCCCCTCGTCTTGGTGTGAGTCGTTCGGGCTGCAAGTGGTGTGAGTCGTTCGGGCTCTTCGTCGCATCCAACGGCGGCGTTGGGGCAAATTCTGATAAGTCTCTAGTGCGCCCCAGGGGTCTCCATGTTTGCAATACCTGTCGAGGCAATGAGCATAGCTCAGCGCACACACAAGAAGAGATATGTTCAGGTGTGAGTCGCTCGGGGTCCTCGTGTGTGGATTGGTGGGGCTTTTCCTTTTGGTGTACGTTTTCCGGGCCCGTCGTCCTGGTGTGAGGCCTTCGAGCCCTTCCTGGTGCGAGTCGCGTCGGAGTTCGTCGTCGTGTGAGTCGTTCGGGCCCCTCGTCCTGGTGTGAGTCGTTCGGGCTGCGTGTGGTGTGAGTCGTTCGGGCTCTTCGTCGCCTCCAACGTCCATGGAGTGCATCGTTGTGTGCCCTCGGCGTGGTGTGAGTCGTTCGGGGTCCTCGTG
>CAUYUJ010017249.1:624497-629497 GCA_963575745.1 Prorocentrum cordatum | reverse complement strand
TAGTAGTAGTAGTAGTGGTAGTAGTAGTAGTAGTAGTAGTAGTAGTCCAGTATGTAGTGCAACGAGTATGAGTAGTAGTAGAAGTACAAGTAGTAGTAATCGTAGGGGAAAGGGTAGTAGTAGATGTCTTTTGGAAGCTGCTCGGAGGCCTCTTGGGGCGTCTTCGGCGCCTCTTGGCGCATCTTGGGGACCTCTTGGGGGTATCTGTGGGACCTCCTGGAGGCGTCGTGGTGCCTCCTGGGGATCTCTTGTGGCCCATCTGGGGACCTCTTGGGGCCATATGGTGGACCTCTGGGGTCCCTCGTGGGGGGCTTGTCTGGGCGATGCCCCTCCTCCTGGTGTGACTCGTTCGGGCTCCTCGTGGTGTGAGTCGTTCGAGGCGCGCGTCGTGGTGTGAGTCGCTCGGGCTCCTCGTGGTGTGAATGGGTCGCGCGCCTCGTCCTGGTAGGAGTCGTTCGGGGTCCTCCTTCTGGCGTGAGTCGTTCGGGTTCGTCGTGGTATGAGTCGTTCGGGCCCCTCGTCCTGGTGTGAGTCGTTCGGGCTCCTCGTGGGGCCTCTTGGCGGCCTCTTGGAGCCTCTTGGGGCCTCTTGGGGCCTCTTGGGGGCCTCTTGGGGGCCTCTTGGGGGCCTCCTGGGGCCTCTGGGGGCCTCTTGGGGGCCTCTTGGGGGCCTCTTGGGGGCCTCTTGGGGCCTCTTGGGTGCCTCTTGGGGGCCTCTTGGGGGCCTCTTGGGAGGCTCTTGGGGGCCTCTTGGGGCCATCTTGGGGCCTCTTGCGACCTCCTCAGAAGCGCAAAGAAGCGCTGCCCCCTGAGAAAGACAAAATGAGCCCAAAACCATAGTAAAATCAATGATTTTGCTATGAAGGAAGATGAGCGCGGCCCCCTCGGGAGGCCAAAATGGGGCCAAAACCCCAGTAAAAAACAATTATTTTGGCTTCACTGAAGAGGAGGGGGCTACAAGAGGGTCCCCCCGTCGGGGCCAGAATCCTCGTGAGGGTCGTCGTTTTTTGGCCCTCCCAGGCGTCGAAAAAGACCCCCCTGACCACCCGCGGGACTCCCTCTCCAGGCCCAGGGGGAGGGGGTAGGGGGAGGGGTAAACCCCTCCCCGAAGGGGAAGAAGGGGGGTTGGGGGGTTGAGAACAGAGAGAGCTCGCTAAACCACTCACGCCCAAAGGGCTGGTGGGATTGTCGCCTCCCTGCTCGCCGCTCAGCTGGTTTCTTTGCGGATGCAGAAGGGCGATGGTATCCTTCACGTGAGAGTCACTGAGGGCTGCCTTGTCTGTGTGCGTCTTTTAGTGCTTCTCTTACTTTTTTGATCTGCGGCTCCAAGGGCGATTCCAGAAAGCATCTCTTACGCGTTGCCTGAATGTCTCAGGCCGCGTCTCTAGGTTTCACCCGCCCTGGTGCTTTTAGTACTTCTTTTACGCGTTGCCTCGCCTGTGTGTCACCTCCGGCCGCGTCTCTAGGTGTCGCCCGCCCAGGGGCGCCTACTTTGCTGTCATGCAGCGACAGCCGCCCATTTCGGTGCCCAGGGGCCGGCCGTAGATGCCCCTCCTTAGCGCAACTTCTTTTGTTGTTCACCGGACAGCCGCCCGCTGCCCGTTGCAGGGATCTGTCGCCTGAAATAGTCGCCTCCCTGCTCGCCGCTCAGCCGGTGCTTTGACAGGTGCTGCAGCTGTGTTGCGTAATGCTGCGCAACATGGCCCTTCTAGTAGCGCCTCCGGCGCTGGCGCACTCCAGCCCGGACAGCTCCAGTGCCGTTCTGCCGCCCCCCGCCTTTCTACGTGGCTCATGCGGCGGTTAGCTGCGCCCCCCCACACGTGTTTACGCTCTGGGTGTGCAGCTGCCCTCCTGTTACGTTTCTCTTGCGGCGGTTAGCTGCGCCCCCCCTTCTCCACGCCAGTCGCACCCTGCGGGCCGCAGGGGCCCCCCCGCAGCCGGTCGGCCCTGGGACTTCGGAAGGGCGGCGGTGTCCACCGAGGTGAAAGTGACTGCGGCGGGTTGCCTTGACAGTGTAGCGCCTCGCCCGTCCTTCTCGGCGCACCTTCCCCTCGTCGGTGCCGACTCGTCCGGTGGCCGCCGCCGGCCTTGCAGCTCTGTAGTGGTGTTCGCTGGCTGCGCGCTGAGTGGTCCAGCCTTCAGCGCCGTCTGCCAGTTTTCCACCCCCAGCAGCCGATTCTCCGGGCTGGTGCCAGTTGTTTGTCTGGGGTGTTGCTCGGAGCTTGGCGCCGCAAGGGCGACGTTCCGTTGCGCCCGCACCTTTGTGCGCTCGTTCTTTTGGACCGGGCGGCGCCTAGGTGCGTCACGGCGAGTGCGGGACATTTTGCTCAGTGCACGTGCGCCGCACCTTGTGTGGAATTAGCCTGTTCCGCCGTCCCGGGCACGCTTGTTGCCGCCAGACCGTAGTCGCGCGGCCGCCGGCTCCAAAAATATATATCCCCACCAGCCCATCCAGAAAATATGTCCAGGCGAGTTGAGGTGATCAGGGGAATGCGGCAGCAAAGAGGAGGACGGCCGAGCCGTGCAGAGGAGTGAGGAGGAGAAGGAGGAGGAGGTGGATGGATGGATGGATGGGGGAGTGGGAAGAAGGATGATGAATAGGATGAGGAGGAGGCGGAGGAGGAGGAGGAGGAGGAGGAAGAGGAGGAGGAGGAGGAGAAGGAGTAGGAGCAGGAAGGAGGAACGGGAGGAGGAGGAGGAGGAGGGCAAACACAAGGGCCAGAGGTCTCTTGGATGCTTTTTCGGAGCCTCTTGGGGTATCTCTTGGGCGATTCTTGGTGGCCTCTTGGGACGTCTTGGGGGTCTCTTGGCGATCCTGGGGGGCTCTTCGGGGTCTTGGTTGCCTCGGGGGGGGCCTCTTGGGGCCGCTGAGGGTCTTCTTGGGGGCCTCCTGGGGGCCTCTTGGGGGCCTCTTAGGGCCATCTTGGGGCCATCTTGGGACCTCTTGGGACCTCTTGGGGCTTCTTGGGCGTTTCTTTGTGCCATCTTGGAAGAAATCAATCAAAGAAGAACGGAACTTCAATTAGGGATGCCCTTCCAGGAGGCCACAATGGGGCCGAAACCCTAGTATAATCAATGATTTTGGTTTCCTCGCCGAGGCCGTTTTGGATGCCCTGACGCCTCGCGGCCCTCCCCCCAGGTCCAGGGGAGGGGGTAGGGGGAGGGGTCAAGACTCCCTCCCCGCCCGCAAGCCGTCTCGCTCACTCCCACCCGCCCTCCCAACACATACGTAGCACCCGAGTCCGGCCCGAACCTCAGCATATTCAGCAGTGGTTTTTGCATGGGTAGCTACTGGGGGCCAATCCGCCGCCGCCGCCGCCGCCGCCTCCGCCGCCGCCGCTGCCGCCGCCGCCCGCCGCCGCCGCGCCGCCGCCGCCGCCGCCGCCGCGCTTGCCGCCGCCGCCGCCGCGGCCGCCGCCGCAGCCGCTGCCGCCACCGCCGCCCCCCGCTGCCAAACCGCCGCCGCCGCCCCCCGCTGCCAAACCGCCGCCGCCGCCACAGCCGCTGCCGCCACCGCCACCGCCGCCGCCGTGCCGCCGCCGGCGCTGCAGCCGCCGCAGCCGCCGCCGCCGCCAAGTGTACCCTGTATTGTTTTTTGACAGGGATGGTGGGGGGGGCGCATCGGGTTGGCTGCGCATGTTCCGAATTTGGACGCAAAGTGTGTTTTGTATTGTTTTTTGCAAGGAATGGTTGGGGGGGGTGGCATGGACCCTGGTTGGCCCCCAGTCGCTTGTATATTAATATGGAACAGTGATAAACCCTTCCCCGAAGGGGAAGAAGGAGGGGTGGAAGAGGAAACTCCCTAAACCACCGACGCCCAGAGGGCTGGTGGGATTCAACGGGATTGCAGTCAACGAACAGTTGGCCCGCCAGGCCAGCGGGGTAACACCCACACCTAACGCATAATACATCATTCCCAGAGGATACCCAGCACCTGCGCCCTCGAGCCGTCCCTGGAGGAACGATTCCCTGAGGAGACATGCTCGCGGCAGGGACAGAGGTGGACGCAAGCGTCGGGCGATTTTTTCCGACTGGCGGCCAATCGCCGTCTCTTAGACTCAGGCAAAAAAGCGGGCCCTGCGCGCTTGGACATATATCCGCGCTCTTTTTTTTGTTGGCAGGCATTGGTAATGCTTTGAAAGACTTTGCGCGTATTTTGCAAATACTTTCCGGAAGTGCAATGGACATAGGTTCGGGGGCGGGAGCTTTTCTGGAAGTTCTCCGGAAATATATTGGACACATTTCTAAAATACATTGGAAACATTTTGCTGCACATATATTGCGAATCTTATTCAGAAAAAACTTTTGAAATACTTTCCGGGCGCCAGATTTTTTCCGGAAGTTCCCCAGAACTATGTTTGACATTATTTAGGGATGTTTTGGGGAAGTTTCCGGAATTAGTTTTAATCATTTCTGGGGATCTTGGCCTGTCTGACTCCTGGCGCCCAATCAGCGGCATCTTCCGAAGAGGCATCATCGGCAAGAACATCACGAGTATGGCGAGACGACCGATTCAAGTCCGAGAAGTCGAGCGGGGGAGGGGGAGCAGCAGCAGGGGGGTCGCTAGAGAGGGCCCACTTGAGCAGACCAGCCTGCATGCCGACAATCCCATCGTTCCGAGCTCCAGGGCGGGGGGGGGTGCTCGACGTATCACCTTGGCCGTCTCTCGTGAGCGAACGAGGGCGAAGACTGCGGCGCGGCGATGGTCTCACGTGCTCAGCCCCAGAATTCGGCAACGACGCCACCAGAGCGCAGCACCCACCAACAACCCGAGGTGGCTGAACAGCTTCGGATGCGGCATTAGCAACCATCGCTCGCGAACGGCGAACGGGCAGGGCAGGAGAGGAGAGAGAGAGAGAGAGAGAGAGAGAGAGCCGATCGATAACCTTCGGGAGCTTGGCTCCTTTCCTGCAGAATATGCATCTCATGGTACGGCACCTTCCAACAGGCTTAAAGACATGTCGGAGCTCCTGCTTGAGCTCGGGCTCATCAGAGGACTTC
>CAUYUJ010017249.1:569460-619397 GCA_963575745.1 Prorocentrum cordatum | reverse complement strand
TTGAATTTCGAACGTCGAACTCGGAAGTTTGAACTTCGAATATCTCCCCGCCTGCCTCTGCCGCGTCCTCCGCGGCGCAGGGGCTGCAGCGCGCTCCATCTCCCGACCGCCTCCTCCATCTCGCGCTTCTTGCGCAAGAACCTTGGCATTGATGTTTGCGTGTGTGTATATATATATATATATATATATATATATATATATATATATTTCTTGCCGGGGGCGCTGCCTCCTCGCGACACGACAATCTGCATTTTGCTTCTGTATCCCGGGAGCTCGCGCTGCCGCGCCCCTTCGCCGTGCGGTTCCGCGCCTGCGGCCGCGCCGCAATCGCCATGTGCGCGTTGTGGTTGACCATGTTGCGGCGCTGGCACTGGTGGCTCAAGCGCAGGTGCACGAATTTATCGCGCCCGCAGCGCGCGCGCCGTTTCCCCCCACCCCCGGTCCCCCCCCCCCCCCCCCCCCCCTCCCCCCGCGGCTTTTCAGCCACGCGCGCGCCGCCCTCTTCCCCATCTCCTGAGGCGGCCGCTGCAGCTCCTCGTCGGGCTCCCCCTCAAAGAGGATCATGCCGTCGTCCTCCTCCTCCCCCTCCTCCCCCTCTTCGCCAGCAGCTGGGGGCCCGGCCCGGAGCGCGTCCTTGGGCGGGCCCTTGCCGCCGGGCGGGCCTCCGCCGTCGCCCCCGCCAGGGCGCGGCGGGCGGCCCATCGCGCCGCAAAGCGTCGCCGCCGCCTGCGGGCAGGGGGGGTGGGGAAGGGCGTAGAAAGACTTGCGTCCCCCTCCTCCTCTTCCTCCTCCTTCAGGAGGCGAGGCCTCCTCCTCTTCCGCCCCCTCTTCCTCCCCCCCCCCTCCGCCTGCTGCGCTTGCGCCGCGAGCGGCAGCACTGCCCAGGAGGCCGCCGTGGCCCCGCCGAGAGGCCCTGCTTGGGAGGGGCCGCGCGGCCCCGAGCGTCGCGAGGGCGCCCCGCGAGGGGCGCTGCGACGTGCGAATGACAACTTGCATCCAGCTGCCGTTCGGAGCAAGATGAACCAAGAGGCGGCGCCTCCTATAGGACGCGGCGCCGAGCAGGAGGCGGGGCCTCCTGTCGGGGGCGATGCTGCCGAGCAGGAGGCGGGGCCCCCATCGGGGGGCGTCGCCCCCCCACCCCCCCCCCTGTCGACCAACGCGCCCCTCCCCTGCGTGCAGGGGGCGGGCTCTCGTCCAGGAGGTGTTGCCTCCTCCCCCCCCTTTGCCTTCGCTCTTCGCCCCCCTCCTTTTTCGCCGACCGCGTCGAGAACGGTGCAAGGTCTGGCTCCTAACTCTTATTTCAGCTGCGTGACTGTGGCCCAGAACTGGCTGCGCTACATTCGCACCTCCGCTGCCGCCGCCCCCTCCTGCCAATCGCGCCGCCGCCGCCAGTCAGAACATGTCGTGCAGGAGCTCCTCGCCTCGCGTTTTCGCGGTCGCTTCCGCGATCTCCCCCATGCGCAGCCTGCTGACCATGTCCGCTGCCATCTCCCGCATCCGTTCCTCGGAGTAGTCGCCCGCTGTCCACTGGCACACCTGGCTGCGCGGCTTGTGCGCCTGGCGGATCGCCGCGGCCTTCTTCTTCTTCTCGCCTGCCTTGTACCACGTGACAACCCAGGCTTTCGCGTTCAAAGAGTCCCCCTCCGCCTCCAAGCTCGGGCTCCAGTCGGCCGCGGCAGGCTTCTCGTCGGCCGCGGCGGGCTTCCTGTCGGCCGCAGCCGGCCTCCGCTTGCTCGAGCCGCCCGCGGCGCCCTCCAGGTCGGACTTGTCCGTCTCCTGGCTGTTCTCCCTTTCGTCGCCCTCGCTGTCGTCGTGGGCGCGGGCCCCCTTGGCCTCGTCCTCGTCCTCCTCCTCGTCCGCTGCCGCCGGCCTCTTCCGCGCTGCCGCTGGCCGCTTCTTCGTCCCGCCCTTCGGGTGGGCCTGCTGCGGCTTGGCTGCCTTCCCTCCGCCCCCCTGCTCCGCGGCCTGCAGGGCGGCGTTCGCCGCGAGCGTCTCGACCGCCTCGCCGTCGACGGCGATCGCGGCGAAGCCCTTGGGGCCCTGGCGAAGACGGAACCGCTCTTCCTCGAGCCCGAGCCGCGCCTCGGGGCAGTGTCGAGCCTTCACGAGTTCCATCGTGTTGTAGTCCACCCAGCCTTCGTCCTCCTTGAAGGTCGCCGTCTTCTCGGCCTGGTAGCTCGCCCCCCTTTTGCGCCTCGGCAGGGGGGGGGGGGGGGGCGATGGGGACGCGGGAGATCGATGGCATTCATAATATATATGTATATGATATCAAATATATGGAGAGAGAGAGAGAGAGAGAAAGAGGCGAGAGAGAGAGAGAGAGAGAGAGAGAGAGAGAGAGAGAGAGAGAGAGAGAGAGGAGAGAGAGAAAAAGAGAGAGAGAGAGAGAGAGAGAGAGAGAGAGAGAGAGAGAGAGAGAGAGAGAGAGAGAGAGAGAGAGAGAGAGAGAGAGAGAGTCTCGAATCTCCAACTTCGAACTCCCTCTCTCTCTCTCTATTTCACTTTCTTTGTCTCTCCATGCCTCCCTCTCTTTCATGTATGGTGCAGAGCGAAGCGCAAACGCCGCGCGGGCCTTCCTCGTGCTGGGCGGGCTGCTGGCCACGGTCTCCTGCGACAGGACGATGTGCACCCCGTCGTCGCCCTTGCGCTTCAGCGGGGAGCTCCCCGCGCCGTGCGGGGCCAGGATCGCCGCGCCCTGGTCCGCTACGCTGGGCGCGGCGCCGCCCGAGGCGGCCGACGCCGCCCCTGGGCTGCCGCGAAGCTTTGCTGAGCTCGGCGGCGTCGTCGAGGCGGGCGAGTGCTGTCCGCCGCCCACGGCCTCCGCCCCCTGGCGTGGATCACCGTCTGCGCCGCGGGAGGGAGGCGCTGCAACTCCTTGTTGCCGCCCCTCTTGTTGCGCCACGACAGCCGACGGCGTCTCCACCGTCATGTTTGCCCGCGCCGAGGACGCAGGGTCCGCCTTCCCGAGCGCCTCCTTCAGACCCTTCTGGAGGTCCTTCGCGGACAACCTCGCCGTCCGCTCATTCGCGCTCGCCAGGAAGTTCACGTTCTTGCGCGCGATGTCCTCGTAGCTGCCCGTGCAGTGGGCCCCCGGGATCTCGCCCTGCCACTTGCGGATGACCCCGTTCGAATCTTCCTGGGCGATCTCCACTTTCGCACGCCCCGACGCCGCGCGATCGGCCCCGCGCCGAGGTGGGGGGGGCCGTTGCCGCGGCCTCTCGATGGCAGACTGCGGCGGCGATGGGGAGGTTTGATGCGCCGCCGTCGTCGCTCCTAGGAGGCGCGGCCTCCGCGTCCGCACGCTCGCCCCGCCCCATTCCTCTTCCCCCCTCCCCCCGTGCAGGAGGCGCGGCCTCCTCGCCCTTCGCCCCCATGGCAAGAAGTCAACTTCCGCCCCTGCGAGATCGACGCGACGCCCTGGAGGGGGCGACGCCCCCTGAACACGCCGAGACCGCTCGCGCATGCAGCATGTGGCTCGCCGCAGGAGGCGCGGCCTCCTTCGCGCGTGAACAAGAGATCCCATTGCAGGAGAAGTGCGCCTCCTCATGGGGCAACGTCGCGCCGTCGTCGTCATTGAGATGTACTCGTCGCTACAGATTTAGCGATGATCGTCGCTCAATTTTAACGTCGACGCTAAATTTACAAGGCCGACTACTAAATGAGCAGATGCACTAAATATGCATAGATGGATCTACATGGACCGGGCCCCGGACACCGGACACCGGACGCCGGACAACGCGCACAAGACACAGCACCGGACACCGGGCACCGGGCACCGGGCACCAGACACCGGACACCGGACACCGGACACCGGACACAGGACACCGGACACTGGGCACCGGACACCGGACACCGGACACCAGACACCAGACACCGGCCACCGGACACCGGACACCGGACACCGGGCGCTGGACGCCGGACACCGCAAGAATCGTCCATGCCTTATAAGGCGTGGGGTCGGCGGCGCTGACCCCGTGCCCTGTGCCAGCAGCAGAACGCCCCTATCGGCCTGTAGCCGCCAGCGGCCTTAGAGAGCAGCGCCAGCCCGAAACCGTGGTCGGGCAACTGACCGACGCTCTCCATGACTTCAAAAAGCAATGACAGGCAATCGAGAGCTTCATCGCGCAAATATTGAAAGTGCCTGCAGTTGAACCCGTCATAGGACACAGCCGGACTCTTCTTGTACTTACGAGAAACCGAACGAATGTCGTCGGCGTTGAGGCGCGGGAGGGGATCAACGAGTTCAGGAACGCCACGGATCGCACCATCACCACGGCCTCAGAATTCCGAAAACTTGAACCCTTCCGCCGATAACAGAGAGAGCGGATCCGACACGATGGAGCCTTCCGGCGACGCCGCGTTCGACGGCTTCCACGGCGACGGATCTCGAATACATGAAGGAACTCGACTTTTCTAGCGCCTTCGTCGAGGCCGTCGCGAGTCCAAGCCTGCCAGCTGCTGCGAGCTTCGTTGGCAGCGGTGCGCTTGGCCTCCTCAAGAGCCGCCTCGATCCGAGAGCTCAAAGCTGCCCCCGAGGCATCTCGGAAGCCAATGGGGCAAACGGAAGAAGCGGCAACTTCATTAAAAAAGATCACGGTGCAAAGCGCCCACTTGCACAGAAGCAGGCGGGGAGCGAAGCAAAGAGAGCAGTCTGGCCGCCTGCGCCCCGTCGCCTCGGTTCGAGTCCCACAGCGAAGCATAAGCGCGAGTTTGGACGCTGAGCCGCCGAACCGCCTGGTAGTTCGGGTCTCTGACCTTGTGATCCCTGTTGACGAGGTTCTCCCAGGAGAGCTGCGGGCCCTTGGACCTCGAGCCAAGGACAGGGGGATCTGCGCCTAGGACAGGCAGCAACTCTCTCTCTCTCTCTCTCTCTCTCTCTCTCTCCCTCTCTCTCTCTCTCTCTCTCTCTCTCTCTCTCTCTCTCTCCCTCCCTCTCCTCTCTCTCTCTCTCTCTCTTCTCCTCTCTCTCTCTCTCTCTCTCTCTCTCTCTCTCTCTCTCTCTCTCTCTCTCTCTCTCTCTCTCTCTCTCTTTCTCTCAGCAACATCGGCCCAGGCGGCGTAGCACGGAGAAAGCAGCGACATTGCCCCCGCAGCATCCCTGCGAGCGACGCACTGGGGGCCCTGGTCGGCCAGCGCTCGCACATGCTGCCGCGGAGGAGGCAAGGGCCTTGGGCCAATGACAGCCGAGTGGGGCAAAGGCGGAGGTTTGCTGAAACTCAACCCTTTAAGCCGAGTGGGCGAAGGATGCAGGGCCACTTGGACAGGACGATGCGGGCTCAAACGTAGTGTCCATAAGCACGTCGCACTGCTTAATCGTCTTACCAAGGCCGCCAGAGAACACAAGTTGATCAAGGGCCTCTGGAGGCCCCCCCCCGAAGTGAGTGTGCCCAGGGGGAACGACATGAACTCCAACCAGCCGCTCCACGAACTTACATTCAGCTCAGTTCTGAGGGGACATGTTGAAATCGGCTCCGATGCAAAAGGGAAGGGCGGCCGAGGACAGGCGTTCACCCACAGCGGCCAGGATGTCGATATTCCTGTCACTCAGCTGCTCAGAATGAAACAAATAGCAAGAGCAAGCGATGAGATGGAGACCTCCGAGATTTTTGGTGATGTTTCTGGCCCCTTTTTGGCCTCCAGTGGTCAGATGCCGTCGTCGTTGGAGTCTTCGTCGTCGTCGTCGGAGACGTTTCCCTACGATGTTCGGATATTCGTTTGTCGGGGGGGTTCGCATGTCATTCGAATTTCCCAGGCGTTCTCGGAGTCTCCTGGAGACCCCCTGAGGTTGTCGGAGGTTGTTGATATTGTGGTTGTGGCCGTCGCAATCGCTGGTGCCGTTGCCGTCGTCGTTTTCGCCGCCTCTGCCGCATTCGCCGCAGCCAATGCCCCCGTTGATCGGGGACTGTGGCCCCTTTTTTGCCTTCAGTGGTAAGACGCCATCGGGTGTCGCCGCCGACGCCGACGCCGTCGTCGTCGTCGTCGTGGTCGTCGTCGTCGGAGTCGCCGTCGTCGTCGTGGTCGTCGTCATCCTTCGTCGTCGGCTTGATCGTGGTCGTCGTCGTCGTCGTCATCGCTGTCGGCGGTGTGACGTTGGTGTCGTCGTCGTCGTCGTCGTCGTCATCGTCGTCGTCGTTGTGACCACGACGACGACCACGATGGCGGTGGCGACGGCGACGCCGACGACGGCGGCGACTGCGATAACGGCGGCGCTGGCGGCGGCGAGGGCGACGGTGGCGACGGCTGCGGCGATGCCAGTGACAACGACGGCGGCGTCGACGGTGGCGGTGCGCGGCGGCAGCGGCGGCGGCGACGGCGGCGCCCGCGCGCAGCGGGCATTTGCGCTGCAGGCGCCGCGCCCGTCGGCGGCGGCGCGCCGTCGCCCGCGGCACCGCCAGCGCCGTCGGCGCCCGCCCCGGCGAAGCCCGCGGCGCCGCCGGCGCCGCTGGGCGCTGCAGGCAGCGCGCTTGCTGGGCGGGTCGTGCTGAAACTGTGCAGGCATTGCTTCGGTAGCAAGTCATGGGAGCCTGGCGTACCCTCCAAATTCCGACTAGCGTCTGGGAGTCGATGAGGCAGCGCTGATTTAGCGTCGGTTAGCCTCGATTAGCGTCGATTTAGCGTCCATCAGCGTGGACTAGCGTCGATGAGCGTCGATTCGCAAGAGCCGGCAAGATGGCATGGGAGGCTCCCAGGAGTTGCCGCCACAAACTGTTGCTAGTCTTGTCCCCATCTCGATGACCAAAAGTTTGGCGGCGCGCTGAGTGGCGTAGGGGGAGGGGGGAAGGCTTATTAGACGGGTCCGGAACAACGCCCGGATCGAAGGCCAGTTCAGTTTGGAATTTTCACTGAACGCACAGATCAAGTCCGCTGCCAAGCGAGACAGGGCCGTGTGGTTAGATAGTTCTTGGACTGAACCTGGAAGGTTTGCGACAGACGTCTGAGGAAGCTAACTTCATACCAGCAAGGGCGATTGCACAATCAGGATGGCAACCTAGTCGACTCCAGCGAGAGGACGGAGACAATGGCCAGGTATTTCCAGAGTGTTCAATGGAAGGCGATCCGTGGCGCTGGAGATGGAGTGCCCGTCGGGCCCAAGTTGGGTTCTGTGTTGTCTATTCCAGTCTTAGAGTTTGCACGTGTGGAGCTGAAGGGGATCTTGTCGCGACTGCGGTGTAGAAAAGCAAGCGGCCCGGACAATGTGCCGCCAGACTTCAGGGCGAACCTCGGCCGCAATGCGGATTCTCTTGGTATTTTATTCGGATGGTGTAACTCGTGTTGGAAATTTCGGACGATTGCTCAATTCTGGGCTTGCATGTCGTTCTCAGCAGTATTCAAAAAAGGGCAATCCAACGGTGCCATCGAACTATCGTCCTATATCCCTGCTGGCAGTCGGTTGCAAAGTGATCGCTGCCATCATTCTGGGGCGGCTCCGAACTGGACGGTGTGAGAACCGCTTCCGGAGCAATCAATTAAGTTTACGCCCTGGCAGGGGATCAGACCTGGCGATTCTCGCGGTCCAAAGTATGATGGACGCCGCGCAGGATTTTAGACATGGCCACATGTCCGTGCCGTTTTTTTATTGGTTGAAAGCTTTCGACCGCGTCGACCCAGTCTCGATGGAAGTGGCTCTACGCAGCAGAACTCTACATCGATCTGGTTGCAGCCGTGTGCAACTGCAGATCTTTCTCTGTTAGTAATGCTGGGATAACGTCCGCCGTTCACACGCAGGCGGCTGGTATTGCAAAGGGGTGCCCGCTGTTCCCGTCTTTGTTCATCATTGTTATTACCGTCATCTTGGCAAACGCTCAGTGGGAGAAGGATGGCTTCAAAACTGACGACATCCAGTATGCCTACGACACCGCGTTCGTGTCCGCATCATCGGCATGTTTGCAGGCTTCTTTGGACAGCTCGTTGACCCGAGCGGCGCCGTACGGCTTGCTTCCGAACTGAGACAAGACCGTCGTCTTCCGCATCGGCCACCAAGCATCGATCCATGATCCGAACTGGCGGCCTATTCCCAGCACGGAACAGCACGTGTATCTTGGCGGTCTTGTGTCAACCACCGGCTCCTCAGGTGCGCGGTGTCCCGGAGGTTGGGGGAGGCGCGAGGCACGCTCACTCCACTGAGGGCAGTCTGGGGCCATTCCTCACTGAACAGAGCCCGGAAGCAGCGGGTATATGAAGCATGTGTCGTGTTTAAGTTGTTGTACGGCCCAGAGACAGAGCAATTAAACAAGGATGAGTATTCTCGAATGACCTGTTTTCATGTTTCCCGTGTAAGGAAAATCCGGGGGATACCACTCCCTATGATTACTACAAGGGTGTCCAACGAGATAGTTCTCGACGTTGGCTCGGCGCGCCCGTTGGCAGACCAATTGATCGCTAAGCAGTTGATCCTGCTCGGAAACGTAGCCCTGATGCCAGACACCAGCACTGTGCGCAAAGCTATTTTCCGACCCTCGTCTACGCAGCTGGCCAAACCGGCTGGTGTGCGAAAGCGTGGGCGCCAAAGAGTTTCCTGGGGGTGCGAAGCCAGAACGCATGCGCTCAGGGCGGCGGGTGGGGACAAATGCCGTCTGACCACCGCCGTGGATAGGAGCAGAGGTTGTCTCAGAGAGTGGAGGGCCACTCTCCGACAGTATTGTAATTATACTCTCTGAGCTGTCTGCACTGTTGCCGACGTGCCGTCATGGCGCGTTTTTTGACCTGACCTGTGGCTTCGGGGACGCGAGCGCAGCGTAATTTCTAAGGATTATTGGCCGCGGGGGCGCGAATACAGCATAATTTGCGAAGGATTATTGCGTCGGGAGCGAGAATCTTACGTACTCTTACCCGTCCCACGCCCCCCCAGAAAATGTGATTATGTGATGGTACGCCAACCCGGCGCCTTTAGCCCCCCCTCCTCGCGCGGACCGTAACAATTTACGGTAATAAGCAGACAACAGAATTGTAGCATTGGAAATTGTAAATTGGAACTGTTGCAGAGAGCAGCAAGCCTAAGCCTCGCAGCCTGATTAGTGATGGCCTGCCGCGCAATGGGGTCGGCGGATTTTTCTTCCAAAATCCGCTTGTAGGACGACATGCCTGACCGATGTTAGGCTTCCTGGATGGGGTCGGAGTGGATGGTGTCTGAGGATCGCGCCGTATCGTTGATGCATCGCCGATGCCGTTCGACGTGCGGCCCGATCTGCTTCACGTGGACGTCGCCGATGCATGCATCGTCGACGTCGACGAGGCCTCGCCGGTGCATCGCCGATGCATCGCCGATGTGGCGCGATCCTCAAACCCATTTTACTCCGACCCCATTTGAGAGGCTTCGAGCAATGGGTACGGAGACTGACAGGACTCCTGGTTTAATTTGAAATTGATTTGCTGTCGGTTTGCCGCGGGCCTTGACCATCTGAGGCTGAAGGCCGCATGCCAAACAGCGGTCGCTGCTGGTTTTGTACAACATTTGTTGTTAGGCATCGTGCCCATTCAGGCGTCCAGATCACAAGGAGGCGGGGCGTCTCAGCCGTCTCTGTCTTATGAGGGTCCCAGAAACTTCTCAGGAGGCCGGACGCTTTCCGAGTCTTCTGACGGCCCGCCCCCCTATGCATTGACCCCCTTGGGATCGCCTCCGATATGTGTGCGCGTTGGCGTGGGCGCGCAGGCGACGCCAAGACGGCGGCGCCGAAGGGCAAGGGCAAGGGCAAGGGGCCGCCCCCCGTTCCGACGAAGGTGGGCGGCCGCCGCGGCGGCAGGGGCAGGGGGGAGGGACAGTGGGGCAGCAGCAAGATGAAAAGGAGGAGGAGGAGGAGGAGAAGGAAAAGGAGGAGGAGGAGGAGGAACAGGATGAAAATGAGGAGGAGGAGGGGGAGGAGGAGGAGGAGGAAGAGGATGAGAAGGAGGAAAACGAGAGCTGGGATGAGTGATGATGATGCTGATGATGATGATGATGAGGAGGAGGGGGAGGAGGAGGAGGAAGAGGAGAGTGAAGAGGAGGAGAATAAGGAAAACGACAGCTGGGATGATGATGGTGCTGCTACTGTCAGTAGCAGCTGATGATGGTGATGCTGATGATGATGCTGCTGATGATGGTGATGATGATGCTGATGCTGCTGATGATGGCGTTGCTGCTGATGATGATGCTGATGATGCTGATGATGATGCTGATGATGGTGATGATGCTGATGTTGATGATGCATATGGTGATGATGATGATGATGATGATGATGCTGATGATGATGCTGATGCTGATGCTGATGATGCTGATGATGGTGATGATGATGATTATGATGATGGTGATGATGATGATGATGATGGTGATGCTGATCATGCTGCTGCTGATGATGATGATGATGATGATGATGATGATGATGATGATGATGATGATGATGGTGACGATGGTGACGATGCTGATGATAATGCTGATGATGATGACGACGATGATGAGGCCGAGGCAGAAAGGAGGAGAAGGTGGAGGAGGATGAGGGCTGGGGGCGGGCGGCGTGAGGCAGGGGCAGCGAGCCCGCCGACGGGCAATGGGGCCGCCCCTGTGCTGGTGCCGGTCGAAGGCGGGCTTGCCCGTCGCCTTCGGGGGAGCCCTGCCAGCTGTACGTGTCGTCGCCACGCTGGCTCAATCTTGAACGGTTGGCGCTTGTTCATGACGCAGATCCTGGCCAATCCGCTTCTCGGTGCCCCAGTTTAGCTTTATCGCTTGTGCAGCCAACTCTGCCTCGCCGCCGACGTGAAAAGTTCATGACGCAGGTCGCACAACATTGAAAGGTCTGAATGGTGCTAGAAGCCAGCGTCGTCGTCGCGACAGGGTCCAGCCTCACACCGATCCTGGCCAGGATCGGTTTGCCTGCTTCCCTGGCCCATGATGGGCCGTGAGTCGGTGCAGGTGCATCAGTTGGCGATCCACCCCGGACCAGCTACTGATGTCGCGTGTTGTGGCTTTGACCCCGAGGGGCCTCTGCCTTGTCGTTTATTCGGGAGGGAAAATAAGTCGGAAACTGGAACATTTGGAGAGTGTTCTTGGGGCATGACGGCCGTCATGGCCCCCCCCCCCCCTCCCCTATGACGTAACGCCCCCCCCCCCCCCCCCCCGTGCGCTGCGGGCACTGCCGCCGTGCGCATCGTGATCCGCATAGGTGTCCGCATACGTCTCCGCATAGGAGTTCTGGTCCGCAGTCGTCGTCGCCGTAGCCGTCGCAGCGCCACAGCGCATGCTGCGGGCACCACAGCGCCTCTGTACACCAGAGCCACAGCGCCTGCGTACACCACATCAGCCGTGTACAGCACAGCACAAGTGTACACCACAATGCCTTCGTGAACTGCAGCGTTGTGTACACCAAGGCGCCTGTGTGCACCAGGCGCACTGTGCAACAGAGGACCCGTGTTGCACATAGAATGTTAGAAGGAACCCTTGTGACAGAATGGAAGGCCTGTGTATAGGATTTGAAACGGAATCCTTATGAAAAATGAGCGCCGCTGGAATTTACGACTCCTCCCGAGTCCGCCCGCATCATCCTAACTCCTCCCATCTGCGTCGAGGGCTCGCAAAGCATGGCATCGCACAGTGGAACACACCGCGGCCTGTCCAGAACCCCGGCTTTCTGTTCTGCGCAACCGTGCCTGTCCGATGTGGGCGCTTTCGAATGCCAAGTGCCGTCTGGTAGGGGTACTGTTATAGCGTAAGCCCCCCCCGTTCCTTTCGACATTCTGCCTTGCGTTCCCCGAGCCCCCTTCCATGTCTCCCTGGGCTCCCAGGACAGTTTTGCACGAGGCGTGGCGGATGGCCCCGACGCACAAAAACTGCCGGCGGCGACATCGTCGCAGACGACGGCGGCGGGGGAAGCTGCGGCGGGCGAAGACGGATGTCGGGGAATAGTACGGCGGGCTGCCAGGCTCGATGGTCTGGTTTCCTTGATTAATCGTCTGGCACTGGGCCCCTGGACCCCTCACGGGGTCAAGTCGGATCGGCATTTTCCAGCCGGATCGTTTTTTTAAGGTCCTGGGGGGTTTCTACGGCCCAAAAATCAACGAATCGATACCGAATGTGTTATTATCATTTCCGATGTTTTTTTCGGGGGTCATTTTTTTTATTTGGGGGGCTATTTGGAAGGACCGAAAATCATGCCGTGGCATGGCTTTGGGAATAGTGACGCCCCCGCTGCAGCGGGAACGCGATTCGGAACGAGCGGGAGCGCGGAAATGAGGCCAGCGCTGCAGCGGGGGCGCGATTCGGAGGACGCGTAGCCTGACATAGCATGGCGTGGCGAAGCCCCAAAGTGAGGGGGGGGCTTCTGCGGCCCCAGAAATCAACGAATCGGCACCGAATGTGTAAGCATTTCCGATGGTTTTTTCGGGGGGCATTTTTTCAGAAGGATCGAAAACCATGCCGTGGTATGGTTCTGGAAATAATAACGCCACCGCTGCAGGGGGAGCACGATTTGGAACGAGCGGAAGCGCGGAAATGAGGCCAGCGGCCAGCGCTGCAGCGGGAGCACGATTCGGAAAGAGGGTTAGCCCGAAAATGAGGCCACCGTTTCAGCGAGAACAGCATGTTGAACAAAACACCGGCGAAAGCCCAACTCCTGGGAATTCTGTATGCAAAAACCCAGTGCGCGGAGGGGGGCCGGACATTTCCCGGACGTCACCAGGGGAAAGAGAACATTAGTATTTGTATTGAGGAGACAGTCAGGAGAGGGACGTGGCTTGAGTCGTGAGGAGAAGGATCGATGATGGGAAGGAGGGGGGGGGTGACAAGGGGGGGGGGGGCGAGGCAGGGAGTAAGGAAGGAGGGCATGGGAGGGGCGCGGAGGAGGGGTATGGGGGGGGAGGGGAGGCAGAGGGCGAGGGGAGGGGGCGGCGCAGCGGGTCCACGAGCTGCCAGGCGGCGCCGCAGACACGAGGGCGCCTGTCCCCCTCCAGGTGCCTGCGGCCACTCCGCCGCCAGCGAAGCCACTCTGTGCGGCGACCCCTCGAGCACCGACCAGCACGCCGCCACATTGGACGCCTGTCATGATGGGCCTGGCTTCACCACCACCACTATAAGTTGGAGGGGGGCAAGGAGGTGGAGGATGATGAGGAGGAGGAGGAGGAGAAAGAAGACGACCCCCTCCCCCCTCCATCTTATGGTGGTGGTGGTGGTGGAAAACAGGCCCATCATGTCATCTCCGCTTCTTGGGAGAGGCTCTCACAGGGCTTTTCCTGGCCGTCCTGGGGCTGTCTTGGGCTCGCGTGGGGCAGCCTTGGGGATCCCGTGGGGCCTTCTCGAGTCCGTCTTGGGCCGCTCTGGAGCCCTGTTGGCCTGTGCCGGGGCAGTTTTTTGGCTGCCTCGGAGGGGGCCCTTCCGCACGGGCCGCCCGAGGCCGCCTCCCGGAGGGACGACGAGCTCAGGGGCAACGAGCAGAGGGGAGCTGCAGTCCCAGGGGGGGGGGCGGAAGGGCTTCGAGGCTGGAGGCTTCCGAACGTCTCTCCGTTTGTTCTCGGCAGCCTTCCGGCCTCGGGGTGCCCGCCAGCGGCTGCGCCTCGCCGAGATCGGGCCGGAGGTGTCCAGATCGCCCCGAACGGCCGCCAGGGAACCGAGTTATGACCCGCAGCCAAGGGACAACGTCACTCTGCGTTTGGAAAGAAATGCGCGGGGGGGGGGGGGCCACCCCCTCCGACAGCCCCAGATCGACCCCGTCGTGGGTAAACCTTGCCGCGCGACGTTGGCCCCAGTCGGCCCACGCCACCCGCCGCAAACGCCGGACTCCCGGTCCACGGGCTCGGACTGGTTGACGCTCCCTTCGGGGGGGACCCCCCCGCGCTGATCGCCAGACGCAGAGTAGCTTGGCATCGCTCGGGTGTGCGCATTTTTTTCTCGGCGAGGGGCATCGAGGAGCATCCTGGATCCTGTCGCGAAAACAAACACACGCACGAGAGCGAAACATGCACGGGGAATGGACGTCCGAGCAGGAGGCGCCCAAGAAGAGCCCTAGAGGCCTGCAAGAGGCCCCCAAGACGCCCCAAAGAGCCACCAAGAGGCCCCCAAGACGCCCCAAGAGACCTCCAAGAGGCCCTCCGTAGCCGCTTTAGCTCAAGATCGGATCCAGTTTTTTGCCCCCGCGTGATCGCAGGCGCCCGGTGGCCACGATGGCCCTGAAGCGCATTCAGAAGGAGCTCGCGGACCTGGGCAATGATCCGCCTGCGAACTGCTCGGCGGGACCAGTCGGAGACGACCTGTTCAACTGGCAGGCCACCATCATGGGCCCTCCCGACTCGGCGTACACGGGCGGCGTGTTCTTTTTGAACATTAGCTTCCCCTCCGATTACCCGTTCAAGCCCCCGAAGGTCCACTTCACGACGAAGATTTACCACTGCAACGTCAACTCCAACGGCGCCATCTGCCTCGACATCCTGAAGGACCAGTGGAGCCCGGCCCTGACCATCTCGAAGGTGCTGCTCTCCGTCTCGTCGCTGCTCACAGACCCGAACCCGAACGACCCCCTGGTGCCGGAGATCGCCCAGTCGTACCTGAAGGACCGCGCGAAGCTCGGGGGCGGACAGACCCCCCAACAGTGACACGTCGATTAGTGAATTGTCCGTTTTCGGTTCTCGAGAGGGCGCCGTGGCCGCTATTTTCCAGCCTTGCGCCCGCCAGGTTTGGGCCTCAGGTCGTTTTCACTAAACCACGTTTTACTAAAGGGGGGTCTGTCCATCCCCGAGAAGCACGACCAGACGGCCCGCGAGTGGGTGCAGAAGTACGCCACCTAAGGGGCCTTGCACGCCAGCCTTCGCTGCCCGCGGGCCCCGCGGGGGGGGGGGTCGTGGCAGGTCGTAGGCACACAGCGGGCCACAGAGGGCTTCTGGTCCCACCGCCGTGCGCCCGCTTGCCCGCATGCACACCTCATCCTCTGTCTGTCTGTCTGTCTCTCTCTCTCTCTCTCGCTCGTCCTCCCTTTCGTCTCACCACCGCCTCCCCATGCATCGCGCGCGGCGAGGCGTCGCACAGTGCCACGAATTCGGCAAATACCACTCAAGTCAACATCCAGATACTCCAGACGTCGACATCAACAGAAGAGCGGTGAAGAAAAAGGACACCCCGACCCTCTGAGGCTCCCAGAGTCACGGCAAGTTGGGGATGGATAGGGGAACAAAAAATGACATAAACATAACAATTCGGAGGTCCGCGCGGATTTCTCGGATCGGCGCTGGACCCCCCTCCCTGGCGCACGGAGCGCGCCGGGGGCGGCGCCGGAGGCGCCGCCTGGGGGCCGCACCGCCGATCCGAGCAATCTGCGCGGACCTCCGAGTTTTTATGTTTATGTCACTTTTTGTTCCCCTAGTGGATGGGCTCAGGGGGGGGGGAAGCATCGACCCACCACCGCCCACTCGTCGCCGACCGGGGGCCCGGCGTGCGGCCGAGTGTCGTCACGGGGCCTGGTCGCCGATCTGTCGGCGGTGCATCGCCGATTCCGGGTCGGTGCCTTCCCTGCCCCTGCGGGTAGGATTGCGAAGGCCTTGCGGGTGGTGCCGCCGACCCAGCTGAACGACGACGACGACGACCACCGCGACGACGACGACCCCGACGACAACGACAATGACGAGCTGATAACCCTGCCCCAGGGTAGTGGAGCGAAGGAGGAGGATGAGAAGGAGGAGCAGGGAGAAGAAGGAGAAACCAATCATTAATAATAATAATACAAATATGACAAGAAGTACTACTAATAATAAGAACAATAAGACGAATACGAACAATAATAACATGAAGTACTAATAAGACGAATCGTACTAATCATACTACTACACATGACAATAGTACTAATACTACGAATGCTACTACAATTAATGAGGGCAAAACTATTGAATCGCTTCGCTCATTCCGCCGGCCCGTATTGTGCCATCGCGGGCGTTTGCTTGCGCGGTCGCGGGCCAGGCGGCGTTGGTGGGCCGTGGTCGTTTTCCAAAGGCGTTGCGGCAGAACGCATGGGGATGAAACGGTTTGTTTGGAGCTTGTTGTGGGGGCTTCGGCCTCTATTGTCTTACGAGGTGGCTATCTAGTGGTTTTCGGCCCATCCCGCCACCGCGCCTGGGTTGTAGGTCAGAGGCCTCTTGGATGTTCGTTGACATATCGTGGCAGGCCTTTCGATGGTTTCTTTGGAAACAGTTTTGAGGGCTCTTGGGGGCCGTCGGGGGGTTTCTTGGGGCTTCTGTTTAGGCCTCTTGGGGTCTCTTGCAGGCTTCTTGGGGCCTCATGGGGGCTGCTTGGGGCTCTCTTGGGCCGTTCGGGCGTCTCGTGGGCCGTTATGTTGCTGCTGATGCTGCTGTCGCTCCTCCTCCTCCTCCTCCTCCTCCTCCTCCTCCTCCTCCTCCTCCTGCTCCTGCTCCTCCTCCTCCTCCTCCTCCTCAGAGCTTTGCAGGGATTCCTGTATGTTGTCTGGGTTTTTGAGGGTTCGCCCGGGGTCCGCCCCACCCCACTATGGGAGGAAATATGAGGAGGACGAGGAGAAAATGGAGGAGAGGGAGGTGGGGCAGGGATATGAGGGAGCGATGGACGGATAGAAGGAGGTGGAGGCGGAGGATGACGAGGGCGACCGTTTCGAGGAGGATGGGGCCAGTCGTGCTTGACATCCCACATCGTGCACGTTGCCGAATGCATACGCATGTGGGCCGTTTGGGGATCGGTGATGCATGTGCGGTCTTTCCATCATTTATTTGTTTTTGGCTGTGTTTGCAGGAGACACGCAACCGACAACCTCTCAGAACTCACGCTGACCTCCAGAGCCCCCCCCCCCCCCCACACACATTTCCAGGACCACCCCGAGCTCATCCTCATCCAATCGCAATTGGAGGAAAACGCAGTGAAGGATCCAAGGGTAAGGAACGCGAGAAAAACTGAGTGTTGGGGATCTGGGGAAGGGGCATCTCGGAGAGCTCGTGGATGCTTCTGGGAGTCTCTTCTGGGGGCATTATGGAGCTTCTCAGGAGGAGTACTTGTGACCCTCTTGGGAGCCCTTGGGGGCGTCTGGGAAGCTTCTTCGTGAGCTCTTGGGGGCCTCGTGGGGTCTTGGGGGGCCCTTGGAAGCTGCGTGGGAGCTTCTTGGGAATTCTTTACGCTTCGCGTATCCCCACCAGCCCATCTCACAGCAGCAGCTCTCGCGAAGCGTGTCGACAGTCAGGCGTGTGTCCGCTGGGTTCCGTATATATCCCCTGCCCCTCCTTCCCCCCGCCCCCTTGCGAATCCTCCTTGTGGGGGGGGGGCGGGGGAAGGACGAGGCGGAGGAGGAGGGAGAGAAAGCGCTCCTCGTGATTTGAGTCGTTTGGGGTTTCTCGTCCTGGTGTGAGTCGTTCGGGCCCTTCGTCTTGGTGTGAGTCGTTCGGGCTCTTCGTGGTGTGGGTCGTTCGGGCTATTCGTCCTGGTGTGAGTCGTTCGGGCTTCTCGTGGTGTGAGTTGTTCGGGCCCCTCATCCTGGTGTGAGTCGTTCGGGCCCCTCCTCGTGGTGTGACTCGTTGGGGCTCCTCGTGGTGTGAGTCGTTCGGGGCGCGCGTCGTGGTGTGAGTCGTTCGGGCTCCTCGTGGTGTGAGTCGTTCGGGCGCCTCGTCCTGGTGTGAGTCGTTCGGGCCCCTCTTTCTGGTGTGAGTCGTTCGGGCTCTTCGTGGTGCGAGTCGTTCGGGTCCCTCGTCCTGGTGTGAGTCGTTCGGGCTCCTCGTGGCGTGAGGCGTTCGGGCACCTCGTCCCCTTTTGGGGCATCTTGGGGGCGTCTTGGCGGCCCCAGGGGCTTCTAGGAGCGTCTTGGGTGCCTTGGGGGAGCCTCTTCGGGCCTCTTGGGAGCCTCTTGGAGGCCGTTTGGGGCGTCGTGGGGGCCTCTTGGCGGCCCCGGGGGCTTCCAGGAACGTCTTGGATGCCTCGGGGGAGCCTCTTGGGGCCTCTTGGGGGCCTCTCGGGGGCATTTTGGGGGCCTCTTGGAGGCCTCTTGGGGGCCTCCTGGGGGCCTCTTGGGGCCATCATGGGGCCTCTCGGTGCCTCCTGGGCGCTTCTTGGGGTCATCTTGGAGGAGATCGATCAAAGAAGAGGGGGGCTTGAATGAGCGCTGCCCCCTCACGCCCAAAGGGCGGTTGAGAACAGAGAGAGAGAGAGAGCTCTCTAAACCACTCACGCCCAAAGGGCTGGTCCAGAGTACGCTCCACAGTAGAGCTGCGGACAATACCATCGTGCTGGTATAGTCGATTGCCAACCCATTCCAGGAGAACGCTGAGATACTCTCCCTCTTCAGCCACCTCTGGCTCCAGAGTGATGCGAGTAGCGTAATCTTTCTTCGGCGCAGCCGTTACGACATGAAGCGCTCCGCTCCGATAGGCGGTGTCCAGAATATCTGGGCTAACGTGCGGGCTAGCAATGCGAATGTCTCGACAGCCTGCGCTGAGCGCATTATCCTGGATGCCCATGTGGGACAATACGCGCGTACTTCTCATCCACAACATGCGATGCTTGTCAGTTGCGAAGTCGCCGTCGGAATCTACGCGCCAACTAGCATCCCTGTCAGTGTACGTGTGCATGTTGCACACGATGGTAGCACTACCGAGATTGTCGTCGTGAACCTTCAGACGCACCACATCTTCGTTGCGACCAGACCCCGTCCGCAATTCGCAAAGCAACTTGCCCTTCGCAGCATGCAGCAAGGCCGGCACGATCTCGGACTCGAAGTTGAACCTGGTCTTGCGAGCGACGTTGCTGGGCCCCAAGCCACAACAGCCCACGGACATGTGCACGGCGAACTTCACCAATCGGGCGCAACTGCACCCCCGAGCCACGATATCTGCGGGCGCGAAAACCGTGTCACCGCAAGCTTTCCAGGAAGTGCTGGGCCGCTCGGGAGGGGGGGGCTCTTTCGCACCTAACTGTGCGACGAGTTTCCTCATGCAGTTCAACTCACCGTAGCCATCCTGCCTCGGCCTCTTGGCAAAGTGAGCGAACTTCTGCGCGAGGCCCTCCTCCGCGAACTCTATGGCTGTCACGGCGTTCAATTTGAGTGCACGAACTAGATGTGGCGGTAGACAATCCGCAATGTCTGTTGGGCGACGACGATATGGCGACGCTCGGTCGTTGCCACAAGAAACAGGAATGACAACCTCCTCCTCGGCACGTACTGCCACCCAAAACTTCAACAAGTGCTTGCCAGGCAGTGCACTGTGGATGACGTCAGCCTCGCCACGCGGTAACCATGCACCACGACCTGCGAGAATGACGCGCGGAGTCTCTACTGCATCTGGAAATTGGCAGGCGGCACGACCCCTGAGGAAACAATTCGACCCGTTCCGAGCCGGATGAGCGCAGACGGTTCCATTCGATTCCACGGACGATCGTGCGCATGTAGCTTGCCACGCGCCTGCGCGCGCGCGGAGAGGGCCTGGGCGCCCTGTCGCCTGCGGGCGACCGCGCGGGTTAGCCCCCGCAAAAGCCAAAAAGGGCATGTCCACGCGCCGGGTAAAGCCTAAAAGGGCTTTCGTCTGCCTGATCCTTCCCTCCCGCTTTCCTCCTTCTTTCATGGAAGTCAGAACCCCCGCCCCCCTATGACGTCCCCCGTTGGCCTGGGTGGTCTACTCAGGTCGCGGGGGGGGATAGGGGGGGGGTCGTTGCCACGGCCGGTGCCTCGTTTTCATGACGGGGAGGGGGGGGTGCACCGTTCCCCCGGATGGGCACGCCCCCCCCTCCAAGGGCCTCCGAGCCCTCCCTCTCCGTCCTTTTCTTCTCCCTTATCCTCCCCGCCCTCGCGGTTTTCGAAGCCTTTGGCGTCTCCGCCCACCACCCTTGGGAGTATCCTAATGGCCTCCGGCCCGCTCCGCCACCGTGCTGTGCCGGTGGACAAGAGGCGCATGGGGTAGACGAGATGGTTAAAGGGGGAGCCAGTGGCTTCAATCGGGCGTCTTGGAGCGCACGCGCGTAGTTGGGTTCTGCAGGGTTTCCTTGGGGGTTGTTTTTTTGTCAGTATACACAAAGTGGGCAATGCTGTCGAATTTGAGACGTATAGTTCTCTCTTTTTGTATATGTCTGGGTCCCGAACGACTCACGCCAGGACGAGGGGCCCGAACGACCCACACCACGAGGAGCCCGAACGACTCACACACAAGGAGGGGCCCGAACGACTCGCACCAGGACGAGGGGCCCGAACGACTCACACCACGAGGAGCCCGAACGACTCACACACAAGGAGGAGCCCGAACGACTCACACCAGGACGAGGGGCCCGAACGACTCACACCACGAGGAACCCGAACGACTCACACACAAGGAGGGGCCCGACGACTCACACCAGGACGAGGGGCCCGAACGACTCACACCAGGAGGAGCCCGAACGACTCACACCACGAGGGCCCGAACGACTCACCACAAGGAGGGGCCCGAACGACTCACACCAGGACGAGGGCCCGAACGACTCACACACACGAGACTCACGAGCCCGAACGACGCACACCACGAGGACCCGAACGACTCACACCAAGGAGGGACCGAACGACTCACACCAGGACGAGGGGCCCGAACGACTCACACCACGAGAGCCCGAACGACTCACACACAAGGAGGGGCCCGAACGACTCACACCAGGACGAGGGGCCCGAACGACTCACACCACGAGGAGCCCGAACGACTCACACCACACGCGGGCCCGAACGACTCACACCAGGACGAGGGGCCCGAACGACTCACACCACGAGGAGCCCGAACGACTCACACACAAGGAGGGGCCCGAACGACTCACACCAGGACGAGGGGGCCCGAACGACTCACACCACGAGGAGCCCGAACGACTCACACTCAAGGAGGGGACCGAACGACTCACATCAGGACGAGGGGCCCGAACGATTCACACCACGAGGAGCCCGAACGACTCACACACAAGGAGGGGCCCGAACTATCCACACCAGGACGAGGGGCCCGAACGAATCACACCACGAGGAGCCCGAACGACTCACACACAAGGAGGGGCCCGACCGAATCACACCAGGACGAAGGGCCCGAACGACTCACACCTCGAGGCGCCCGAAAGTGCGACACACAAGGAGGGGCACGAACGACTCACACCAGGACGAGGGGCACGAACGACTCACACCACGAGGAGCCCGAACGACTCACACACAAGGGGGAGCCCGAATGACTCACACCAGGACGAGGGGCCCGAACGACTCACACCACGAGGAGCGCGAACGACTCACACTCAAGGAAGAACCCGAACGACTCACACCAGGAGGGGGGCCCCAACGACTCACACCACGAGGAGCCCGAACGACTCACACTCAAGGAAGGGCCCGAACGACTCACACCAGGACGAGGGACCCGAACGACTCACACCACGAGGGGCCCCGAACGACTCACACACAACGAGGGGCCCGAACGAATCACACCAGGGCGAGGGGCCCGAACGACTCACACCACGAGGAGCTCGAACGACTCACCCACAAGGAGGGGCCCGAACGACTCACACCAGGACGTGCGGCCCGAACGACTCACACCACGAGGAGCCCGAACACCTCACACAAGGAGGGGCCCGAACGACTCACACCAGGACGAGGGGCCCGAACGACTCACACCACGAGGACCCCGAACGACTCACACGCAAGGGGGGGCCCGAACGACTCACACCAGGACGAGAGGCCCGAACGGGTCACGCCACACCAGGACGAGCGGCCCGAACGACTCACAGAAAACCCCCAGACGCATGCACAAACGAACGAACGGCCCGAACGACTCACAAAAACCTCCCCAGAAAACGAGCGGCCCGAACGATTCACAGAAAACCCCCCGAACGACTCACAGAAAATTCACGAGAACCACCGAAAATCCCCAGAACAACCCAGCCAGATGCAAAAAGAGAGAACCATACGTGCCAACCGAGCTGCTGGCCCGAGGCCCCCTCTCTGCACTGCCCCGGCTGGGTCCTGGTTCCTTTGTCGGGTCCTGTTATCTCGCCTTTGCTGGTTCCTCCGATCTCGCCTTTGCTGGTGCCTGGTTTTCCTGGTTTTCTTCGGGTTCCTATCGGGTTTACTGGTCGTGCAGGCTCTGAAGATGTTACTATTGCTTTGTCCTGGGGGTCGAGACAAGGGACTCGGGTCCACAAGGGAGTGTGACAAAGGCTAGGGTCCACAAGGGTTTTGCCATCAGAGGGTCGAGAGCGTGACGATTCCCTAGCGGTTTTCCGTAGCCATTGTGGGGCAAGTCAAGTTAGCTCCGCACGGACGCTCTTCTGCAGAAAGTTTAGCTCCGCACGGACGCTCTTCTTTCCAACACCTGAGGGCGTGTGGCAGAGTTCACGGAGATGCCAGTCGATCCACTAATGAGAACGATGCCAACCGAGCTGCTGGCCCGAGCCCTCCCCCCTGCAGTGCCCTGGATGGCTCGCCTTCGTCAATCTCATGTCTACGCTGCTCTGTGTTGAGTGGAGGCCAGTGGGTAAGAACTAGACAAATTCGAACTGCACAGGGAGCGCAAGACAGAGCTAATGCAGGAGTTCGGTTGTCAGTGCGTCGCAGATAGGTGAATCGTTCCGGCCCCTCGTGGTGTGAGTCGTTCGGGCCCTTCGTTCCTCTTGGTATGAGTCGTTCGGGCTTCTCCTCGTGTGTGAGTCGTTCGGGCTCCTCGTGGTGTGAGTCGTTCGGGCCCTTCGTCCTGGTGCGAGTCGTTCGGGCCCCCTCATTGTGTGCGAGTCGTTCGGGCTCCTCGTGGTGTGAGTCGTTCGGGCCCGTCGTCCTGGAGTGAGTGGTTCGGGCCCCTCCTTGTGCGTGAGTCGTTCGGGCTCCTCGCGGCGTGAGTCGTTCGGGTCCGTCGTCCTGGCGTGAGTGGTTCGGGCCCCCCCTTGTGGGTGAGTCGTTCAGGCCCCTCGTGGTGTCAGTCGTTCGGGCCCCTCGTCCTGGTGTGAGTCGTTCGGGCCCTTCCTTGTGTGTGCGTCCTTCGGGCTCCTGGAGGTGTGAGTCGTTCGGGCCCCTCGTCCTGGTGTGAGTCGTTCGGGCTCCTCCTTGTGCGTGCGTCGTTCGGGCTTCTCGTGGTGTGAGTCGTTCGGGCCCTTCGTCCTGGTGTTAGTGGTTCGGGCCCCTCCTTGTGGGTGAGTCGTTCGAGCTCCTCGTGGTGTGAGTCGTTCGGGCCCCCCGTCCTGGTGTGAGTCGTTCGGGCGCTTTCTTGAGTGTGAGTCTTTCGGGCTCTTCGAGGTGTGAGTCGTTGGGGCCCCTCGCCTGGTGCGAGTCGCTCGGGCCCTCCTTGTGTGTGAGTCGTTCGGGCTCCTCGTGGTGTGAGTCGTTCGGGCCTCTCGTCCTGGTGTGAGTCGTTCGGGCTCCTCCCTGTGTGTGAGTCGTTCGGGCTCCTCGTGGTGTGAGTCGTTCGGGCCCCCGTCCTGGTGTGAGTAGTTCGGGCCCCACCTTGTGTGTGAGTCGTTCGGGCTCCTCGTGATGTGAGTCGTTCGGGCCCCTCGTCCTCGCGTGAATCGTTCGGGCCCCTCTTTGTGTGTGAGTCGTTCGGGCTCCTCGTGCGTGAGTCGTTCGGGTCCCTCGTCCTGGTGTGAGTCGTTCGGGATCCTCCTTGTGTGCGTGTCGTTCGGGCCCCTCGTGGTGTGGGTCGTTCGGGCCCCCCGTCCTGGTGTGAGTAGTTCGGGCCCCTCCTTGTGTGTGAGTCGTTCGGGTTCCTCGTGGCGCGAGTCGTTCGGGCCCGTCGTCCTGGTGCGAGTGGTTCGGGCCCCCCCTTGTGTGAGTCGTTCAGGCTCCTCTTGGTGGAAGTCGTTCGAGCCCCTCGTCCTGGTGCGAGTCGTTCTTTGTCCTGGGAGTCGAAACGAGGGACTCGGCTCCACAAGGGAGTCTGACAACGGTTAGGGTCCACATGGGTTGTGCCATCAGAGGGTCGAAGGCATTGCGAGTCCCCAGCGATGTTCCGTAGACATTGTGGTGCAAGTCTAGTTGGCTCAAGCCATTCTGGACGAGTGCCCATCCAACTGCTTCTGGCTCTTCTGTGAGCTCCGCGTATCACTAGTGCAGTGAGTTTAGCTCCGCACGGACGCTGGTCTTCACAGCAGCTGAGGGGCGCGCGGCAGAGTTCACGGATATGCCAGTCGTAGACTTACGTAATGTTCACGCGCCGTTGCCCCGGGCGGTGCGAGACTTGCAGGGGGTGATGATGGATGCGATGCCTACAGCTGGGGACGGCGCGTGTGCCATTCATTCTGTGTGGGGCGACTGGGAAAGGAGCGAGCTGGTGAATCGCGACGCTCGCGCTTTTCTCCGGGACACATTCGGCCCCACCCCTGACATTTTCAAATCGAGGCTGTCGTCCGAGGAGCTGCTGGGCGACATGGAATGGGCACTCTGGGATTTGATCCAACCTTTTGCGAAGCAGTCGGACCCCTTCGGTGCCCCGCTGCAATCGGGAGACAACGAAGGCCAGCACGTGTGGCACTGCCTGCTGGAATCCTACTTCGACGTTGCTCAGCGTTGCGTTGAGGCATGCCGGGAAGAACTGCAAAAGTTCGAACTGCACAGGGAGCGGAAAACAATGATCATGCAAGAGTTTGGTTCTCTCTGCGTCGGAGATTTTCAGGATGTCTTCATAGTGCCTTTGATGCGATCCCTGGGCTTGTTGGATAAGTACACGGCAGAAGCATTTGATGAGTTTTGTGAAGGACGCCGCCTGAGCAAGTGCGAGGCGCTGTTCGCGGGAACCGCTGGCGCTCGAGAGTGGCACAGAAGTGTCGTTGAAGATGCATGCCTCCAGAACTCATTCGATTTGTTTTTCAGTGAGATCCACGACGTGGTTGACGGCCTCGATTTCGACAGCGGCGTCGATCTGGAACCTGTAGCGGTTTTCGCAGAGTCTGTGGACAAGGCCAGGGAGCGCAACTACCAATCTGCCGGGCTGCCCGCAAATTTCTTCAATGCCGTCTATCCTGCCTATCTGGAAGCCATGCTTACGTGCGCATATTATTATCTCAGCGACAACGAACTGCCTGCGCCGGCGCGCTGCGAGAGGCAGAACGTAGTCATTTTCGTGCACTGCTCTGCGACGCACGAGTTGACGTACGCGCGTTCACACGTCGGAGACCCGAGCCTTCCAGTGGTGGCCACGTCCCTTCGAGATGACGGCGGACAGGGTGCCGTCCGAACGCACAGCGAGCGGTTGCGAGTTTGCCCGCAAGAGCAATTGCTTGGGCGGGGGGGAAGCCCGGGCGGCGATGGCCCCAGTGGAGATGATGGGCGCAGAGATGCGAAACGCCCGAAAACCCAGAGTGAAAGAGCCCCGGCAGGGCCCCTCGCCGAAGAGAGGAACGGTGGAGACGGGAACGATAGAGCGTCGGGGCAAGCGACGCGGCAGGATGATGGGAGCGCCGTGGCCAAGCGATCCAGGACAGGGGAGGAGGTCAAGCGAGAGCAGCAGGGTCAGAGTAACGAGTGCGCCCCGTTGCCGCCGCCGCCGTCTGGGGCGCGCGCTGGGCGGCGCGGCATGGGCGGAAGCACTGGATTGCAACTGAAGCAGGCTTTCGAGACTCATAGTGGATGTGACGCTTTTTGCGACGATCACGTGAATGCTGCAGCAAGCCAGGGCGCAGCCTCGGCAATGCCAGCTGTCGCCGCGAGGGATGGAGGTCAGTGCGTCACGGACATGTTCGATTTCTTGGGGTTCCAGCTCCCAGGCGAGGCAGGGGCGCTGGCGGTCGAGGCCACTGACAAACACGAAGGTTTGGCTTCGGAGTCAAGCGAAGGTGCTGGCGAGGAGTCTGAAAGCGAAGGGGGCGACGGCGTGGAAGAACAATATTTTGCAGTTCGCGCTCATGCTGAGCAGGAGGGTGGAGTGCCCGTAGAAATGGATGTGATTGATGGCCGTTGCCGAGAACTACGTAAACTCATGCGAGAACGGCCCGCGTTGCCGCTGAGAGCTGACGGCGCTAGCTTGACAGTGGCCGACCTGGAAACTGGAGTGAAGTTGCCGTTGTACTCATGCCACTTCCAGGACACCCAGAGCGGCTCTTGCCGTTTTCGCACAAATGACCGAGCTGTTTTCCTGCATCATATTGCTGGGGGCGCCATGGATCGCACGCGTGCGAGTATGATACGTGAGATTTGTAACAACGACATTCCTTGGATGACAAATTTGGACTACGTATACGGGGCCATGGCTGTAGCCGAACGGGAGCGGTGGCCAATGCTGGGTCTGTCGACGCGTCGGCGAGCCCTGAACCTGCTCGCTCTACGGTACAACGACGAGACGACGAAATGTCTGGCCTGCTTCATACGCGGCCAACTTCGCACGACGTGCGCAGGGTACCCGCCAGTAGACCTGGAGTCCAGTTCCATGTCCTTCGCTTCTGGCAGCGTCGAGATTAGATATTGGAAAGAGGCTGCTTTTCAGGATGTTGAAAAGCAATTCCCTGGGACGCTGCTTAATAATTGCGGGTTCGATCTATGGCTGAAGCGGTATGTGGATCGGGACGTGGAGACAAGCAAGGCGTACCCGTGGAGAGGGCAAAAGCTGGTAAGTGAACCCTTGAGCACCTGTTTGGACAGCCAAGAGCGCCACGTGTCGCGGTGGGCCGTCCAGTTCAGCTTCGAAGGCAGATCAGGGAAGTTATTCGGGTGCACTGAGGACGTCCGATGCCTCGCGTGTCGCGACAGACATTCGGACGATTGGGAAACGCCGCCGTTCTGCAGGAAACTCTGCCCGCAGTGCGAGGTGCCAGTTTGCCGCGACTGCACGGGGGAACTCAGGGATCACGAGGCGGCATCCTTGTTTCTCGACGGCGGGACCATCCCCATGAGTTTATCTAACGACCATTACTACGGCCACGTGAGTCGATACATTGTGGAGAACGACGTCACGTGGCTGGAGTGCGCGGCGTGCTGCGCAGTGTGGAGTACTATGTTGGCCTATTACCTGGAGGCCCCGTGCGGCAACCTGATCGACGTCCCGCTCGGGAAGCCGGAAGCCAGAGCGCAGGTGAAGGTCAGGCCCCCGGAGACCAGGGCACAGATAAACCAGGACACGGAAAACCAAGGAAAACATTTTTTCCTGCAGTGTCACGTTTTTCAGCACCCGTGCAAGTTGTGCTCGCTGCGCTGCAGGACTCGGGTTTGTGTCTGGGTTTAGAGGGGTATTGCAGGCTTTCGAGGCCCGTGGTCGGGTTTATTTTCGAAATGCAGCAGTGCAGTGCTTCGTTCGTGCGGGCCTCTTGGGGGCGCCCTGGAGGCTCTGGAGGCCTCGTGGAGGACTCTTGGGCGCCTCTTGGGGGCCTCTTGGGGGCATCTTGCGGCGTCTTGGGGCTTCTTGGGTGCCTCTTGGGAGCCTATGGGGGCGTCTTGGGAGCCTCTTGGGGGCCTCGTCCTTCCTTGTGTGAGCGCCTCGGGCCTCTCACTGTGTGTGAGTCGTTCGGGTTCCTTGTAGTGCGAGTCGTTCGGGCCCCTGGTCCTGGCGCGCGTCGGTCGGGCCCTTCCTTGTGTGTGAGTCGTTCGGGCTTTTCATTCAGTGAGTCGTTCGGGCCCCTCGTCCTGGTGTGAGTCGTTCGGGCCCTTCCTTGTGGTGTGAGTCGTTCGGGCTCCTCGTGGTGCGAGTCGTTCGAACCGCTCGTCCTGGTGCGCGTCGCTCGGGCCCCTCCTTGTGTGTGAGTTGTTCGGGTTCCTCGTGGTGTGAGTCGCTGGGGCCTCTCGTCCTGGGGTGAGTCGTTAGGCCTCCTCGTGGGCGTCTTGGGGGCCTCTTGGAAGCTCTCGGGGCTCCTTGGGGGGCTCTTTGTGGTCTCTTGGGCGCCTCGGGGGGGCCTCGAGAGCCTCTTGGGGGCCTCTGGGGGGCCTCTGGGGGCCTTTTGGGGGCGTCTTGGGGGCCTCGTCCTTCCTTGTGTGGGTCCCTCGGGCCCCTCAGTGTGTGTGTGTGTGTGTGTGTGTGTCTGTGTGTGTGTGTGTGTCTGTGTCTGTGTCTGTGTGTGTGTGTGTGTGTGTGTGTGTGTGTGTGTGTGTGTGTGTGTGTGTGTGTGTGTGTGTGTGTGTGTGAGTCGATCGGGTTCCTCGTAGTGTGAGTCGTTCGGAGCCCTGGTCCTGGTGTGCGTCGTTCGGGCCCCTCCTGGTGTGTGAGTCCTTCGGGCTCCTCATGGTGTGAGTCGTTCGGGCCCCTCGTCCTGGTGTGAGTCGTTCGGGCGCCTCCTTGCGTGTGAGTCGTTCGGGCTCCTCGTGGTGTGAGTCGTTCGGACCGCTCGTCCTGGTGTGCGTCGCTCGGGCCCCTCCTTGTGTGTAAGTTGTTCGGGCTCCTCGTGGTGTGAGTCGTTGGGGCCCCTCGTCCTGGGGTGAGTGGTTCGGGCCCCGCATTGTATGTGAGTCGTTCGGGCTCCTCGTGGTGTGCGTCGTTCGGGCCCCTCCTTGTGTGTGAGTCCTTCGGGCTCCTCATGGTGTGAGTCGTTCGGGCCCCTCGTCCTGGCGTGAGTCGTTCGGGCGCCTCCTTGCGTGTGAGTCCTTCGGGCTCCTCGTGGTGTGAGTCGTTCGGACCGCTCGTCCTGGTGTGCGTCGCTCGGGCCCCTCCTTGTGTGTAAGTTGTTCGGGCTCCTCGTGGTGTTCGTCGTTGGGGCCCCTCGTCCTGGGGTGAGTGGTTCGGGCCCCGCATTGTATGTGAGTCGTTGGGGCTCCTTGTGGTGTGAGTCGTTCGGGCCCCTCGTCCTGGTGTGCGTCGTTCGGGCCCCTCCTTGTGTGTGAGTCGTTCGAGTTCCTCGTGGTGGGAGTCGTTCGAGCCCCTCGTCCTGGTGTGAGTCGTTCGGGCTCCTCGTGGTGTGAGTCGTTCGGGCGCCTCGTCTTGGTGTGAGGCGTTCGGGCCCTTCCTTGTGGTGTGACTCGTTCGGGCCCCTCGTGGTGTGAGTCGTTGGGGTCTTTCGTCCTGGTGTGAGTCGTTCGGGCTCCTCGTTGGGCCTGTTGGGGGCCTCTTGGAGCTCTTGGGGCGTCTGGGGGGCCTCTTGGGGGCCTCTTGGGGGCGTCTTGGGGGCCTCTTGGAGCCTCTTGGGGCCTCTTGGGGGCCTCTTGGGAGCCTCGAGGGGACCTCTAGGGGCCTCTGGGGGGCCTCTTGGGGGCCTCCTGGAGGCCTCTTGGGAGCCTCCTGGGGGCCTTTTGGGGCTATCTTGGGGTCTCTGGCGATCTCCTCAGAAACGCTAAGAAGCGCTGACCCCTGAGAAGGACAAAATCAGCCCGAAACCTTTGTAAAATCAATGGTTTTGCTAAGAAGGACGAGCGGCCCCCTCATAACGTTTTTCAGCACCCGTGCAAGTTGTGCTTGCTGCACTGCAGGACTCGGGTTTGTGTCTGGGTTTAGAGGGGTCTTGCATGCTTTTGAGGCCTGTGGTCGGGTTTATTCTCGAAATGCAGCAGTGCAGTATTTCGTTCGTGCCGCTGTCTGGAAAATTTAGTTTCGAGGGGCGTTGGGCGTCCGGGTCCAGCGTGTCCGGGTCTACGGGGCCCTGAGAAGGGCAATCTCTTCAGCTTCTCCATGCCGTGGGACGACATCGAGAGATGTTGTCGCGAAACGTCTCAGCACGCCGAAGAGATCCACGGGGACCGGCTGAGGTTGCTGCAGGATGCTCTCGGTGTGCCGCATTCGGAGGAGACGTTGGCGATGCTGGTGAACGTGCGCATCAAGGGGGGCAGCAAAGACCTGGCGCAGCACCTGAATGGGTTCACGTTGCGCATTCCTGCAATGCAAAAGTTGATCGAGATCATGCGCGACAGCGGCTATCCAGGCTATGGCAACAACGGCCTGAACTCATTCGACAGAGTGGCAACCCGCCTCCACGAAATGTACTCTCAGAAATACGCAGATAAATTCGGGGAGGCGGATCTCATCCCGCAGGCAGTGCAGGATGCGGTACAACAACTAGACGGGGCCAAAGACTCCATCGTTCAAGACAAAGTGGCGACGCCTCCAGAGCCGGCAAAACTGGTAGAGGATTTCGTCTCTGCGTTGGGCCCGCCCTATATCGTCGCTGAGCGGAGCACCATAGCCCAGTCGAACATCTCTAAGAATTACAAGTCCGCGTTTGCAAGGTTCGGCGATGTCAACATCCAGAGCGGGACGGACCTGACCAACCAGCATGCCGCCTGGTACCTGGGCATGGCGTTTCCTTTTCACGCTGCCGCGTGCTGTTGGCGGATACGACGTCCCGAACCAACCTCGTTGGCGTCGACCAGAGACGAGAGATCTCCCAACTCCTCGTGGGCTTCTGCGCAGTTGGCTCGAACCGTCAGTGGGCGTAGGCCAGCGGAAACAACCGAGCGCTCATTTTGCGATGGGGCCAGCGACCACGGCGAGGTTGTTTGACCTCACGCGCGGCTTGCCGCAGCGGATAGAGGGCCAGTTCCGACGCACTTGGGGCTTCGCGCTGGCCTTGCGGAATCTATAGTTTCGAGAGCGTGTCAATCTCGGAGCCAGCCTGAGCATCAAGCGAGGGGAACGGTTGCAAGGCCAAAGCGCCGAGGGCATGGAGACCGACGCTGCCATATCCGCTGCGGATTTACTGCAGAAGCTCGAGAAGTGTTACTACGCGTTACCCGATGGCATACGCCGCAAGATCAACAATGATGCCATCAAGCTGATTCTATAGGCTTACGCCACATCCGCCGACCCCTCATCTTGGCGGTTTGCCGGCTCGCTTGAATCGGGCTGGGGAGTCGTGTATGGGTCCATAATGACTTCTCTTGGGGCTACGTGGAATCCGCTTGGGGTCATCTCGAGGCCCCCCGGTCCATCGGACAAGAAAAGACGCTAATGCAATTTTGGCATCGTTCCGGAGATGCCCAAAGGGTAGAAGCGTTGGGTTGGGGCCCGTATATTTTTTGCTGGGGGCCGTTTCGAGGTTGCTTTGGGGCTTCTCGGGGGCCTCTTGGGGCCTCTTGTGGGCGTCCTGGGGGCCTCTTGAGGCCTTCTGGGGCCGTCTTGGGGCGGAAGGCTCGGATTGTCGGTTCGGGCTCACCCTCTTGGGCACCTCTTGGGGCCGTCTTGGGGCCCTCTTGGGCTGGCTTGGGGGCCTCTTGGGCCGTCTTGGCGCCCTCTTTGGCCGACTTGGGCGCCTCTTGGGGGCCTCTTGGGGCGGTCTCGGGGTGCTCTGGGACCGTCTTCAACGCCGTGAAGGCGGACAAGTAGCATGCGATCGAAGTGTACGTTGTCCCATGGGAATTTGACGATTTTCGGCGCTGCGGTTCTTCTGAGGACTGCTCTTGGGGGCCTCTTGGGCCGTCTTGGACGCCTCTAGGCTCGTCCTGGGGCCATCTTGGGCGTATGGGGGCGCTCGTTTGGCGCCTCGGAGCTCTCGTGAGCCGTCTTGGAGGGGTCTTGGGGCCTTCTTGGCCCGTCTTGATTTCCTTTTGGGCCCAACAGAGCTCCGTGACGCGCTCGTCGTGGGCCCAGGGGGGGGGGGTCGAATCTCCGGTTTGGGGCCCCAGGGGGGGGGGTTCGGAAGGGGGAACTATCTCACGCGCCTGGATACCCACAAGGGGTCGGCGGATTTTTGCAGTCGGCCTCGGCAACCTGCAGCGGCGACTCTTGGCTGACTTCCGCTTTCGACGCCGCGCCATTCCGGGCGCGCAAGAGATTCGGACGAAGATTGGGCACCTGGGGATCTGGGCTTGCGTCAACTACGGGAATGACATATTCTGTATTATTTCCCCGGGAGAACGGCATAATTATCTGGCGCTCAGGCTCAGCAGATACCGCCAGGACGATCCTTTCGTTGCAGGCGAGAGCAGGAGGCAGAAGTGGGCAAAGAGCGATTCGCCGAGCCTGGAGCCGTCGCCAGAGGACGCGCTTGAGGTGAACATTCCTGGATATGACACGCGTCGTTTGTTCCTCGCAGAGGACCCCTTGGCCGCCTCCAACGCATTCTTCGTGCAGATCCGCGCGGTCTTGGCGACGATGCTCGGAGTGCGCATGCGCCCTCGCTGTCCGCAGTGCTCTGAATCTGGATCGCCGTGCCAGGGCGCCCTCGGCAGCAACGCTGAAGCCATGGGAGGCATTGCAGGGCGCGTGGGCGCTTTGTTCGGCGCCGTGGAGGCTCAGAAAACGACAGGGGGGCTGCATTATCATTTTTTCATGTTCGCTCAGCGCCTGCACCAGCTCGCCACGCTGAAGGAGGTCGCCCAGAAAATCGAGGAAGGTCTCGTGAATGCGACGGAACTGAAGCATTTCCTCGGGCAAATCTGCTGTGAGAGATACCCCGACGTGGACCAATTTGCTAGAGAGAACTTCGCTGGAGCAGAACTTCCCGACATACTCGGAGTCGTCCGAATGCTCTGGATCGCCAGCGTGGGGGGACTTCAAATTGGGCCGATTGCCTCGGTTCTTGTATGATGACGCGAGAGCCGGAGTGGGCTCGCCTGCGCAGGGGGCTCCAGGGGAAGCTCAGGAGCTCGGCCTGAACTGCGACGACGCCACCTTCAAGGAGAAGTTCCACGGCGCTCTGCAGTATTTCATGCGTCGTTGCCAGCGCCGCATACATCGACTGGCGATGGATTCGAAGACCAAGCAGGAGAAGCGTTTGGTGCCCAACGCCTGCGCTTCCAAGAAGAACAAGAGAGAGTGCGAGCACGAGGCGCCGTGGACCAACAGAGTGTCCCCCGAGTGGATGACGGCGCCGCTGCTGGCTTGCAAGGGCGTTGCCGAGAAGTTCACGCTGCGCACAGGCGGAGTCCGAAATTGGCTGGGGCAAACTCTCGGATTGCGGAATGAGGAGTGGCTGAACGGGCGCATGCCGGGCCTGTGCGTCGCTTTTGCAGGGAGCAACAGTGACGCGAAACCGAATGACCGACTGCCGATCATCGAGCAAACGCATGGGACTTGCTGCAGGAGGAAACGCTGCATCATGAAGAAGCAGAGTCTGGGGGGAGCCACTCGAGTGAGGAGGCCGCGGCTTAAACTGACCCCCCCCCTTCGCATAATTCCGTCCAAGAAAAGCCGAAATGTAGCCGTGCCCTGTGGGCGAGCAGCTTTCCTGCGAGCGTGGCTTTTTTCATTGAGCGAGCAGCTTTTCTGCGTGCGCGAGTAGCTAGAGCTTCGGCGCGTTTGAGTGTCGGGCGCGCCGGTCTGCTCTAGCGCAGCCCGTGCGAGCTTCAACCCGATTCGACTGCGGATCTGTGCGTGCGCCATCGCTCCATGATGCGTTCTGCGAGCTTCAGGACATGGCGTGTTTTTTGTTGTCGCTGTGATGATGCGCGCGCCCCGCACGGGCGCCTTCGTCTGCCCTGGCCGATTGGGTGGGCACTGCAAGATCTTGCAAGGTTTAGGGGTCTCTCGCGCTTTTCGTCGGTCCGGGTCTCTTCGCGGTTTTCGCGCTCACGGGCGTCCAGCGGGATCGCCCGTAAGATGCAGGTGGCGCGCGCCTTTCCCCCGTTCGTTTGTTGCTATTTTGGTTGTGCGGGAAAATGACAGTCCGTTTTATTGCAATACAAGCACATAGAAATCATCAGCAAAAAACCTTCCCGCTCATCCCGCGCCCTTGGACTCCCTCCCACGGCAATCGCCCCCCACAAGACCAGCCCCAATATGCACTTTGATGGCGGGGGCTTATGTGACCCCGACGTCGGGTTCACTCATTCGTTTCTTTGCCATGGCTCCTCCACCCTTCATCCCTCCTTGGTCCTCCCTCCTCCCTTCTCGTCCCTCCCTCCTCGTTCCTCCCTCATCCTCCCTCCTCCCTCCCTCCTCGCTCCTCCCTCCTCCCTCTTCCCTCCTTCGCCCCCCTCCTACCTCCTTCGCTCCCTTCCTCGTCATCCGAACCATGGATAATCTTCAATGCCAGACAACTCGATTGAAGGCCATTCCCAGTGCTCCCATAGCATTTTGGCCTCATGTTTGCCTCGCCTGCGCCTCGGCTGTCCCGCGGCTGTCCCGCGGCTGTCCCGCGGATGTCCCGCGGCTGTCCCGCGGCTGTCCCGCGGCTGTCCCGCGGCGGGCCGCGGCTTTACTGGCCCGGGCCGCAGCTTTATTGCCCGACGGCCCGCTTTGCTTCGGCTGTCCCGCGGCTGTCCCGCGGCTGTCCCGCGGCTGTCCCGCGGCTGTCCCGTGGCTGTCCCGCGGCTGTCCCGTGGCTGTCCCGCGGCTGTCCCGGCGCAGTCTGGCGCTGTCATATTACACTTGAACATGTGTTTTCGGTCGCCAATGCCAGCGGCACGCGGCACTCCGTCCGGCCCCACACAGTCGGTATCATCATTATAGTTGCATTGCTGCCTGCGGACACTGCTCGGAACAACGAGAAGGCGACGCCAACTTGTTCATAGTATTGTCATTAAAGGAGTTGGGCTTCCCGGGGGCCTCCTGGGGGAGCGCCGTGGCCACTTGGAGCCGCCTCGGGGCGGCCGCGGGGCATCTCGGAGGCAAATTGGAAGGTATCTTGAACGACGCTGGGTGCTCATGAGTCATATTTGAGGTCATCATGGGCTTTCTGGGGCCGTCGCGGAGCCATTTTGGGCCATCTTAGGCGCTCTAGCCCATCGCGGGGGAAGAGCTTCAGACCCATGGTTTTAGGAAGAGGGCGACGCATGGGGGGGCAAAGCGATTCCCTGAGTCCATTCACGCCGATCGCTTCCAGTGAAAGTTCATGTGCGCGCCATTGTATTCACGCACGCGTTCTCGTGTGTGCGTGTTCAGTTGCGCGCGTTTTCTCGCGCGCGCATGCGTTTCCACACTGCTTCCCAATTATTGGCCATGTGTGTCTCGCCGTTTCGACCTACCGACGCCTGTTCTTACTGATGTTTGTAAGAGATCACATGCCCCGGAATTTCCTACACCTGTTCAACAACCAGGGCATGTATTCAATTGCACATGCACCTGCCGTTTCACACCGAGTTATATATGCCCGGACTTGCGTGTGCATATTGTGCCGTCTCGGCGCTCTCTTGTCGTTCGCCCTCCACGTTGCTTTCCTTTTCTGTATCCGCCAGGTCCGTGACCGTGTCTGTTCCTGTCAAGGATGTAGTTCCTATGGATATCCCCTTCGTGGAAGATCGTCCCTGTGTCGCCGACATGCTATCCCGTCGCTGTGCTACAGCAGTGCTGCAGCTGCGCAGCCGTCCTCAGTCGTGCTGCTGCGGCTATGTCGCGGCGTCCCGCGGCGATGCCGCCCAAGAGCCCGCTTTGCTTCGGCTGCCCCGCGGCTGTCCCGCGGCTGTCCCGCGCGCCCTTTTCAGCGCAGGGCGGGGTCGCCTCGACGAACGCAAGCCGCGGCCTCCTCACACTCGAGCAACTCAGCGCACGCAGGTCGTGACGAATGGATATTTCGGGGGATACATTGGCAAGCGACAGCCCGCGGGCACGTTGGAGACCAAGAAATGCGTGGACAAGCTGTTTACCTTGAGGGCGAAAATACAGGGCAGGGGCAGAGCGGCGCAGCTCAGAGCAAGCAGCGGGAGGTTGATAACGGAACTCGAGATGAACAGCACGTGCCGCGGCACCGTGGAAGTCTGCAACCTGTGCTGCAATCTGGACCTGAGGGACGTTCTGAAGGCAGAGTGCATCCGAACGTTTGGCTCGCAGGCGATCGATGGGCGGTCGTGGGTGAACAGGTTGGAGACGTCCCAGAATTCGTCGCAGATGAAGGACACCAGCGCGACGACGCACGTCCCGCCGGCTCGCAAACCGAACATGCGGACGGACCGGTCGAGAGTGAACGACTTCGACGCCTACGCATATCGTCCTTTGGAGCACCCTTGGAAGTTGTTGTCCGCGTACGAGTTCTTGCGGCAGTGGAGGTGCGAACCACTACCGGTTCCGACGCACTACTTGTGCCGCAACCAGCCAGCGCGAACTGCGTGGACAAAAGGATCGGGGGAGCGCAAGACCCGGGTTTGCCAGGACTCGGGTTCGGCATCGTTTTTTGACGACCGCGACTCGGATTTTGACGAGGGGGAGTTTTGTGGGGTGTCTGCAGCGGGAGGCCTCGTCAAAATGCAGGCTCGGCCTCGTGATTTTTTTGACGACGTCGTGGGGGGGTTCCGAGTCATCCGTGCCCGGGTCTTACGTCTCCCCGAAAGGAGGTCAACAATTAATCAGGAGCAAGCAGTACAAGGATGGGGAAGTCGCCGCCAAGCCTGGAGAGCATCACATAGCAGTGACACCCGAGGCCGACGAGTATTTCGTGTTTCCGCAGGACGCAGGTGTCTTCTGCCACTCGTGGGTTCTGGTCAGGAAAGCGAGGCCGGACGCGGTGGTCATCGAAGGCTTGCCCATGCCCAGCGTACACAAAAGTTCTACGTACAACGCTCAGTATTGCAGTTTATTTTTTCCGTCCCTGGACGCTCTATGGAGGAGACGTGACTGCGCCTCACCTGAGTACGTTGGGGATGGAGTTAACGGTACTGCGGCATTGGCAGGAGGCCCCGCACCAGTCGCCCCAAGTTCGAGCTTCGTGTAGGCTGACCAAGAAGACAGCCTCAACAGGGACGCCATCGACGTTGGACAGCGTATCCTGGAAGACCGCCTGGGACGAGTACGTGCGCGGGAACGTGGTCAGCCAGGCAGCGGCGAAACTCATCCAGAGTTTCCTGCTGAATACGATGGCGTCGTCTGGCAAGGCGGCAGATGATCAGAGCGAGGCAGATGCGTCGGAAGAAGAGCAAGATATGCCTCCGCTGAGCCTCCCTGGTGGAAAGTTTCAACAACTGCTCCAATCGGCTAAAGAAGAGGACAGCCTCGGCGAGAAGTGGACCGCCTCGGCGAAAGCGAAGGTGAAAGCTTCGGAGAACAGCCGAGTGAAGAAAAGTGCCCGACTGCACGAGTATGAACAAAGCCACCGCATCGGAGAGCGAGTGTGGAAGACGGAACCTTCCGGCGTCGAGGCTGGAGACCGTGCGTGTCCGGGACATATCTTCGAGGACGCGTGCCAGGACCACTTCGCAGCTCTATCCGCAAGTGGCACGAGCCAGAAGCCACGCGATGCTCCCTTCGACGAGAAACGGGATGCTGCTGCTTCGTTCAACCCTGCAGGGAATGGCTTCGCCAGCATCGACAAAGCGTTTGCTTCCATATTGGCGAGCTCGAAGATCCCGAACGAGAAACAGCGCCAGTTTCTCGAACACTTTGTTCGACGTTTGAAGATTGAGTGGCTGGAGAAGCAGCAGGGCAACGTGAACCATAATTCCGAGGAGCCTCTGCTGGACGTAGTGCACGGATTTCCGGGCACCGGAAAAAGTGCCGTCGTTGGCTGGATGCGGTACTTAATGGAGGAATGTCTCGGTTGGGAGCACGGCGTTCAGTTCGTGTGCTTGGCGTTTCAAAATGCCATGGCGGCGCAGATCAACGGCCACACGGTGCACCACTGGAGCGGCATCCTGGCGCGGAACGACGACGGGAATGCCGCGGGCGACAGGCACAAGCAGCCCATGAAGTGCGGGGCCCTGCGCGTGATCATCATCGACGAGGTCCCGAGGGCACCGAACGAGTCACTCCATGGAGTGCATCGTTGTGTGCCCTCGACGTGGTGTGAGTCGTTCGGGGTCCTCGTGCGTGGATTGTTGGGGCTCTTCCTCTTGGTGTGAGTTTTTCGGGCCCTTCGTCCTGGTGTGAGGCCTTCGAGCTCCTCCTGGCGCGAGTCGCGTTGGAGTTCGCGGTCGTGTGAGTCGTTCGGGGCCCTCGTCCTGGTGTGAGTCGTTCGGGCTGCACTCGGTGCGAGTCGTTCGGGCTCTTCGTCATCTCCAACGGCGGCGTCTGGGCAAATTCTGATAATTCTCTAGTGCGCCCCGGGGGTCTCCATGTTTGCAAGACCTGTCGAGGTAATGAGCATAGCTCAGCGCACACTCAAGAAGAGATATGTTCTGGTGTGAGTCGTTCGGGGTCCTCGTGTGTGGATTGTTGGGGCTCTTCCTCTTGGTGTACGTTTTCCGGGCCCGTCGTCCTGGCGCGATGCTTTCGAGCTCTTTCTGGCGCGAGTCGCGTTGGAGTTCGTCGTCGTGTGAGTCGTTCGGGCCCTTCGTCCTGGTGTGCGTCGTTTGGGCTGCACGTGGTGTGAGTCGTTCGGGCTCTTCGTCACCTCCAACGGAGGCGCCTGGGCAAATTCTGATACTTCTCTAGCGCACCCCAGGGGTCTCCATGTTCTGCAAGACCTGTGGAGGCAATGAGCATAGCTCAGCGCACACACAAGAAGATATATGTTCTGTATGCAACATTTCCAGGTGAGCATGATGTCCGCGGAGCTGCTGGGCACCCTGGAAAGAGTGGTCAGTGGCGCTGTCCGCGCCAGGGGCACGTGCAAGAAGAGGGCGGGGGAATTGCATCGCGCCTTCGGGGGAGTGAACGTGGTCATGTGCGCTGATTTTTGGCAGTTGCACCCCGTGACGGGCACCTTCCTGGCATCCAACCCCCTGGACGTGCCCGCAGGGTGCGCGCACCGCGCGTTGGAGCTGTTCTGGCAAGACGGCGTCGATAGCGTGCGATCCTTGTGGCAGTTGACCGAATTGACGAGGTGTGACGATGCGTGGTGCAACTCGTTTCTGGGCCAGTGCAGAGTTGGAAATCTCAGCATGGAGGACTGCAGCTACTTCCACGGGCTCCCGACGTTGACGTCCCCGAACGCGGGTAACTGCGTGTGCAGCGACGACGTGGTGGACGACCCAGTATTGGGCCCGTATCGCAAGACTTGGGGGGGGCGCTTCACCGGAGGGTGCGCCGACATGGCGGCGCTTCTGAACTCGCCAGAGGGCGAGTGCGAAGAGTGCCGTGCGGAGCGAGGCAAGAGACGCAGAGTTCTAACCGACACGGACTCGCTGGCGACAGAGCTTCGCATGAACCCATTCTGCGGCGCACCTGCTCTGTACACTTTCAACGCGCCCCGGCACTTCGCGACGAACCTGCGCGCGAGGTAGTTTGCCCAGCAGAAGAACGTGCAGCTCTCGTGGTGCTACCCTCGAGATGCGCCGCTGCATCCAGGAGATCGCGATCTGCCGAGAGAGAAGTTGGACGAGAAGTTGTTCCCCTGGCTGAAGAGGCGCGACCAGGAGGCGGGCAACATTCCGAGCGTCTACCCATTTGCCAAAGGCATGCCCATCTCGGTTGACGGACAACGTCGATCGAAGCAGACAACTCTACAGGCACCGAAAGGGAGTGATTTACGGATGGACTCTGGCGCCTGATTGCAGTCCCCAGGAGATCGAGGGGGAGTTCGTATTGGATAGGTTGCCTTTGGGGGAGATCGAGGGGGAGTTCTATATCCATTTCCCAGAAGCAAGGTGGAGCATAGGGGAGCTGCCGACGGGCGTGTACCCGTTGAAGCGGAGATCCAGGACCTGGAAGGTCAACAAGCACACGGGCATCGAAGCCCGACGCACGGGGTTCTGGATTCTCCCCGACTTCGCTTCCACCGCGCACATGATCCAGGGGGCGACGTTGGAAGCGGCATTCGCGGACCTGCAGCATTGGTCCAGCAGGGCGTCCATGACAGCTCAGATTGCTGCCTACGCATGCTTGTCCAGAGTGAAGCGATTGCCAAACATCTGCGTCATGCAGCCGTTCTCGACTTTTCTGTTCGGCCTCGGCAACCCAGCGGGGCCCGAGCGACTGATGCGGAAGCTTTCTGGCCAGATCACAGCAGACGAGGCGATCCATGAATGGGGTGCGCTTGATGACGAGGCCGCTGAAGCGGAGAAGGTGGACCCCATGGCGAGGAAGCACCTGTGCGCCTGCTGCTACCTCAAAGGGAAGCAGGAGTACATGCTCGACGCCCGCGACTTCGGCATGAAATCAGCCGCCGACTTCTACGAGAAGTACGTGTCGCAGGGGAGGTGGACGAGATGCATGGACTGCGCGCGCGAGGTCGGCGCAAGGCCTCCTCGGGCTGCGCGGGCGGCCGAGGATTCCCAAAGAATGCCCGATGGAATCGCTGCAAGGACAGACCCGCCAGATCATTCAATATGCAAGCGGTGTGTGGAACGTGATTACTGGAAGAAGAGCCTGACCCCGCAGAGCCACGGGTGTGCTGCTTGCAAAGATGTTTTTGACGAAGGCGTGTGGGGCGCGGCTATTATGAAACATCATCGGTATGACGATAGAGACCTCGTGTGCCCGGGCTGCGCACAGCGAGGGTTCGCACCCGGCAACGTCGACGAGCACCAGTGTGAAGATTGCTTGGAGCATTTGGGCAGCCTCGCGTTCGACAAGTACGTGCTGTACAACGCGAAGAGGCGGGAGCAGGCCCGCGTGGTGTGCCTGGACTGTCAGACGAAGCTGCGGCGTGGGAAATGTACAACGGCGTATGAACTGAAGTACTGGTCGAAGTCGGAACGCAAGAATCACACGTCTTCGAAGGGCACAATTTTGGTATGCAAAGCGTGCCGTGCGCTAGGATTCGACCCGACGGATCTGGAGACGTACGTGTGCCAGAGGTGCACTTGCAGGTTCGGCGCCCGGAAGTTCAACCAAACGCTACTGAAGCATTACAAGTATCACAATCGCATGAAGCTACAGTGCAAGGAGTGCGTCGGTGACGTCGAAGAAAGAGTGCGCCACCTGCGCAAAGCACTGCAGAAGAGCCAGCGAAAGTGCAAGTGCCATTGCCGCATTCACCAGGACAAATGCCCGCTGACCCCCGTCTTTTTCGGAGAGAAACGCTGGCCGGGCAGCGACGGAGCGATATCCGCCGACGACCGCAAGTTCTTGGACGAGTTGCAACCGATGCCAGAATGGCGGAGCAAAGCCTGGGGACGATGAGGTACGGCGCGGAGGCCGTCGGCCCAGACGTGTTACTGGGGACACTATCCCTGGGTAGAGTGAGACTGAAGACGGGATGTTGCCTCAATGGACTCGAGGGTTTCTCTGCGCTTCTGAATTCTTGCAGCCGACGTGCTTCGGAGAGCATGGGATCGTGTAGGAGGAGCGGAGATTCTCGGCGTGGACGTTTAGATGCCCCGGTTTCTCTGCGCTCCTGAATTATTGCAGCCGACGTGCTTCGGATAGCATGGGATCGTGTAGGAGGAGCGGAGATTCTCGGCGTGGACGTTTAGATGCCCCGGTTTCTCTGCGCCCCTGAATTCTTGCAGCCGACATGCTTCGGGGAGTATGGGATCGTGTAGGAGGAGCGGAGATTCTCGGCGTGGACGTTTAGATGCCCCGGTTTCTCTGCGCTTCTGAATTCTTGCAGCCGACATGCTTCGGAGAGCATGGGATCGTGTAGGAGGAGCGGAGATTCTCGGCGTGGACGTTTAGATGCCCCGGTTTCTCTGCGCTCCTGAATTATTGCAGCCGACGTGCTTCGGATAGCATGGGATCGTGTAGGAGGAGCGGAGATTCTCGGCGTGGACGTTTAGATGCCCCGGTTTCTCTGCGCCCCTGAATTCTTGCAGCCGACATGCTTCGGAGAGCATGGGATCGTGTAGGAGGAGCGGAGATTCTCGGCGTGGACGTTTAGATGCCCCGGTTTCTCTGCGCTTCTGAATTCTTGCAGCCGACGAGATCCGGAGAGGCTTGGGTCGTGTAGGAGGAGCGGAGGTTTTCGGCGTGGACGTTTAGATGCCCCGGTTTCTCTGCGCTCCTGAATTCTTGCAGCCGCCATGCTTCGGAGAGCATGGGATCGTGTAGGAGGAACGGAGATTCTCGGCGTGGGCGTTTAGATGCCCCGGTTTCTATGCGCTCCTGAATTCTTGCAGCCGACATGATTCGGAGAGCATGGGATCGTGTAGGAGCGGAGATTCTCGGCGTGGACGTTTAGATGCCCCGGTTTCTTTGCGCTCCTGAATTCTTACAGCCGACGAGATCCGGAGAGGCTTGGATCGCGTGGGTCGAAAGCGCGCTCCGATGCTCGTTCGGGCCCTTCTTCCTGGTTGGAGTCGTTCGGGCTCTTCGTGGTGTGAGTCGTTCGGGCTCTTCGTCCTGGTGAGAGTCGTTCGGGCTTCTCGTGGTGTGAGTTGTTCGGGCCCCTCATCCTGGTGTGAGTCGTTCGGGCTCCTCGTGGAGCCTCTTGGGGGCCTCTTGGAGGCTCTCGGGGCCTCTGGGGGTCCTGACGGATGTAGGGTTGCTCCAATGGTGGATGTGCCACTACACATTTTCCGTGGCGCCTCAGGTGGCTTGTACTGTAGGACACAGCTTGCTGGTGGAACGTGTACTACACTCAGCTGGTCCACGTACGCTTCACGTATGGGTCTACTATAGGAAACAGCTTGCTGGTGGCACTTGTATTGTAGACGGCTGAAGCTCGTACTGTAGTTCGCGGGTGCTGGATTCTGCATCTGTGATGGTGTTTGTTATCTTGTTCTGGTGAAAGTGCTGGTTATTCTACTCAGTTTTAGTTCATTGGTGCGAAGAGTCGTTCCGGCTCCTCGTGGTGTGAGTCGTTGGGGCCCCTCGTCCTTCCTTGTGTGATTGCTTCGGGCCCCTCATTGTGTGTGAGTCGTTCGGGCTCCTCGTGGTGTGAGTCGTTCGGGCCCCTCGTCCTGGTGTGCGTCGTTCGGGCCCCCTCTTGTGTGTGAGTCGCTCGGGCTCCTCGTGGTGTGAGTCGTTCGGGCCCCTCGTCCTGGTGAGACTCGTTCGGGCGCCTCCTTGCGTGTGAGTCGTTCGGGTTCCTCGTGGTGTGAGTCGTTCGGGCCGCTCGTCCTGGTGTGAGTTGCTCGGGCCCTTCCTTGTGTGTGAGTCGTTCCGGCTCCTCGTGGTGTGAGTCGTTGGGGCCCCTCGTCCTGGGGTGAGTTGTTCGGGGTCCTCGTGGGGCCTCTTGGGGGCTTCGTGGGGGCTCTTGGGGCCTCTTGGGGGCCTCTTGGGGGCCTCTTGGGGGCCTCTTGGGGCGAAGAAAGCCTCCCCTAATCTTGCAGGTTTACAGTGCCACGGGAGGGCCTCCAGAGGTAATGCAACAGTTCGGTTCTCTGTGCGTTGCAAATATGTGAGTCGTTCCGGCTCCTCGTGGTGTGAGTCGTTGGGGCCCCTCCTCCTTCCTTGTGTGAGTCCTTCGGGCCCCTCATTGTGTGCGAGTCGTTCGGGCTCCTCGTCCTGGTGTGAGTCGTTCGGGCTCCTCGTGGGGCCCTTTGGGGGCTTCGTGGAGGCTCTTGGGGCCTCTTGGGGGCCTCTTGGGGGCCTCTTGGGGGCCTCGTGGGGCGAAGAAGGCCTCCCCTAATCTTGCAGGTTTACACTGCCACGGGAGGGCCTCCAGAGGTAATGCAAGAGTTCGGTTCTCTGTTCGTTGCAGATATGTGAGTCGTTCCGGCTCCTCGTGGTGTGAGTCGTTGGGGCCCCTCCTCCTTCCTTGTGTGAGTCCTTCGGGCCCCTCATTGTGTGTGAGTCGTTCGGGATCCTCGTGGTGTGAGTCGTTCGGGCCCCTCGTCCTGGTGTGCGTCGTTCGGGCCCCTCCTTGTGTGTGAGTCGTTCGAGCTCCTCGTGGTGTGAGTCGTTCGGGCCCCTTGTCCTGGTGTGAGTCGTTCGGGCGCCTCCTTGCGTGTGAGTCGTTCGGGCTCCTCGTGGTGTGAGTCGTTCGGGCCGCTCGTCCTGGTGTGAGTCGTTCGGGCCCCTCCTTGTGTGTGAGTCGTTCCAGCTCCTCGTGGTGTGAGTCGTTCGGGCCCCTCGTCCTGGGGTGAGTCGTTCGGGCTCCTCGTGGGGCCTCTTGGGGGCCTCTTGGAGGCTCTTGGGGCCTCTTGGGGGCCTCTTGGGGGCCTCCTGGGGCCTCGTGGGGCCTCTTGGGGGCCTCTTGGGGGCCTCTTGGGGGCCTCTTGGGGCCTCGTGGGGCCCCTTGGAACCCTCTTGGGGGCCTCTTGGGGGCCTCTTGGGGCCGCTTGGGGGCCTCTTGGGGGCCTCTTGGAGGCCTCTTGGGAGCCTCCTGGGGGCCTCTTGGGGCCATCTCGGGGTCTCTGGCGATCTCCTCAGAAGCGCAAGTGAGAGCTGCCCCCTGAGAAGGACAAGCTGAGCCCAAAACCTTTCTGTAAAATCAATGATTTTGCTAAGAAGGACGAGGAACGCGGCCCCCTCAGAAGGCCAAAATGGGGCCAAAACCGTAGTAAAATCAATGTTTTTGGCTTTGAAGACGAGTGGAGGCGCCAAACGGTCTCCCCCCTTCGAGACCAGAATCCTCGTGAGGGTCGTCGTTTTTTGGCCCTCCCAGGAGTCGAAAAAAAAAACCCTTGGTCCCACTCGGCCCGCCCTCTCCAGGTCCAGGGGGAGGGGGTAGGGGGAAGGGTAAACCCCTCCCCGAAGGGGAAAAAGGGGGGTGCCCCTCCTCCTTGTGGTGTGAGTCGTTCGGGCTCTTCGTGGTGTGAGTCGTTCGGGCCCCTCCTCCTGGTGTGGGTAGTTCGGGTCCCCCCTCCTGGACAGAGTCGTTCGGGCCCCTCCTCGATGTGTGAGTCGTTCGGCGAGGGGCCCGAACGACTCACACAAGGAAGGGCCCGAACGACTCACACCAGGGCGAGGGGCCCCAACGACGCACACCACATGCATTCTGGTCCAGGACGTCGCCGTCGTGTGAGTCGACAGAGTCGGTTACGTGTAGGACTGGGGAACGACCGCCTTCTGTCTTGCCTCCCATCGCCTTTTCTCCCTCCTCCTCTTCCTCCTCTTCGGCTCCTAGTCGTAGTAGTAGAAGTAGTACCAGTAGGATCAGTTGTAGTACTGGTAGTGGTAGTAGCAGCAGCAGCAGCAGCAGCAGCAGCAGCAGCAGCAGCAGCAGTAGTAGTAGTAGTAGTAGTAGTAGTAGTAGTAGTAGTAGTAGTAGTAGTAGTAGTAGTAGTAGTAGTAGTAGTAGTAGTAGTAGTAGTAGTAGTAGTAGCCGTATTACTAACAGTAGTAGTCGTAGTAGTAGTAGTAGTAGTAGTAGTAGTAGTAGTAGTAGTAGTAGTAGTAGTAGTAGTAGTAGTAGTAGTAGTAGTAGAAGTAGAAGTATTAGTACTAGTAGTAGTAGGAGTAGTAGTAGTAGTAGTAGTCGTAGTCGTCGTAGTGGTAGTGGTAGTGGTAGTGGTAGTGGTAGTGGTAGTGGTAGTGGTAGTGGTAGTGGTAGTGGTAGTAGTAGTAGTAGTAGTAGTAGTAGTAGTAGTAGTAGTGGTAGTAGTAGTAGTAGTAGTAGTGGTATTCCCAGTATGTAGTGCAACGAGTATGAGTAGTAGTAGAAGTGCAAGTCGTAGTAATCGTAGGGGAAAGGGTAGTAGTATATGTCTTTTGGAAGCTGCTTGGAGGCCCCTTGGGGCGTCTTCGGTGCCTCTTGGCGCATCTTGGGGACCTCTTGGGGGTATCTGTGGGACCTCCTGGAGGCGTCGTGGTGCCTCCTGGGGATCTCTTGTGGCCCATCTGGGGACCTCTTGGGGCCATATGGTGGTCCTCTGGGGGCCCTCTTGGGGGGCTTGTCTGGGCGCTGCCCCTCCTCCTGGTGTGACTCGTTCGGGCTCCTCGTGGTGTGAGTCGTTCGAGGCGCGCGTCGTGGTGTGAGTCGCTCGGGCTCCTCGTGGTGCGATTGGGTCGCGCGCCTCGTCCTGGTAGGAGTCGTTCGGGGTCCTCCTTCTGGCGTGAGTCGTTCGGGTTCTTCGTGGTATGAGTCGTTCGGGCCCCTCGTCCTGGTGTGAGTCGTTCGGGCTCCTCGTGGGGCCTCTTGGCGGCCTCTTGGAGCCTCTTGGGGCCTCTTGGGGCCTCTTGGGGGCCTCTTGGGGGCCTCTTGGGGGCCTCCTGGGGCCTCTGGGGGCCTCTTGGGGGCCTCTTGGGGGCCTCTTGGGGGCCTCTTGGGGCCTCTTGGGTGCCTCTTGGGGGCCTCTTGGGGGCCTCTTGGGAGGCTCTTGGGGGCCTCTTGGGGCCATCTTGGGGCCTCTTGCGACCTCCTCAGAAGCGCAAAGAAGCGCTGCCCCCTGAGAAAGACAAAATGAGCCCAAAACCATAGTAAAATCAATGATTTTGCTATGAAGGAAGATGAGCGCGGCCCCCTCGGGAGGCCAAAATGGGGCCAAAACCCCAGTAAAAAACAATTATTTTGGCTTCACTGAAGAGGAGGGGGCTACAAGAGGGTCCCCCCGTCGGGGCCAGAATCCTCGTGAGGGTCGTCGTTTTTTGGCCCTCCCAGGCGTCGAAAAAGACCCCCCTGACCACCCGCGGGACTCCCTCTCCAGGCCCAGGGGGAGGGGGTAGGGGGAGGGGTAAACCCCTCCCCGAAGGGGAAGAAGGGGGGTTGGGGGGTTGAGAACAGAGAGAGCTCGCTAAACCACTCACGCCCAAAGGGCTGGTGGGATTGTCGCCTCCCTGCTCGCCGCTCAGCTGGTTTCTTTGCGGATGCAGAAGGGCGATGGTATCCTTCACGTGAGAGTCACTGAGGGCTGCCTTGTCTGTGTGCGTCTTTTAGTGCTTCTCTTACTTTTTTGATCTGCGGCTCCAAGGGCGATTCCAGAAAGCATCTCTTACGCGTTGCCTGAATGTCTCAGGCCGCGTCTCTAGGTTTCACCCGCCCTGGTGCTTTTAGTACTTCTTTTACGCGTTGCCTCGCCTGTGTGTCACCTCCGGCCGCGTCTCTAGGTGTCGCCCGCCCAGGGGCGCCTACTTTGCTGTCATGCAGCGACAGCCGCCCATTTCGGTGCCCAGGGGCCGGCCGTAGATGCCCCTCCTTAGCGCAACTTCTTTTGTTGTTCACCGGACAGCCGCCCGCTGCCCGTTGCAGGGATCTGTCGCCTGAAATAGTCGCCTCCCTGCTCGCCGCTCAGCCGGTGCTTTGACAGGTGCTGCAGCTGTGTTGCGTAATGCTGCGCAACATGGCCCTTCTAGTAGCGCCTCCGGCGCTGGCGCACTCCAGCCCGGACAGCTCCAGTGCCGTTCTGCCGCCCCCCGCCTTTCTACGTGGCTCATGCGGCGGTTAGCTGCGCCCCCCCACACGTGTTTACGCTCTGGGTGTGCAGCTGCCCTCCTGTTACGTTTCTCTTGCGGCGGTTAGCTGCGCCCCCCCTTCTCCACGCCAGTCGCACCCTGCGGGCCGCAGGGGCCCCCCCGCAGCCGGTCGGCCCTGGGACTTCGGAAGGGCGGCGGTGTCCACCGAGGTGAAAGTGACTGCGGCGGGTTGCCTTGACAGTGTAGCGCCTCGCCCGTCCTTCTCGGCGCACCTTCCCCTCGTCGGTGCCGACTCGTCCGGTGGCCGCCGCCGGCCTTGCAGCTCTGTAGTGGTGTTCGCTGGCTGCGCGCTGAGTGGTCCAGCCTTCAGCGCCGTCTGCCAGTTTTCCACCCCCAGCAGCCGATTCTCCGGGCTGGTGCCAGTTGTTTGTCTGGGGTGTTGCTCGGAGCTTGGCGCCGCAAGGGCGACGTTCCGTTGCGCCCGCACCTTTGTGCGCTCGTTCTTTTGGACCGGGCGGCGCCTAGGTGCGTCACGGCGAGTGCGGGACATTTTGCTCAGTGCACGTGCGCCGCACCTTGTGTGGAATTAGCCTGTTCCGCCGTCCCGGGCACGCTTGTTGCCGCCAGACCGTAGTCGCGCGGCCGCCGGCTCCAAAAATATATATCCCCACCAGCCCATCCAGAAAATATGTCCAGGCGAGTTGAGGTGATCAGGGGAATGCGGCAGCAAAGAGGAGGACGGCCGAGCCGTGCAGAGGAGTGAGGAGGAGAAGGAGGAGGAGGTGGATGGATGGATGGATGGGGGAGTGGGAAGAAGGATGATGAATAGGATGAGGAGGAGGCGGAGGAGGAGGAGGAGGAGGAGGAAGAGGAGGAGGAGGAGGAGAAGGAGTAGGAGCAGGAAGGAGGAACGGGAGGAGGAGGAGGAGGAGGGCAAACACAAGGGCCAGAGGTCTCTTGGATGCTTTTTCGGAGCCTCTTGGGGTATCTCTTGGGCGATTCTTGGTGGCCTCTTGGGACGTCTTGGGGGTCTCTTGGCGATCCTGGGGGGCTCTTCGGGGTCTTGGTTGCCTCGGGGGGGGCCTCTTGGGGCCGCTGAGGGTCTTCTTGGGGGCCTCCTGGGGGCCTCTTGGGGGCCTCTTAGGGCCATCTTGGGGCCATCTTGGGACCTCTTGGGACCTCTTGGGGCTTCTTGGGCGTTTCTTTGTGCCATCTTGGAAGAAATCAATCAAAGAAGAACGGAACTTCAATTAGGGATGCCCTTCCAGGAGGCCACAATGGGGCCGAAACCCTAGTATAATCAATGATTTTGGTTTCCTCGCCGAGGCCGTTTTGGATGCCCTGACGCCTCGCGGCCCTCCCCCCAGGTCCAGGGGAGGGGGTAGGGGGAGGGGTCAAGACTCCCTCCCCGCCCGCAAGCCGTCTCGCTCACTCCCACCCGCCCTCCCAACACATACGTAGCACCCGAGTCCGGCCCGAACCTCAGCATATTCAGCAGTGGTTTTTGCATGGGTAGCTACTGGGGGCCAATCCGCCGCCGCCGCCGCCGCCGCCTCCGCCGCCGCCGCTGCCGCCGCCGCCCGCCGCCGCCGCGCCGCCGCCGCCGCCGCCGCCGCCGCTTGCCGCCGCCGCCGCCGCGCCGCCGCCGCAGCCGCTGCCGCCACCGCCGCCCCCCGCTGCCAAACCGCCGCCGCCGCCCCCCGCTGCCAAACCGCCGCCGCCGCCACAGCCGCTGCCGCCACCGCCACCGCCGCCGCCGTGCCGCCGCCGGCGCTGCAGCCGCCGCAGCCGCCGCCGCCGCCAAGTGTACCCTGTATTGTTTTTTGACAGGGATGGTGGGGGGGGCGCATCGGGTTGGCTGCGCATGTTCCGAATTTGGACGCAAAGTGTGTTTTGTATTGTTTTTTGCAAGGAATGGTTGGGGGGGGTGGCATGGACCCTGGTTGGCCCCCAGTCGCTTGTATATTAATATGGAACAGTGATAAACCCTTCCCCGAAGGGGAAGAAGGAGGGGTGGAAGAGGAAACTCCCTAAACCACCGACGCCCAGAGGGCTGGTGGGATTCAACGGGATTGCAGTCAACGAACAGTTGGCCCGCCAGGCCAGCGGGGTAACACCCACACCTAACGCATAATACATCATTCCCAGAGGATACCCAGCACCTGCGCCCTCGAGCCGTCCCTGGAGGAACGATTCCCTGAGGAGACATGCTCGCGGCAGGGACAGAGGTGGACGCAAGCGTCGGGCGATTTTTTCCGACTGGCGGCCAATCGCCGTCTCTTAGACTCAGGCAAAAAAGCGGGCCCTGCGCGCTTGGACATATATCCGCGCTCTTTTTTTTGTTGGCAGGCATTGGTAATGCTTTGAAAGACTTTGCGCGTATTTTGCAAATACTTTCCGGAAGTGCAATGGACATAGGTTCGGGGGCGGGAGCTTTTCTGGAAGTTCTCCGGAAATATATTGGACACATTTCTAAAATACATTGGAAACATTTTGCTGCACATATATTGCGAATCTTATTCAGAAAAAACTTTTGAAATACTTTCCGGGCGCCAGATTTTTTCCGGAAGTTCCCCAGAACTATGTTTGACATTATTTAGGGATGTTTTGGGGAAGTTTCCGGAATTAGTTTTAATCATTTCTGGGGATCTTGGCCTGTCTGACTCCTGGCGCCCAATCAGCGGCATCTTCCGAAGAGGCATCATCGGCAAGAACATCACGAGTATGGCGAGACGACCGATTCAAGTCCGAGAAGTCGAGCGGGGGAGGGGGAGCAGCAGCAGGGGGGTCGCTAGAGAGGGCCCACTTGAGCAGACCAGCCTGCATGCCGACAATCCCATCGTTCCGAGCTCCAGGGCGGGGGGGGGTGCTCGACGTATCACCTTGGCCGTCTCTCGTGAGCGAACGAGGGCGAAGACTGCGGCGCGGCGATGGTCTCACGTGCTCAGCCCCAGAATTCGGCAACGACGCCACCAGAGCGCAGCACCCACCAACAACCCGAGGTGGCTGAACAGCTTCGGATGCGGCATTAGCAACCATCGCTCGCGAACGGCGAACGGGCAGGGCAGGAGAGGAGAGAGAGAGAGAGAGAGAGAGAGAGAGCCGATCGATAACCTTCGGGAGCTTGGCTCCTTTCCTGCAGAATATGCATCTCATGGTACGGCACCTTCCAACAGGCTTAAAGACATGTCGGAGCTCCTGCTTGAGCTCGGGCTCATCAGAGGACTTCGGTCGGGGAG
>CAUYUJ010017249.1:484460-564460 GCA_963575745.1 Prorocentrum cordatum | reverse complement strand
AGGGATCCACAGGGATTCTATAGAGTCCCTGGAGGGATCCACAGGGATTCTATAGAGTCCCTGGAGGGATCCTCAGGGATTCTATAGAGTCCCTGGAGGGATCCACAGGGATTCTATAGAGTCCCTGGAGGGATCCACAGGGATTCTATAGAGTCCCTGGAGGGATCCACAGGGATTCTATAGAGTCCCTGGAGGGATCCACAGGGATTCTATAGAGTCCCTGGAGGGATCCACAGGGATTCTATAGAGTCCCTGGAGGGATCCACAGGGATTCTATAGAGTCCCTGGAGGGATCCACAGGGATTCTATAGAGTCCCTGGAGGGATCCACAGGGATTCTATAGAGTCCCTGGAAGGATCCACAGGGATTCTATAGAGTCCCTGGAGGGATCCACAGGGATTCTCTAGAGTCCCTGGAGGGACCCACAGGGATTCTATAGAGTCCCTGGAGGGATCCACAGGGATTCTATAGAGTCCCTGGAGGGATCCACAGGGACTCTATAGACTCCCTGGATGGGGTCCACAGGGATTCTATAGAGTCCCTGGAGGGATCCACAGGGATTCTATAGAGTCCCTGGAGGGATCCACAGGGATTCTATAGAGTCCCTGGAGGGATCCACAGGGATTCTATAGAGTCCCTGGAGGGATCCACAGGGATTCTATAGAGTCCCTGGAGGGATCCACAGGGATTCTATAGAGTCCCTGGAGGGATCCACAGGGATTCTATAGAGTCCCTGGAGGGATCCACAGGGATTCTATAGAGTCCCTGGAGGGATCCACAGGGATTCTATAGAGTCCCTGGAGGTATCCACAGGGATTCTATAGAGTCCCTGGAGGGATGAGAGGGATCCACAGGGATTCTATAGAGTCCCTGGAGGGATCCACAGGGATTCTATAGAGTCCCTGGAGGGATCCACAGGGATTCTATAGAGTCCCTGGAGGGATCCACAGGGATTCTATAGAGTCCCTGGAGGGATCCACAGGGATTCTATAGAGTCCCTGGAGGGATCCACAGGGATTCTATAGAGTCCCTGGAGGGATCCACAGGGATTCTATAGAGTCCCTGGAGGGATCCAAAGACTCCTAGAGGGTCCCGAACGGATTCCGATGGGAATCCGTAGGGAGCGTGTAGGATTCATACAGAATTCATACAGAATTCATACAGAATTCATACAGAATTCGTTGTGTTGTGTTGTGTTGTTCCCCCCCCCCCCCTCCGACTCACCGGGGGGGCGGGACCGGCCTCCTCCACTGTGGCGGACGCGGGAAGTGAAGCCCCGGACCCCGGGGGGACCATGCCGGCCTGTACCTTATTGTTGTTGTTGTTGTTGTTGTTGTTATTGTTCCAGGCGTGGCGACGAGAAGCCACCCAGAGTCGCGCAAACGGCAAAGTTTCTGAGCGAAGTTCGATCCTCGAACCGCGCATGCCGGCGCGGGAGCGGAAGCTGCGGCGTCGCCGTCTGCAGGCGCGCCGCCTGCGGGATTGCCTCGCGCCCCGCGCAGCCGCCCCTACGGCCAGATGCTCCGAGATCTGCATGCGCTCTCCGCCACGGCGCTCCATCGTGAGCTGGATGCCCACCGCCAGACCTGCATGCTGGAAGGTGGAGGCCCTGGCGCAGGCACTGTGTGGTCCACGATGCCAGACCGCCCAGCCCTGCGCATGGCCAACTCGCAGTGGGCGTGCGCTACCAAGACCCGTCTGGGCATTGCCCAGGCACCGTAGGCAGGCCTAACATGCGCGCTGCAGAACAGGAGCGATGATGATCCATGCGGTGAACCGCTGGATTTCCAGTTGCATCATCTCACCGTCTGCTGTGCGGGTGCAGGCCGGCTGCGATGCCACACAGCCGCCGTGGCCGTGCTTGCGAGGCATCTGCGGGCGACAGGCGCTGTGGTGTCTCTGGAAGCCGCGATCCCAGAGCTGTACACGGTCGACGCTCACGACAAGATCCAGGAGCGGTTCATGGATCTGCTGGTGTGGTGGCCTGGCGGAAGCAGCCGCTTCCAGCTGGATGTCACCGTCAGGTCACCGTTCGCGGCGGGACTCCCGAGCCCGCATGCGACCCCTGGCGTGGCGGCGCGGGAGGGCGAGAATGACAAAGTGTAGCACTACGGCGCCAGCGTCCTCCCACTCGCTGTGGAACAGGGCGGCAGGCTCGGGGCCGAGGCGCTCCAGGCGCTCATGTCGCTGCACCGGGAGAGCTCCGAGCACGGCCGGGTGTGGCCAGGCGCCACCCGCGTATCCGCCCTGTGCACGCGCTGGGTCCACGTTGACCTGGAGGCGGAGGTCGTGAGGCACGCTGCCCAGGTGTGCTTGGCGGCGCTGGGCGGGCAGGCGCTGCGCGCCCTTGGGTGGGCAACTGCTGCGGGGCAGTGGCGGCGGGCGCGAGCGCCGGCAGGGTGAGCAGGCAGGGGGTAGTGTAGTGTGTAGTAATTGGTGGAGAGGGACCGCAGTATCGTGCCCAGGAGGAGGAGGAGGAGGAGGAGGAGGAGGAGGAGGAGGAGGAGGAGGAGGAGGAGGAGGAGGAGGAGGAGGAGGACGAGGATGAGGAGGACGCGGACGCGCTGGCTGCGGCGGCCCAGCACGAGGGCGCCGTCAACGCAGCCGCCGAGGCGGACAAGCGGCGCCGCTACCCAGCGGGCGCGCGCTGCCCCTGGCCGCTGCTGCCTCTGGCCCTGGAGACGGGCGGCCGGCACGGCAAAGCCGCTCTCCGCCACCTCCGCCAATTCGCCCGCGACCAGGCGGAGCTGGTGGACGAGGAGCGGGCCGCGGCGGTGGCCAGCGCGCTCGCGCAGCGCTGGGGCGCTGAACTCAGCGTCGCCCTGCAGCGCGCGAAGGCCCGACAGCTGCGAACCGCCCTGGGGGTGGACCGGGCTGCCTGCGCCGCCGGGCTGCGCGCCGAGGCGGCCGGCTGAACCGGCGCAGGGGCGGCCTGTACGTCTACTTCTTGGAGGCGGCCATAGTGTCCGGTACGTCCTCGTCTCGGCGGAGTCCATAGTGTGGCGAGGTGTACCGACTTCTTTCATTGCTGCAGGAGGAGGAGGAGGAGGAGGAGGAGGAGGAGGAGGAGGAGGAGGAGGAAAAGGGGGATGAGGATGGGGGTGGGAGGAGGAAGGGGTGGAGGAGTCGCGACCGCAGTGCTCTATATTCAAGACGAGATGCTGACACAGGAGGGTTGGGAAGAACAGCTCCTCCTCCTCCTCCTCCTCCTCCTCCTCCTCCTCCTCCTCCTCCTCCTCTGCCCAGTGCTCTGTGAGTTGGCGCCGGGCGCACTCCCCCGCCGCCCCCTCAGGCGGGGAGTTTCCCCCTGGTCGGAGGGCGCCAGCGGCCAGGATCGGTGCAGGTGCTTCGCTGGCGCCCCCCGGTGGCCGCCCCCCCCCCCGGGAGGAGCGGTCTCCGCCCCCTGTGGCGGGTAGGGTCTCCGCCCCAGGCGGAGCGCCCGCGGCGGAGGCCGCGGGCCCCTGCCGGCTTGAGCCTTGTCGTCGTCGTCGTCGTCGTCGTCGTCGCTGTCGTAGTGGTCGTCGTCGTCGCCGTCGCCGTCGTCGTCGCCGTTGCCGTTGCCGTCTTCGTCGTCGTCGTCGTCGTCGTCGTCGTCGTCGTCGTCGTCGTCGTAGTGGTTGTTGTCGTCGCCGTCGCCGTGGCCGTCGACGTGGCCGTCGCCGTGTCCGTCGCCGTCGTCGTTGTCGCCGTCGGCGTCGTCGTCGTCTTTGTCGTCTACGTCGTGGTCGTTGCCGTCGCTGTGGTCGTCGCCGTCGCCGTCGCCGTCGCCGCCGTCGTCGCCGTCGTCTGGTCGCCGTCGGCGTCGTCGTCGTTGTCTTTGTCGTCGTCGTTGTCTTTGTCGTCGTCTTTGTCGTCGTCGTCTTTGTCGTCGTCGTCGTCGTCGTCGTCGTCGTAGTGGTTGTCGTCGTTGCCGTCGCCGTGGCCGTGGCCGTCGCCGTGTCCGTCGCCGTCGTCGTTGTCGCCGTCGGCGTCGTCGTCGTCTTTGTTGTCTACGTCGTGGTCGTTGCCGTCGCTGTGGTCGTCGCCGCCGCCGTCGCCGCCGTCTTCGCCGTCGTCGTGGTCGCCGTCGGCGTCGTCGTCGTTGTCTTTGTCGTCGTCTTTGTCGTCGTCTTTGTCGTCGTCTTTGTCGTCGTCGTCGTCGTCGTGGTCGTCGTGGTCTTCGCCGTGGTCGTCGCTGTCGCCGTCGCCGCCGTCCTCGCCGCCCTCGTCGGCGTCGGCGCGCCCTGCCCACTCAGGCCAGCCACAGCTGGGGGAGATGTGGGCACATCGATTTCGACACCCCTCTCGAGAAATCGTGGATGCGGTGGGTTCCCTCAGGGGGCGTGAGGAACACAGCTCACACTAGTAGTGGCTGGTCGCCCCCCTCCCTCTTAAAGCAGGCGCTGCTGGAGCAGCAGGAGAGCCTCAACTACGTGCTGGCCCAGAGGACTGGCGGTCAGCGGTCCCCGTCCGTCCGTCCGCCCGTCCGTCCGTCCGTCCATCCGTCCGTCCGTCCGTCGTCGTCGTCGTCGTCGTCGTCGTCGTTGTCGTTGTCGTTGTCGTTGTCGTTGTCGTTGTCGTTGTCGTTGTCGTTGTCGTTGTCGTTGTCGTTGTTGTTGTTGTTGTTGTTGTTGTTGTTGTTGTTGTTGTTGTTGTTGTTGTTGTTGTTGTCGTTGTCGTTGTCGTTGTTGTTGCTGCTGCTGCTGCTGCTGCTGTTGTTGTTGTTGTTGTTGTTGTTGTTGTTGTCGTTGTCGTCATCGTGGTCGTCGTCGTCCTCCTCCTCTTCTGGGGAGAAGGGCAGAGGTCACAGGACGTTTTTGGGGCCTCCCGGGGCCCCCGCGGGCCCCAGGAGGATCTCGGGGGCCTTGTGGGCACCTCCGAGGGCCTCTGGAGACGACCTCCCTCATCCCTCCGGGGAAGATGAGGGTCTCTTGTGACTGTGTGCATCTTTCGAATGTTTGATGAGTTCTTGTGTGTGTATGAGTGTGTGTGTGTGTGTGTCCGGAGGGAGTAGCAGGGATTGTAGGCGGATGGGGCAGTGGGAGGGTACGATCTTACAATATGTCGTCGGCCCCGCCACGCTAAAATCGATGAGAACGAGTGTGACCTTCTGTTTTCCTCCTGTCTCCTCTCCTTCTCCTTTCCCCTCGCCCTCGCTTCCTCCTTCTCTTGCTCTCCATCCCTCAGCTCTCCTACATGCAAGCGGAACCCAAAAGGATGGGGTCACGTGGGTTTGTTTTGGGTTGTCGCGTTGCCCTCATGGAGTAACGCAACCAAACCTGGATCGCCAACCTCCCTTTTTGTCAGGTTGGAGTCCCTGTTCCCCTAGCGCTCTCTCATTCTTTTCCCCTGCGCCTCGTATTGCACCAATCTCCCCGTTCCTTCCATTCACCTCCTCTCCCCCCGCTTGTGCGGGTCTCCCGTCCTGGATGGTTATCTTGAGGGTCGCGGAGCCCAGAACCTATTCGGTCTTTGGAGCTCTCGACCCCTTCTGCAGGACCGTTTTTCCGTCCTGTATTGTTGTTCGCTTGGGCGCTCCCATAGCCCAGCAACGGCCCCTGGGGGTGGGAAAGTGTGAGGAACCTCACCCTCGCGCCTCCTCTCCCCCCCTCCCTCGCGCCGATCCTGGCCCCGTTTCCAAAACGACTTGTCGCTGTTTCCGACTGCTTCCGAATCGGATGTCGCCTGATCCCAGCTTCGCGCGTCCGATCGCAGGTTGTCCGATCCCACACCAGTGGCCCCCCGTCCTTCCTCGTCATCGCCGTCGCCGTCGTCTACGTCGTCGTTGTCGACGACGCCGCCCAGTGTCAAGAGCGCTGGACACTCGGCGCCGCCCCCTGGTGGCCAGCGGCTCGTGCCGACATCGCGGCCCCTGGCCGTCGTTGCAGCGGGGGATCAGGGGCAATGTTAGGGTTAGGTCGGGCTTGTCCCCCTACAGGGGGATTTCTGGCGAACAATTTAAGATAGTTGAAAAGCACTCCAAACATATTCAAACATACTCAAAACATGGTTCCCAGAGTTTTTTGTTCTTTTTTTTCTAAAGCAATATTTTGATTTGTTTCCCAACCAACCTGTGTTGTTGGGTCCTCGTTTTGAAGAGACGGTGGCCCGCGTCTCCTCCTCTCCTCCTCTTCTCCTCCTCCTCTCCTCCTCCTCCTCCTCCTCCTCCTCCTCCTCCTCCTCCTCCTCCCACCATCATCATCGTCATCACCCATTTCGGCACACCCCTCACACGTTTCGTGGCCCCATAGGGAGCTCCACCGAAGGTCCCAGTGGGTGTGCCCGCATGCGTCCCGCACACCCATTTCGGCACACCCCTCACACGTTTCGTGGCCCCATAGGGAGCTCCACCGAAGGTCCCAGTGGGTGTGCCCGCATGCGTCCCGCACACACATTTCGGCACACCCCTCACACGTTTCGTGGCCCCATAGGGAGCTCCACCGAAGGTCCCAGTGGGTGTGCCCGCATGCGTCCCGCACACACATTTCGGCACACCCTCACACGTTTCGTGGCCCCATAGGGAGCTCCACCGAAGGTCCCAGTGGGTGTGCCCGCATGCGTCCCGCACACCCATGTCGGCACATCCCTCACACGTTCCGCGGCCCCATAGGGAGCCCAACCGAAGGTCCCAGTGGGTGTGCCCGCATGCGTCCCGCACGCCCATTTCGGCACATCCCTCACACGCTTCGTGGTTCCATAGGGAGCTCCACCGAAGGTCCCCGTGGCGCAGTCCGCTTGCGTCTCCCCCACCCAGTACACCTCCGCCGGAGGCCGTCGGAGTTCCGCGCCTCGCTCGCCCGTCGTCGCTCTGCCCAGCGGCAAGAGCCTTGCCCGCTATCAGCCAGCCAGCTAGCTCTTTTTGCTGCGCGCAGCGGACGACCTGCGCGCGTCGCTGGGACCCCTCCGGGGCGACCTGCGCGCGTCGCTGGGACTCCGCGCTGCGCTGCGCCCGCAGCTTTGGACCTTTGAGTGCGCGGACAAAGAGGGAGTAAAAGAAGGGGAGGAAGCGGGCGCGATCCTCGCGGTGGCGTCGCGGCGCGCGGGCGATGCCGTCGGGGAGCCCCGGGGAAGCTCCTTGAGGCGGCCACGCCCAGCGTCACGAGTACTCAGAGGCAGCCATTCACAAACTATTAGCATTCATATACAATTGCACCATGCATGGGCGTACTCGCATTCATGCACGTAGACTCGCTCGCACGCAGATTCATTCACAGTCAGACGCACTCGCGCTCATATTCACCCGCGCTCACTTTCCCTACGTACTCAAATCAATCGTTTTCGTTCGCGCCGTGTACCACGCCACTCATTTCGGCACACCCCTAGCACGGTTCGTTGCCTCATAGGGATCACCACCGAAAAAGGGAATCACAATTGCGGTACTCACACCTGCATATGGTTGGGTCCTTCGTCTGGCTATATATATATATATATATATATATATATATATATATATTTCTCCCTGTAGAGGGACAGGCCCGACTTAATGTTAGGAGGGACAGGCTCAGGGGGGATTGCATCGACCTCCAATCGCCCATTCATCACCGATAGGGGGGGCCTGACAGCCCTCCGCCCAGGAACGTTCGGTTTCGCTATCGTGGGCATACCGCCGACCTATCGGCGATGTATCTCCGATTCCAGCTCGATGTTTCCCCTCCTGAGCCGGTCCCCCCCTAGCGTTTCCCCTCAGGTGAGTCGCCTTTGTTCTGGCGTCGGGCGGCGACGAGGTTCGAGGACTCGATCCCCGTTCCAGGACGGCGCCAGCACGAATCGTCCCGCTGCCAGGGGCGGGGGCAGGGCGGCCCTAATATATACCGGGCGTGCTACCGCGAATAGCTCAAGAACCAGCTCCGAAGTTGCTGGCCGTCCTTGGTGTAAATATAGATCCACATCTCTCCACCCACAACCTCTGGATGCAAGAAAAATAGATAGAGCGTTGATCTGATCTTATTCCGATGTCAAGCTAGACAGTCGTTGAATGCGTCCACCCTCCCGCCACAGCTGGCGGGTCCAAACCAAAACGGCAATAGTGAACAAGAGAGTGCAAGCATGAACGAGCGAGAGCAGCAGCAGAGATAATTCTAATTATCATCCTATAACTCACATCCTTGCGGTTAGAACTTTCACACAGGAAAAAGGAAACGTTGCTAAATAATGCCTTGGCAAATGCTGCAGCAAGCCTCCAGAATATTGAATGATACTATTGGCTCGAACGGTCAAGCTACCGTCCGTGCGCCTCGCAGCAAATATCAAATAAAAGAAACCAATGTTCTCTGCTCGAACTGTCAAGCTTCCGTCCGCGTATCAAGCAACATATATCAAAATAGAAGAAACCAACGCACCGATCAACATATATACAGATAGAAAAAATCCACGCACTGATCACCATATAAGATTTTTACCTGATGTCTGCGCACCGAGCAACACATATCAAAATATGATTTGTTACCTGATCTCTTGAATGGGGGTGCTTTCACTCCTCATTTGTAGATGGTGACCAAACATCACTTATCATCTGAAAATGGTAACCCAAATCACTCATCATCCTCACCACCATTCACATCTGAGCCACTGCCTTGGCTGGCTCCAAGATATCGTCACATATGTAGTAGTGGGGATCAGCACACACGTACTGCTGACTTTTTGATGCTGTATGCAATGTGAACCTTGATGCTCGGGTCGAGGTTATAACTCCTGCTCCCGTCTGCGTCCAGCTTGAGACAACGTCCTAGGCAATTTGCGTAGTGCCTGTCCTTCGTATAGATCGTCTCGTAGTTGTCGCCCTCGTACTTGCCACTCCTGATTATCGTTGGTCCCATGGTCTCCAGCCAGTGCCTCAGTAGAGCACTCTATCCCAGCATAATTGGTCCATCTCCCATGATCTCGTCGTCATAGGTCACTGGATCGGCTCGTGCTGCGAGTGTTGTCGTCGTAGCTTTCGGCGTAGCCTTCGCCGTCCTGGATTTGACCTTGACCTGCTTCCCGGGCAACTCCGGCATGAACAGGTTGCCGCTGCTTGAACTATCCACCTCCATCGGCTCTGCGGTGTCCTCGTCGTCGTTCTGCTTAGGCTGCATTACGTAAATGAATATGATGATACCCGCGATGCTAGAGACTACTGTCACCACCGTAGGAGATCGAAAGACAAATTCCATACACTGCAAGTGCACAAAGTTGAAACATAACTCCAACTTGGTCAGGTATCAGGATGGTTCTTTGCGCGCCACTCCTCTCCATCGGGCAGTTGTCCGTTAGCTCATCCGTGTAGAATGCCTCGACGTAGTCCTCATCTTGATCCTCGTCCTTGTCGTCGGAGAAGCACTCATCCACGTAGTTGTACGTCTCCACCAGCCACGTAGAGATTTCCTCGTCGTCCTTCCCGGTGTCATCGTACAGCTCCTGCTTGACGTACTTGGCCATCTTCGCGTTGAGCGCGTCCACCTCCTTGTTGGCTGCCACCTTCTCTGGTCCAACAAGCTTTCGTCCGCGTATTGATGGTGCCCTGTCATCAGGCCCAAGAGTCCACAAATTTGATGTAAGTGTCTTCTTCGTGTAGCCTCCTGGAAGTACTTTCGCCAAACAGTCCGCTAGCATCTTTTCACTCTTGACCCACTTGATGCTGACCTCTTTGAGTGACTGCCGCAATGTAGCCGCTTCCAAAGAAAGCCTCCTGTCCGTCATAGAAATCTTCTCCTTTGTGATCGTGTCGTATAGGCTCTTGCAGTCGGTCACCGAAATGCATTTCACCGGGCAGGTGTCGTGCACAATCTCGGTCATGTCCATCTCCGGGTACAGGATCTCCGCTAGGGTCGACCTCGTCCATATCAACATGTCCACTGGATCCGCACATGAGTAGGCCTCCGCCGATAGAGTAGATCGCACCATTCGTTGAATCTTGGAAGACTGCCCCCCAATGAAGTGCACCTTGTACTTGTTACTGTGGTCCTCGTTGATCTTCTGGTCGCCCAGCATGATGAAGTGTCCGCGTTGTGATGTGTGCTTCGGCAGATTGTCGAAAGCACTGTCAGTGACATTGATCACCATGGCCTCCCACAGGTTCAGGCCTGCTGAGAACCTGATCAGCAAGTCGCCCCGCTTCTGCATCCGCCTACTGGCCGCGCTGCCGTCCTGTAGGTCCTTCGCCGTCGGAGCTCCCAGCGTAGATTCCAGTCGGGGTGCCTCGAAGGCCTCCTCGAAGCATATCATTCGCGCAGCCCGTTGCAGTTGTCCAACTACCATTCGTAGTCCACGATGCTCTGCATGGGTCAAGGCGCTATCTGGTGCCTTGCTGCGCTCTCTGGAGATACGTGCAGTCTGCTTCGACTTCACGTAGGCCTCCATGGTGACGTTGCCGTCCTTGTCCTGCCTGTAGGCCCGGCCACAGAACGTCGCCTGCTCTTTCCTCGCGTACTTGACCTCGCCAAGGTCGATCTCCTTCTGCAGGGCCTTCATGATCTTGGCGCCCTCCGGGTCGTCCTGCTTGATGCCCATGAGGAAGTCGTCCACGTGCAGGCGCATGATCCCGATGATCGTGCCCTCCGCACTGCGCTTGATGAAGGTCGCGGGCTCGAAGCTTAGGCGCTCCCATCCAAGCTTCGCGAGCGTCTCGCGCAGTGCCGCATGCCGCGCGCGAGCTGCATCGTTGGTCCCGTAGATGCTCTTGTTTAACTTCAGCAGGTCGCCTGCCTTCACTCCCGGGATGTTGCGCTCCCCGAGGCCCGTCGGGATACGGAAGTAGAGTTCGCGTGTGATGGCTTTACCTTGCAGAAAGGCTCCCTTCACATCTGCGATGGCTAGGTCCAAGTTGAGGTTTGATACGATGCTGCACAGGAATGACGTCATCTGTGCTGAGACTGTAGGTGAGTCCCGTTGTTGCTTGTCGTCGAACGCCTCCTCGTAGCATCTTCCACAGATCCTGGCCGTCGGCTCGAAGGTCGATGGATCCTTGTCGGTCCAGACCACTTTGGAGCTCAGGATCTTGTCCGGGTCGACCTTGTCGACTGCTGCTCCTGATACGTGGGTTGCTGCATCGTGCTTGCACCGCGTGTTCCACTCCTTCTCCACCGCTTGCTGCATCTTCTTCCACTTGAGCTTGTCATCGCCCAGCGTCTTCAGGTTTATCTCCTGGTGCTTGTTGGCTCTCGTCGGTTGGCTGCGCACCCGCTCGGCCGCGAACGCCTCGACGAGCAGCGGTGTATCTGCCAGCTGCTTGACTGGCCCAGTCTGCGCCCGGGCTCGCTTGATGCTGATCGGCACATCGTCCAGCAAGAACTCCTTGAGCGTGACTGGGTGCTCCTGGCGCTTGCCCTGCGCAGGCTGTCGCGTACTTGACGATGATGTAGCCGTCTGATCCTGCGGTGCCTCTGCTGGTAGTGCTGCCGTTTCCTCCGCCTTCTGGCGTTCCTCCATGTGCCTCTGGATCCTGGCAGGTATTCGAAACGGAGCTCGATATTCCTGAGCGTCGCCCCGCTTGGTCGGCTTGAGCATCAGGTCCTTCTTGGTGCGTTTCTTGCCTCCGCGCTTCACCTCCTTTGGTTCCTCCATGGTCTCGTCAGTGTTGGTAGGCTCCTGCGGGGCTGCTGCAGGCTGTTGGCCACCTCCTTGTCCATCTCCAGCTTCCTCTTCCTTTCCCAGAGTGATCTCCTCGATGATCATGATGGGATCTTGCGATGCCACGTCGTCGATGATCTGAGGATTGGCTATCCAGTCCACTCTCGAGACATCTCGAACCAGGTCGCACGTGTCCACGTTGAGAAGCCGCCGCCTCTCAATCTTGTACCCAGCTGTCGGGTCAGGTAGAAGAGGCGCGTTCCTGACGTTGTCCAGCTGCCCCAGGTCGGTCTTGCCCTGGCTGCTGGCCGCCGCTGCTCCCAGTATGGTGTCCCAAGCTTGGTGCGCTCGAACAAGTCGTGCTCGTAGATCTTCTTCCGCTTGATATTGATCAGCTGGTGCTGTCTCCTACTGGTCGTCCAGCCTCTGACGCATTGGCATCGCGTCGTTATCGCGTACCACCTCCGATCGTCGCTTCCTGCTGTCCGCTGGCTTCGTCAGCTCCACGTTGCCCTGAGCAGGTGCTGCTGGTGCCGTCGTCGGTGCATTCGAGGGTGCATCACCTTGTCCACTTGCTGGCTGATGTGGAACATCGCCCTGTCCAGGATTCTGATGATGTCCTGGATCTCGGTGATCTTGATGTTGATCTGGCTGCTGATCTGGCCGTTGATCTGGCTGCTGGTCTGGCTGTTGATAATCTCGTACTGGGTTATACTGTTGACCTCGAAGGTCCAGAAAACCTCGCTGACCAGCTCGTCCACGTGCAGGTCCGCCATCTGAAACAGGTCGGTAAACTGCATATTGGTCACCTCGTGCTCAGTCGCCCTTCGAAGGGGACTGGGTGAACTTAGGATCGGGATCCTGTTATGGATCAGCCAGTAACCGTGCTCATCCTTGCCCGGGCACCGGGCAGGTCCATGTCATCGTGCATGCAGGTTGCGCTTTAGATTTTCAGATCGCCAACACATCAATACGTTACTTTGCTGAAATGGCCCTGGCTGGGGCCTCGTCCTCGCCGGAACTGTCCGTCCCAATGCTGATGAGTTTGCTGCCTTGAAAAAGGATTCCGAACAGATCTGTTGAAGGTGTAGGCGGTTCCAGAATGATGTATTCTCGGCCACTCGTGAAACCACTGCTGGGTCGTTGTCGGGATTCGCCAGTCTTGCAGGCAGTCGGTGTCCAGCTCCAAGTGCCCATTACTGTGGTGAGACGCCTGCCGTGCTGACAAGTTGATTGCGCGCGTTGGCCATGCCGCGTACTGCTGCTGCAACCGAATTTTGACCACAAGCTTCCCCAGCGTTGAAGACGCTCGTCGCCATCTCCCTCAGGTATCGTATATTATGTGAAAGTTGTATTAGCAAGGATGTCAGTTACAGGATGATAATTTGAATTATCTCTGCTGCTGTGCTCTCGCTCGCTCATGCTTGCGCTCTCTTGTTCACTATTGCCGTTTTGGCTTGGGCCCGCCAGCTGTGGCGGGGAGGTGGGCGCATTCTACGACTGTCTAGCTTGACATCGGAATGAGATCAGATCAATGCACTATCTATTTCTTCTTGCATCAAGAGGTTGTGGGTGGAGAGATTTGGATCCATACTTACACTGGTAGCGGAGCTGAATCAGTCCACGGTGCGAGGATTTCATACAGAGTGGCCGTGCAGATATATGCTGGCGCTCACTTACATTCTCGCGGTGCTCAACCGCTGCGCTCGACAGATCGCGGCGATCGACAAGACGCTCGAAATCATCACCTACAACAGTTTGGACGAGGGTCGTTGCATCAACAGCGCCCCGGGCGAGCAGCAGAACTACAGCAGCAACGACCAAGAGAGCTACTACATCAGTGGCAAGCTTAGTAGCATCACAGTCATCAAGATGACGTCCAGGCAGCAGCAGCAGTTCAATGACGACCCCCTCTTCGTTGACAAGGGGGGGGTGGTACGCTGCAACGGCGACCCATCTTACGGCGAGGAGTTTGAGGAGCGCGCAATACTCGGCCACCACGCGAGCGAGGAGAAAATCAAGAAGCTCTACGCGACCAAGCTCAAGCATTCTCTGAGTGGACGAGCGTGGACACTCACGCGAAAGAAGGTTGAGATCAGTACGCAAGCAGTTTTGGACGAAGCAGGTAATGACCCACTTGCTGCAGTCAAACTGGTGGTAACTACAGTACGACAGGCGTGCGAGAGAATCGCGCCACTATAGAAGCAGCATGCGTTCGGAGAGTATTTCTTCCGATGTTTTCGTAATCGAACGGACTCTGTGCAGGACTACATATCGAGGCGAGAGACGGAGTGCGAGCGGCTCAAGTCACTTTTAACGAACACCACGGTCAGCGAATACCTACGGACATATTTTCTATTGAAGCTAGCGAACATCAGCATGCAAGAGCACAAGGCAATCCGTGGCCAATGCAACAACGAATGCATCTGGGACGACGTGGCGGCAGCCATGCTGATGCAGCTGGACAGCACGGGCCGAGGCGATCGTGGACATGGGCGATGCGGAGCCTACCCGGTGGACTACGACGACGAAGAAGAAGCTGTTTTTTTTTTTTCGGAGACGAATGTTCGCCGTGCGACGAGGACGTTTTCCTGAGTGATGCGGACTACGACGCACTTGCAGCGGACATCGACGAGTTCGAGGGGGTCATTGACGACGTGGGCCCGGAAGAGATCAGCCAGGGGGAGTGCGACGCCCTGGCGACGGAGGCTCAACGCCTTGGCTGGAAAGCTGGACGGCGCAACCACAAGCCCAACTACAAGCAGGCCTGGGAGCGGCTTGCTCAGAGGAAGTCGAATAGAGGCTGGAAAGCCAACATCAGCAAGCAAGGCTCCATCAAGATGGACCGCAAAGAGGCTGATGATAAGCTGAAGCAGATCAAGGCGCGCACGAAGTGCAACGCGTGCCACAAGAAGGGTCACTGGAAGGGTGACCCCGAGTGCGAAAAGACGAGGTCACCAGCGGGTGGACCTAGTACGCTGCAACGTGGGGGACGAGGGGGCGGACGTGGAGGGCGAGGCTTTCACGGACGACCTGGAGGTTTTCTACGACGAGCTGGGTTCGCAATGGCGACCGCGGTCAAGCTGCTGATGGCGGACAGCTCGATGGACATGACCGCCATTCAGATTGTCAGCGACCAGTTGGCAAGCATAGACTTGGCGATGGAGGAGATCACGAGTCTGACGAAGGTGAGAATCGACACCGAGGAGCAGATCGTGAACACCTACGCGGTATCAGCAGCAGGAGGCCAGCCGAAATTCCAAGAGAGGATCGACCAGGTACACGAACCATACCCAGTACCTGGAGAGCACCAAGCACAAGCATCTGACGAACCCCTGAGCACTCCAGTGAGCTCAACGAGCAGACCGACGCCAGGGGCGTGGTCGAGGGCGGAGCCCAGCAGGCCAAGTACAGACTACCTGGAAGCAGACAACACAGAGGCCGACCTACAGAAGATACGAGATCGTGCGGAGCAGATCGCAGCATTGTGGGTAAGCTGCGAGAACATGGAAGCGGCCTACAGGGACTATCTGCATTTCTGTTTGGCCTGGGCCCTACGCCGCTTCCAGCAGCTCATGCGCATCACCATGGAGATGGCGCCGAAAGGTCCCAGGAATATGGCCTACGATCTATGCCAAGCAGCCTGGGACAGGCCTCGGAGTTTCGTGACATCGCGAGGAGACCTGCGAGCGCCTACCGATTGGAGTACGACCGACACGGTTGTGGACGCAAAGCCGAGCTGGAACCAACTACGTTCCAGAGGGCGACCGCACACCGACATCAGGGCGGCAGCAACCTTGCGAGGAGCTGGAAGAAATCGAAGCCTATGCAGTACGAAAAGGATTTATCCCATATGGACATGCTGTATTGGACACTGCGTGCCTACGTGGATGTGGAGGTTCAATATCACTGGACGGCTACGCAGAGGACGGCAGAGTCACCACGCGGATGAGAGGATCATCCATGCGCTTCCGAGGCGTGAATAATAGCGCCCCGGTCATGGCAGAAGGAGAACAAGGGGTGACGGCTGGACTTGCTGGAGCTGACGTGAACCTACGCTTCCAGAGGTTGCCGAAGTCAAAGACGCCAGTACTGCAGAGCATCCACCAGCTGGAGGAGCTCGACACAGCGATATACATCAAGGATCAGAAGGCGGACTTCAAGGCGATCAACAAGTACGGAGTGCCTCTCAACAAGACGGAGAAGGGACACCTGACGATCTCGCTCAAGGAGTGGCCGAAGAAGGAGATGACAAAGATCGAGCCATCAGTCACGTCCGACGAGATCGACATCTGGAGTGCGGAGGTCCAGAAAATCGATGAGGGCATCCTACGGCGGAAGCAGAGGAAGCATATCGAGACGTGGGAGAAGGAGATTCAGGACAAGCTGGACCAGCGCCAGCAGATCGTGGACACGCTGAAGGCGGACCCGGAGGAGAAGCGGCCCATCATCTGCGAGCTCTACGCAGGTGGCATGGCAGCCCCATCAGAAGCTCAGCGGCGGCGGCATCCCGTGACGAGGCCGAGGGACATCCTGATCGGGGACGACCTGCTGGACGCGAAGTCGCAGAAGACCGTCCTGAAGCAGCTGAACGAGGATGACCCCTACATGACCATTGTGGGTTTCCCCTGCGACCCATTCACGAACATATCCCACATGTTCCCGAAGGACACGAAGATGCGCAAGTTGGCGATCGGCATGAAGCGCGTGCAGCTTGTCAAGAAGATCTGGCTCAACTTCATGCGCCGAGGAGCTCATGTGCTATTGGAAAACCCATTGACGTCAAGAGCCTGGCAGCTTATGCCATGGCTTGGCTCAGAGTTCGTGAGCGCGATGATGCACCAGTGCGCCGAGGGCAGCAACCTGGTGGACTTCATGGGCGATTCAGTCAAGAAGCCGACGAGGTTCCTGACGACGGCCATCGTGCTCGGCAAGAAGCTCAACAGCATCAGGTGTGACGAGCAGCACGTGCACACGAGCGTGATCAATAGGCCGACGGGAACAGCATCGAGCCTTGGGAACTGGACCAAGGAGCTGGCCAAGACGATCTTGGACGGCATCGAGGATCAGCGGGACCTCGAGAAGCAGCATGGTCGCTACGCCCGGTGCGCCAATAATTCCGACGACATCGACTGTGAAGAGTTCGAGGCCAACCCTGCGGAGACGGAGGCGCCGATGTACGCTAGCGCGGCGGCGATCTTCAGCAATCATGGCGAGAACATCGAGATGGCGGAATGGGCGGCGGTGCCACCACTCATGCGAGCAGCTATCAAGAAGATACACGAGAGCCATTCACATGGACCCTACAAGGAGTCACTGGTACGGTATCTACAGCATGGTGGAGCTAGCCGACGAGCGGTACAAGCAGCACGTTTCTTCAGATGCACGACGTGTGAAGAGCAGGCTCGGACGGCAGCGAGACCAACGGCAGCTCAGCCTAAGGTTAAGGACTTTAACGAAGCCATCAGCATGGACTTCGTGATCGTACCCGACCTGGACAAGAACATGCACGTGGTGCTTGGTGTCGTGGACGTGGCCTCGGACTTCGCCGTGGCGATCTACACGTGTCCCGGATCGAGACCTACGGCAGAGTTGGCAAAGAAGGCTTTCGAACTCGGATGGCTTATCTGGGCCGGGCCACCACGCATCGTGGAGCAGGACCAGGACTCTACCTTTATGGGCGAGTTCGAGACGCTGTGCAACGACCTGGGCATTGTGATCAACAACGCGGCTCCAGAGGCTCACTGGCAAATGGGCAAAGTCGAGAGGAAGATGCGATACCTGAAGGAGATGGCGACGAGTGTCTTCAACGCTGGGGAAGTTCGTGGTCAAGATTCGGTTGCAGCAGCAGCAAGTGGCATGGCCAACGCGTGCAATCATCTTGTCAGCACGGCAGGCTTCTCACCGCAGCAATGGGTACTTGGAGCTGGACACCGACTGCCTGCAAGTTTGGCGAATCCCGACAACGACCCAGCAGTGGTTTCACGAGTGGCCGAGAATACACCATTCTGGAACCGACTACGCCTTCGACAGATCTTTTCGGAAGTTTTTTTTCAAGGCAGCAAACTCATCAGCATTGACACGGGCAGTTCTGGCGAGGACGAGGCCCCAGCCAGGGTTTTTCAGCAAGGTGACTTCTTGATGTTTTGGCGATCTGATAATCTAAAGCGCAACCTGCATGCACGATGGCATGGACCTGCCCAGTGCCTGGGCAAGGATGAGCACGGTTACTGGCTGATTCATAACAGGATCCCGATCCTAAGTTCACCCAGTTTCCTTCGAAGGGCGACTGAGCACGAGGTGACCAACATGCAGTTTACCGACCTTTTCAGATGGCGGGCCTGCGCGTGGGCGAGCTGGTCCGCGCGGTTTTCTGGACCTTCGAGGTCAACAGTATGGCCCAGTACGAGGTGATCAACTGCCAGGCCAGCAGCCAGATCAACCGCCAGATCAGCAGCCAGATCAACATCAAAATCACCGAGATCCATGACATCAGCAGAATCCTGGACAGGGCGATGTTCCACATCAGCCAGCAAGTGGACAAGGTGATGCACCCTCGAGTGCACCGACGACGGCACCAGCAGCACCTGCTCAGGGCAACGTGGAGCTGACGAAGCCAGCGGACAGCAGGAAGCGACGATCGGAAGTGGTACACGATAACGACGTGATGCCAACGCGTCAGAGGCTGGACGACGAGTACGAGACAGTGCCGGCTGATCAAGATCAAGCGGAAGAAGATCTACGGGCACGACTTGTTCGAGCGCACCAAGCTTGGGGCACCATCTTGAGAGCAGTGGCGGCCAGCAGCCAGGGCAAGACCGACCTGAGGCAGCTGGACAACGTCAGGAACGCCCCTCTGCTACCTGACCCGACACCTGGGTACAAGATTGAGAGGCGGCGGCTTTTCAACTTGGACGCGCGCGACCTGGCTCAAGATATCTCGAGAGTGGACTGGATAGCCAATCCTCAGATCATCGACGACGTGGTATCGCAAGACCCCATCGCGATCATCGAGGAGATCACTCTGGGAAAGGAAGAGGAAGCTGGAGATGGACCAGGAGGTGGCCAGCAGCCTGCAGCAGCCCCGCAGGAGCCTACCAACGCTGATGAGACCATGGAGGAACCTAAGGAGGTGAAGCGCGGAGGCAAGAAACGCGCCAAGAAGGGCCTGAAGTTCATGCCGACCAAGCGGAAAGACGCCCAGGAATATCGAGCTCAGCTTCGAGTACCTGCCAGGATCCACAGGCACATGGAGGAACGCCAGAAGGCGGAGGAAACGGCAGCAGTACCAGCAGAGGTACCGCAGGATCAGACGGCTACATCATCGTCAAGTACGCGACAGCCTGCGCAGGGCAAGCGCCAGGAGCACCCAGTCACGCTCAAGGTGTTCTTGCTGGGCGATGTGCCGATCAGCATCAAACGAGCCCGGGCGCAAACTGGACCAGTCAAGCAGCTGGCAGATACACCGCTGCTCAAAGAGGCGTTCGCGGCCGAGCGGATGCGCAGCCAACCGACGAGAGCTCAGAGAGCCAAAAACGTTCAACCCCAGCTGCGAGTGCAACCTGGGGTGGATGTGTGCCCTTTGGAAATGGCGCATGCCGTTCCCGTGTGCGTTACGTTTCTGCGCGCCGGCCCGAGCGGCGCGTTCTTGCGGCCACGACGCGCTTTGTGCGCGGTTTTCTTGCGCGGCCTTCCGCGCATGGTTGCTTCGGAGGCGCGGGATTGATTTGCGCTTGCCCAGGCCAGGTTCGGTCGGTCGAAATTGATGTCCCGCCGCGCGGGGCTGCGCCCAGGGAACAATCAGGACGTAGCGCGTGATCTGGTTTTTCTGGGGCGCTGCGGCGTTATCAGCTGTCGGTGCCCGCGCAAGCGTTCGCTGGAGTGAATTTACTCAGCGGGGCCTTCACCCCAGGTTGTACTCATTTCGTTTTTCCACGCACCTTCATGTTTGCTTGCACATGTTACGTGTGTTGTTTTTCGATGTTTGGTGGAACCTTTATCTGAGGTTGCACATATAATTTTCCGAGGGGTTCACCTGGGGTTGCACATGTAGGTTTTCCCCGCGGGAGTAAATTTACTCGCGGCATGCGCCGTCCCCCCGGCCAGTCCGAAGCCCCTCGCCCCGCCGTCTACTCCCCTCGTCGCGGGCGCGGCGGGAGGATGGGGGGTGAAGGGGGTGAGGAGGGGTGAAGGGTGAGGGGGCATGGAAAACGAAGGGGTGGTCGGATGGAGTTACAGCACAGGGATGCCAAGTTGTACTTCAGGGATCGTTGGCACAATCTCCGAGTTGTAAATGATGGCGGCGAGGTGGGCTGAACGCGGCTCGGGGCGTGGTTCGAGCGCGCCGCGCCCTCGGCACAACGCAAGGGCACTGGGCGCACCCCAGGTTGCACTCGCATCTGGGGTTGAACGTTTTTCTCCTCCCGAGAGAGCCAACGAGCAGCAGGAGATCAACTTGAAGACGCTCGGCGATGACAAGCTCAAGTGGGAGAAGATGCAGCAGGCGGTGGAGAAGGAGTGGAACACGTGGTGCAAGTACGATGCAGCAACCCACATATCAGGAGCAGCAGTCGACAAGGTCGACCCGGACAAGATCCTGAGCTCCAAAGTGGTCTGGACCGATAAGGACCCAACGACCTTCGAGCCGAGGGCCAGGATCTGTGGAATAGGCTACGAGGAGGAGTTTGACGACAAGCTACGACGGGACTCACCTACAGTCTCAGCACAGATGACGTTACTCTTGTGCAGCATCGTATCAAGCCTCAACTTGGACCTAGTCATCGCAGATGTGAAGGGAGCCTTCCTGCAAGGTAAAGCCATCGCACGCGAGCTTTACTTCCGTATCCTGACGAACCTCGGGAAGTGCAACATCCCGGGAGTGAAGGCAGGCGACCTGCTGAAGTTAACCAAGAGCATCTACGGGACCAGCGATGCAGCTCGTGCGTGGTATGTGGCACTACGCGAGACGCTTGTGAAGCTTGGGTGGGGAGGCCTGAGCTTCGAGCCCGCGACCTTCATCAAGCGCAATGCGGAGGGCACGATCATCGGGATCACGTGCCTGCGCGTGGACGACTTCCTCATGGGCATCAAGCAGGACGACCCGGAGGGCGCCAAGATCATGAAGGACCTGCAGAAGGAAATCGGCTTTGGCGAGGTCAAGTACGCGAGGAAAGAGCAGGCGACGTTCTGTGGCCGGGCCTACAAGCAGGACAAGGACGGCAGCATCAACGTCACCATGGAGGCCTGCGTGAAGTCGATGCAGACTGTGCGTATCTCCAGAGAGCGCAGCAAGGCACCAGATAGCGCCTTGACCCATGCAGAGCATCGTGGACTACGAATGGTAGTTGGACAACTGGAATGGTCTGCGCGAGTGATATGCTTCGAGGAGGCCTTCGAGGCATCCCGACCGGCATCTACGCTGGGAGCTCCGACGGTGAAGGGCCTACAGGACGGCAGCGCGGCCATTCGGCGGATGCAGAAGCGGGGCGACTTGCTGATCAGGTTCTCAGCAGGCCTGAACCTCTGGGAGACCATGGTGATCAATGTCACTGACGGTGCTTTCGACAATCTGTCGAAGCGCAGATCACAACGCGGACACTTCATCATGCTGGGCGACCAGAAGATCAACGAGGACCACAGTAACAAGTACAAGGTACACTGCATTGGGTGGCAGTCTTCCAAGATTCAACGAGTGGTGCGATCTACTCTATCGGCGGAGGCCTACTCATGTGCGGATTCAGTGGGCATGTTGATATGGACGAGGTCGACCCTAGCGGAGATCCTGTACCCGGAGATGGACATGACCGAGATTGTGCACGACACCTGCCCGGTGAAATGCATTTCGGTGACCGACTGCAAGAGCCTATGCGACGCGATCACAAAGGAGGAGATTTCTATGACGGACAGGAGGCTTTCTTTGGGAGCGGCTATATTGCGGCAGTCACTCGAAGAGGTCAGCATCAAGTGGGTCAAGAGCGAGCAGATGCTAGCGGACTGTTTGACGAAAGTACTTCCAGGAGGCTACGCGAGGAAGATAGTTACATCAAATTTGTGGTCTCTTGGGCCTGATGACAGGGCACCATCAATACGCGGACGAAAGCTTGTTGGACCAGAGAAGGTGGCAGCCAACAAGGAGGTGGACGAGCTCAACGCGAAGATGGCCAAGTACGTCAAGTACGAGCAGGTGCACAGGCCTCCTTGTGGTTGCTCGTCGGAAACGCGTTGTCCTCATCCCCGGCTGGTGCTTGTGACCCCCTGGGGGTGGGGGGTAGGCTGTGGCGGGTCTGTGCCCCTCCTCTCTTCCTCCCTCCCCCCCCCTCCGCCTCTCCCTTCGTCCCTTCCTCTTCTCTTCCTCCCCTCCCCTTCCCTGCTCCTTTCTCTCCCGGTTCACAGTTCTCGCCGCGGTTCGCCCCCCCCCCGCCAAGGTCTTGGGCCTGCGGGAAGTGAGTTCAGGGGTTTGAGGGCAATGGGCGCGGCTAACCCCAACCCCATTCGGGGGCCCCTGTGTGTGCCTATCGGTAGGGGTATGGTCGTGCTGATGTGGTTGGGTCTCCTGTCTTGTGCTCGGGTCGGCCATCCTCTAAGCATTCAGGTTTGTTGCGGGGCGGGGGTGCACGACCTCCCCGGGGCCGTTTCGCCGCGGAGGCGGTTGGGGCCTCGCCTCTTTCCTCCGCGGGGGCTTCGGCTCCGGCTGGGGCTGCGGTGTCAGTCGCGGGTCCCGGGGGGCAGACCGGCGACTCGCCTGGCCAACGCGCGTCGGTGATTGTGCCAAGCGTGGCAGGTGTTGTGGCGAGAGTTTATTACGATGGCCCTACGTTTCCTTCAGGTGAAACTCGGTGTCCGGGAGGTGCTTTGCGGATTCGTGTTCCATCAGGGGATCTGGCAAACGTAGGCAGAATAGTGTTTATGTGATTCGCCCTGCGACGCCAGAATTTGGTTCTGGGCCTCATTGTCTTGTGCTTGGGTGGCACCTGGGGGGTCGGTTTGCCTAAATGCACCAAGTCGGCGCCCGGCGCCACCGTTGGTGCGCGGCCACCTCCTTGGCGCCACTTTGCCTTGGTCTCGTGTTCCATGGTGGCGTTGCAGAGTGATGCCAAATGTAATGTGGGTGTTTGAGGGGGGGGGGGGGAGGGATTGCACAGTTTCGATGGCATCCACTTTGGTTGGGGTCTTGGGGGGGCTGCGCCCTTTGAGCCGAGCGGCGATCCTACGTGGCGTCGCGGGGGCGGCAGACGGTCCTACTGTTCCGTCATGTGCCAGACCTGCGCCTACTGACGCAGGTCGCGCCGCCCCCGCGCCCTAGCAGCCGGGGCGGTGTTCGTTGTCTCGGGAGATGTGGCGTTCGTGGGGTGGTTTGCTCCCCCTTTTTCCCCTCCCTCATTCATCCCTGCCCCGCAACCATATGTGTTCTGGTCAGGTGCCTGCGTGTCCAAAAAGATTAGTTTCTGGCCCCTGTGCACAGTTGACACGCCAACATCGTGAAGTGTGCTCCTCGGTGGTGGTGGGGTTGGTTTTGTGTTTCGTTGTCGGGGTGTTCGTGGCTGTGATGTGTATGTGCCCAGGTCGATTTTCGCCTCCGACTAGATTCCAGGTCGCACGCGGGTTCATCCTGAAGGCCCGGGAGTCGTGCGCGGCTTTCCACCCGGAGGCGGAGGCGGAGGCGGAGGCGGAGCTGTGCGATGACACCGGGAAGGCCGACGAGGAAATTTCTACGTGGCCGTTGGAAACGTACAACTACATGGGCGAGTGCTTCTACGACGACAAGGACGAGGATCAAGATGAGGACTACGTGGGGGCATTCTACACGGAAGAGCTAACGGACACCTACCCGATGGAGAGGAGTGGCGCGCAGAGAACGTTCCAGATACCTGACCAAGTTGTAGTTTTGTTTCAACTTTGTGCACTTGCAGTGCATGGAGTTTGTCTTTCGATGTCTCCTACGGTGGTGACAGTAGTCTCTATCATCGCGGGTATCATCCGACTCATTCACGTAATGCAGCCCAAGCAGAACGGCAACGAGGACACCGCTGAGCCGACGGAGGTGGATAGTTCAAGCAGCGACAACCTGTTCATGCCGTAGTTGCCCGAGAAGCAGGTCAAGGTCGAATCCAGGACGGCGAAGGTTACGCCGAAAGCTACGACGACAATACTCGCAGTACGAGCCGATCCATTGACCTATGACGACGAGATCATGGGAGATGGACAAATTATGCTGGGAGGTAGTGCTCTACTGAGGCAGTGGCTGGAGACCATGGGACCAACGATAATCCGGAGTGGCAAGTACGAGGGCGACAGCTACGAGGCGATCTATACGAAGGACAGGCGCTACGCAAATGGCCTAGGACGTTGTCTCAAGCTGGACGCAGACGAGAGCAGGAGTTATAACCTCGACCCGAGCATCAAGGTTTACATTGCGTACAGCATCATCAAGTCAGCAGTGCGTGTGCGCTGATCCCCACTACTACATATGTGACGATTTCCTGGAGCCAGCCAAGGCAGTGGCTCATGCGTGAATGGTGGTGAGGATGATGAGTGACTTGGGTTACCATTTTCAGATGATGAATGATGTTTGGTCACCATCTACAGATGAGGAGTGAAAGCGCCCCCTCAAGAGCTCAGGTAAATATTTCATATATTGATATCTGTTGCGGTGCGCAGACATCAGGTAAATATTTTTTTCTGGTGATCAGTGCGTGGATTTCTTTTACCTGTATACCTGTTGCTCGGAGCGTTGGTGTCTTCTATTTTGATATCTGTTGCTTGATGCACGGACGGTAGTTTGACCGTTCGGGCAGAGAACATTGGTTTCTTTTATTTGATATCTGTTGCGAGGTGCACGGACGGTAGCTTGACCGTTCGAGCCAATACTATTATCAAATATTCTGGAGGTTTGCTGCATAATTTGCCAAGGCATTCTTTAGCAACGTTTCCTTTTCCTGTGTGCAAGTTGTATCAGCAAGGATGTGAGTTATATGATGATAACTAGAATTATCTCTGCTGCTGCTCTCGCTCGCTCATGCTTGCACTCTCTTGTTCACGAATGCCGTTTTGGCTTGGGCCCGCCAGCTGTGGCGGGAGGGTGGGCGCATTCTACAACTGTCTAGCTTGACATCGGAATATGACCAGATCAATATTCTATTTATTTCTTCTTGCATCAAGAGTTTGTGGGTGGAGAGATTTGGATCTATATTTACACTTCCTCTCGACTTTGCCCATTTGCCAGTGGGCCTCTGGAGCCGCGCTGTTGATCGCAATGCCCAGGTCGTTGCACAGCGTCTCGAACTCGCCCATAAAGGTAGAGTCCTGGTCCTGCTCCACGATGTGCGGTGGCCCGGCCCAGGCGAGCCATCCGAGTTCGAAAGCCTTCTTTGCCAACTCTGCCGTAGGTCTCGATCCGGGACGCGTGTAGATCGCCGCGGCGAAGTCCGAGGCCACGTCCACGATAACAAGCACCACGTTCATGTTCTTGTCCAGGTCGGGTATGATCATGAAGTCCATGCTGGTGGCTTCGTTAAAGTCCTTAACCTTAGGCTGGGCTGCCGTAGGTCTCGCTGCCGTCCGAGCCTGCTCTTCGCGCGTCATGCATCTGAAGAGACGTGCTGCTTGTGCCGCTCGTTGGCTAGCTCCACCATGCTGTAGATACCGTACCAGTGACGCCTTGTAGGGTCCATGTGAATGGCTCTCGTGTATCTTTTTGATAGCTGCTCGCATGAGTGGTGGCACCGCCGTCCATTCCGCCATCTCGATGTTCTCGCCATGCTTGCTGAAGATCGCCGCCGCGCTAGCGTGCATCGGCGCCTCCGTCTCCGCAGGGTTGGCCTCGAACTCGTCGCAGTCGATGTCGTCGAAATTATTGGCGTACCGAGCGTAGCCACCATGCTGCTTCTCGAGGTCCCGCTGATCTTCGATGCCGTCCAAGATCGTCTTTGCCAGCTCCTTGGTCCAGTTCCCAAGGCTCGATGCTGTTCCCTTCGGCCTACTGATCACGCTCGTGTGCACGTGCTGCTCGTCACACCTGATGCTGTTGAGCTCCTTGCCGAGCATGATGGCCGTCGTCAGGAACCTCGTCGGCTTCTTGACTGGATCGCCCATCGCGTCCACCAGGTTGCTTCCCTCGGCGCACTGGTGCATCGTCGCGCTCACGAACTCTGAGCCAATCCATGGCATCAGCTGCCAGGCTCTTGACGTCAATGGGTTTTCCAGTAGCATATGCGCTCCTCGGCGCTTGCAGTTGAGCCAGATCTTCTTGGCAAGCTGCAGGTGCTTCATGCCGATCGCCAACTTGCGCATCTTCGTGTCCTTCGGGAACATGTGGGATATGTTCGTGAATGGGACGCAGGGGAAACCCACAATGGTCATGTAGGGGTCATCCTCGTTCAGCTGCTTCAGGACGGTCTTCTGCGACTTCGCGTCCAGCAGGTCGTTCCCGATCAGAATGTCCCTCGGCCTCGTCACTGGGTGCCGCCGCTGCTGAGCTTCTGATGTGGCTGCCATGCCACCTGCGTAGAGCTCGCAGATGATGGGCCGCTTCTCCTCCGGGTCTGCCTTCAGCGTGTCCACGATCTGCTGGCACTGGTCCAGCTTGTCCTGAATTTCCTTCTCCCACGTCTCGATATGCTTCCTTTGCTTCCGCCGTAGGATGCCCTTATCGATTTCCTGGACCTCCGCACTCCAGATGTCGATCTCGTCGGACGTGAGTGATGGCTCGATCTTTGTCATCGCCTTCTTCGGCCACTCCTTGAGCGAGATCGTCAGGTGTCCCTTCTCCGTCTTGTTGAGAGGCACTCCGTACTTGTTGATCGCCTTGAAGTCCGCCTTCTGATCCTTGATGTCTATCACTGTGTCGAGCTCCTCCAGCTGGTGGATGCTCAGCAGTATTGGCGTTTTTGACTTCGGCAACCTCTGGAAGCGTAGGTTCACGTCAGCTCCAGCAAGTCCAGCCGTCACCTCTTGTTCTCCTTCTGCCATGACCGGGGCGCTATCATTCACGCCTCGGAAGCGCATGGGTGATCCTCTCATCCGCGTGGTGACTCTGCCGTCCTCTGTGTAGCCGTCCAGTGATGTTGAACCTCCACATCCACGTAGGCACGCAGTGTCCAATACAGCATGTCCATTTGGAGTAGGTCCTTTTCGTACTGCATAGGCTTCGATTTCTTCCAGCTCCTCGCAAGGTTGCTGCCGCCCTGGTGTTGGTGTGCGGCCGCCCTCTGGAACGTAGTTGGTTCCAGCTCGGCGTTGCGTCCACAACCATGTCGGTCGTGCTCCAATCGGTAGGCGCTCGCAGGTACTCCTCACGATGTCACGAAGCTCCGAGGTCCTGTCCCAGGCTGCTTTGCATAGATCGTAGGCCATATTCCTGAGACCGTTCGGTGCCATCTCCGTGGTGATGTGCATGAGCTGCTGGAAGCGATGTAGGGCCCAGTCCAAACAGAAGTCCATATAGTCCCTGTAGGCCGCTTCCATGTTCTCGCAGCTTACCCACAATGCTGCGATCGGCTCCGCACGATCTCGTATCTTCTGTAGGTCGACCTCTGTGTTGTCTTCTTCCAGGTAGTCTGTACTTGGTCTGCTGGGCTACGTCCTCGACCACGTCCCTGGTGTCGGTCTGCTCGTTGAGCTCACTGGAGTGCTCAGGGGTTCGTCAGGTTATTGTGCTTGATGCTCTCCAGGTACTGGGTATGAGTCGTGTGCCTGGTCGATCCTCTCTTGGAAGTTCGGCTGGTCCCCTGCTGCTGATACCGCGTAGGTGTTCACGATCTGCTCCTCGGTGTCGATTCTCACCTTCGTCAGACTCGTGATTTCCTCCATCGCCACGTCTATGCTTGCCAGCTGGTCGCTGACAATCTGAATGGCGGTCATGTCCATCGAGCTGTCCGCCATCAGCAGCTTGACCGCGGTCGCCATTGCGAATCCAGCTCGTCGTAGAAAACCTCCAGGTCGTCCGTGAAAGCCTCGTCCTCCACGTCCGCCTCCTCGTCCTCCACGGTGTAGCGTACTGGATCCACCCGCTGGTGACCTCGTCTTTTCGCACTCGGGGTCGCCCTTCCAGTGACCCTTCTTGTGGCACGCGTTGCACTTCGTGCGCGCCTTGATCTGCTTCAGCTTATCATCAGCCTCTTTGCTGTCCATCGTGATGGAGCCTTGCTCGTTCATGTTGGCTTTCCAGCCTCTATTCGACTTGCTCTGAGCAAGCCACTCCCGGGCCTGCTTGTAGTTGGGCTCGTGGTTGCGCCGTCCAGCTTTCCAGCCCAAGGTGTTGAGCCTCCGTCGCCAGTGTGTCGCACTCCTCCTGGCTGATCTCGTCCGGGTCCACGTCATCAATCACTCCCTCGAACTCGTCGATGTCCGCTGCAAGTGCGTCGTAGTCCGCATCACTCAGGAAAACGTCCTCGTCGCACGGTGAACATTCGTCTCCGAGTAGAGCATCTTCTTCTTCGTCGTCGTAGTCCACAGGGTAGGCTCCGTATCGTCCATGTCCACGATCGTCTCGGCTTGTGCTGTCCAGCTGTATCAGCATGGCTGCCGTCACGTCGTCCCAGATGTATTCGTTGTTGCATTGGCCAAGGATTGCCTTGTGCTCTTGCATGCTGATGTTCGCTAGCTTCAGTAGAAAGTATGTCCGTAGGTCTTCGCTGACTGTGGTGTTCGTTGAAAGTGACTTGAGCCGCTCGTACTCCGTCTCTCGCCTCGATATGTAGTCCTGCACGGACTCCGTTCGATTGCGAAAACCTCGGAAGAAATACTCTTCGAACGCTTGCTGCTTCTGTAGTGGTGCGATTCTCTCGCACGCCTGTCGTACTGTAGTTACCACCAGTTTGACTGCAGCAAGTGGGTCACTACCTGCTTCGTCCAAAACTGCTTGCGTACTGATCTCAACCTTCTTTCGTGTGAGTGTCCACGCTCGTCCATTCAGAGAATTCTTGAGCTTGATCGCGTACAGCTTCTTGATTTTCTCCTCGCTCGCGTGGTAGCCGAGTACTGCACGCTCCTCGAACTCCTCGCCGTAGGATGGGTCGCCGTTGTAGAGTACCACTCCCTCCTTGTCAACGAAGAGGGGGCCGTCATTGAACTGCTGCTGCTGCCTGGACGTCATCTTGATGACTGTGATGCTACCAAGCTTGTCACTGATGTAGTAGCTGTCTTGGTCGTTGCTGTTGTAGTTCTGCTGCTCGCCCGGGATGCTGTTGATGCAACGATCCTCGTCCAAGCTGTTGTAGGTAATGATTTTGAGCGTCTTGTCGATCACCGTGATCTGTTGAGCGCAGTGGTTAAGCACCGCGAGGGTGTAAGTGAGCGCCAGCATATATCTGCACGGCCACTGTATGAAATGCTCGTACCGTGGACTGATTCAGCTCACGCTACCAGTTTTTTTATATATATATATATATATATATATATATCCAAATCTCTCCACCCACAACATCTTGATGCAAGAAGAAATAGATATAATGTTGATCTGATCTTATTCCGATGTCAAGCTAGACAGTCGTTGAATGCGTCCACCCTCCCGCCACAGCTGGCGGGTCCAAGCCAAAACGGCAATTGTGAACAAGAGAGTGCAAGCATGAGCGAGCGAGAGCAGCAGCAGAGATAATTCTAATTATCATCCTATAACTCACATCCTTGCTAATACAACTTTCACATTGGCCCTCCTCGGAGGCCTCCGCAGGCCTCCAGAGACTATCAGGGGCAACGTGAGGGGGGGACAGTCTCAGGGGGCAATGCGTCGGTGCGTCGACCCCAAAGCGCCCATGCTCTCAAGCCCGAAGCGTCGTCCCCCCCCGCCCCTCCCCCGAGCCGGACCATCTGCCGCAGGTGCTCTGTGGTCGGGAGCTGGTGCAAGCCCCTCATCCCAGGCACGGCCCACCGCTCAGCGGCGGCCGCCCCCGCTCCTTACCAGCTTGAATCTATGTTTGGCGTCACCATACCTCGGCACTGGTCTTAAGGCTTCCCTCCGTTTCTGAGGGGACACCCCCGAAGCTTGTCGAGGCTGTTTAGCTGTCCCCGCGACCCGGTATCCCCCACCAAGCTCGGGCCAGACGAAAGGGGGGGATAGGGAAAGGGGGGGGTACAAAATCTGCTGCATGCAGCTGGTTTCGGCCCCACCGAGGGGCCCATTCCTCGATACATGGTCGCCTCCGGCGCCTGGAGGCGCCGGGAAAATCAGCCACGTGAGCTGATTCTCCCCCCCCCCCCCCTTTGCTGTCCCCCCCCTTCGTTTCCCCCGGCAAGCCCGTTTCCCCTCAGACCAGCGCCGGCTTCGGCGGCGGCGGCGGCGGCGCCCGCTCGGCGGCGGGCGGTGCCCGCTCTGCGCTCGGGAATGCCCTCGCCAGGAAGGCCGCCAAGCCGCCGAACGTGGTGGTCGAGGCGCGGGCCCGGGGCGCTCAGCCCTTCGGGTGGGCCGCGTCTTGGGGGGACGGTGGGGCTCAGGGGGGGCTGCGGGGGGAGTGCTGTCAGGCAGGAGGAGGAGGAGGAGGAGGAGGAGGAGGAGGAGGAGGAGGAGGAGGAGGAGGGGGAGGAGGAGGAGGAGGAGGACCCCAAAGCGGACCCTACGTACGATGTGCACCTTCTCCCCATCCTCACCTGGGGCCAGGCTGCACGGCACGAGTGGGTCCAGCACAAAGTTATGCAAGCTAGTTTTCGAGACTTCCATGGTCGTCCAGGCCGCAGATGGCAGGATGTCCGAGGGCCTGCCGGAGCAGTCGTACTTACAGCTGAACGACTCGGATGGCAGATCTTCGATTGGAATGTGTTCCGTACCAGAGCTGGGGTAGAATTGAATGTGCTGGAGATTGGTTACCGATCCCTAAAAATGGTCCTGGTCCAGAGCGTTCGTGATATGATTTTGGCTGGTCTTGGGGATGGGATTCGTGTTCCAGGACTCCGAGGGAAGCCACTACTCGAGCCGATCGTGAAGTTCTTGGGAACCTGAGGAAGCAGGGATGATTTGCAGCAGCGACAGGACTTGCAGGAATTGTAGCAGGAGGGTATCCCACACAGCTCATATTGTTCGACGACAGGCGAGTGGTGGACCCGCTCTGCCAGGCCTGTGGCGCTGCTGTCGGAACCCCGGCCCACAGGTTCACGTGCTGCGAATTCTTTGCCGCCGTTCGGAGGGATCTCGACGTTGCAATTGTCTTTGGCGGGCCCGAAGGTGAGCAAAAAGAGCTGCTCCTTTCACGCGGCCTCACCGTGGCTCCCGACCTGTGGCCTGCGCCGTACACAGTTGCTGGCCACAAGTGGGAGGTGGTGCCACCAGGGGGAAGGCTCGGGACCAGTGTGTATATCGATGGGTCTGGACTGGACCCCGAGCTCCCGCAGGTCTCCAGGGCGGGGTGGGCTGCTGTCTCGGTGTTTGGAGGTGGGTTCGGAGGGTGGATACATGGTTCGGCGTATGGCCCACTCCCACATGCGGTCCAGATGGCTCGGTGTGGGGAGGTATATGCCCTTTTTAAGTGCTTGCGTTTGGCAGGCCCTGAGCCCATGGCAGTGGTGACCGGTTGCGCTATGGTGACATCCGTGTGGAACGATGGGGCCTCGCAGAACCTTGAGAAAGCCGCCTTCTCGGAGCTTTGGGTTGACATCTTCAGGATCAGCGATGACACCGGTAGGCGCATGATCACCATTAGTAAGGTAGAATCTCATTTGTCCCTCCACCAGTCCCGTGTGCGTACAGTTGGAGAATGGAAGTGCATGGGGAACCGCAAGGCGGACGAGCTGGCCAAGAAAGGGGCCCGCTTCCAGCCGTGGGGCCCCACGCTCACCAACTATCTAATGACAGCCCCCCGCGCATGCGAGAGGCAGCGTGGCTGATAGCTGAAGTGATAGACGGGCTCAGTTCGAGGTCCTTCCTGACGTGGCTCGGTTCCGTCGGCCTAGACTGGCCAAGCCGAGTCTCTTGGAGCTGGTTCCTGATCCCAACGGGCATGCTGTAGAAAGATTCGGCAAATCAGCCTATCGGTGTGTGACCTGCGGCGAGAAAGGAAAGTATTGTGCAGGTGTTTGTGTTTTCCCCTGTGGTGACCCGCCTAGGGTTGCCAGGTACAGCCACAGGATGCATAGTATGTGGTTGTTGGGAGGCCGCGTTGGCTGGTGCTCGCGCTGCGGGGCCTTCGGCGAGGCCCCTTCCCACAGGCTCACCGCTAAGTGTCGTGGGGGTCCTGGCAACCGCCATGCTGCAGTGGGTTTAACCAAACTTAAGTAGTTGGCATCAACCCCAGCACTAAGTCGTGTGTTGGGAGGTCGGTGCCCTTTGTGTGATCGTTGCAGGGTTGGGTCGCGGCGGACCCCCCTGCACGATGAACTATTTCCTTTTTGCTACCTCATTGCAGCGGTGACGGGGCCTCCGAGACCAACGGGAGACCAACAGGAGGAGGGAGGAGGAGGGAGGAGGAGGAGGAGGGAGGAGGATGGAGGAGGAGGAGGAGGAGGAGCAGGAGGAGGGGCAGGAGGAGCAGCTTTCTGTTATCATCGGCTGCAGTTTTCCTCAGCGTCGAGCGGCCGAAGGGACCCTGGAGGCAACACCACGGTTTCGGTCTCGCTCTGTCCCCTAAGCGTCGATTGTCTGGCGAAGTCGTTCGCACTTCCACGGGTTGGCGAGACGGCACGCGTACTCAGAGTCATTCTTGCAATCTCACTCGGGCAGACAGAGACGTACGCGCGGTGTCCGCCTCATCCTCTCCTCCATCATATTGTCTTCGTCGTGATTATCCTCCTCCCTCCTCCCCCGTTCCCCTTTCCTCCACTATCCCCCCATCCCCCTTCCTCCCCCGTTCCCCTTCCCTTCACATTCCCTCTCCCCTTTCCTCCACTATCCCTCCATCCTCCTTCCTCCCCCGTTCCCCTTCCCTTCGCACTCCCTCGCGCTCCGCCGCCGCCACCTCCGCTCTCGCCTCCAGAAAACCGGGTGCGGGTGCGCGCGTGGCTCGAGGGCGGGTCAAGGGGGCTGCATGTCCAGGGGCCCCGAGGGGGTCCGCGAATTTGGCTCGGAGGAGAGCTTCGGGGCCTCGAGGGGAAGTCCCACGGGTCGCGCTTGCGGGCCCGCCCGTGTGCTGCGCTTCGCCATGTGTTTGCGATGATGCCCGTTGCGGTCGACCCGAGCACCGCCGTGTCCAGCCACCATTGGAACAGAGAAGCTGATGACGATGATGCTGATCATGATGGTGCTGATGATGTTGGTGGTGGTGATGCTGATGATGATGATGATGCTGATGATGATGATGATACTGATGATGATGCTGCTGCTGATGCTGATGCTGATGCGGGTGATACTGACGATGCCGATGCCGAATCCGATCCTGATGATGGTGATGCTGATGATGCTGTTACTGCTACTAATGATGATGATGATGATGATGATGATGATGATGATGATGATGATGATGATGATGATGCTGCTGATGCTGATGCTGATGCTGATGATGATGCTGATGCTGCTGATGCTGATGCTGATGCTGATGCTGATGCTGATGCTGATGCTGATGCTGATGGTAATGATGATGCTGATGGTAAGGATGATGCTGATGATGCTGATGATGATGCTGCTGATGATGATGCGGACGGTGCTTCTGATGTTGCTCATGAGGATGATGATGGTGGTGATGATGATGCTGCTGATGCTGTTGATGATGCTGCTGATGCTGATGACGTCGACGATGTCGATGTTGCTGCTGATGATGATGATGCTGATGATGCTGATGCTGATGCTACTGATGCTGCTGCTGCTGCTGCTGATGATGCTGCGGGTGATGATGCTGCTGCTGATGATGATGCTGATGATGCTGATGCTGATGATGATTATGATGATGCTTCCGACGATGCTGACGATGATGCTGATGATGCTGATGATGATGAGGAGGAGGAGGACGAGAACGAGGACGAGGAGTGGGAGGAGGAGGAGGAGGAAGAGACATAGCGATAACACGAATCGTCGCCAGAAGAGCGATATCAATACGGGGAATAATATACATAACATTAAGACGAGTAACGAGAAGCATAGGAGTAATAATAATGAAAGTCATAGTGCTACGAACAATGATAAAACGGATCCGACGAATAATGAGAAGACGAATGGTATTATAATGGTCATAGTACCTTTTAGTAAGAGCACTTATAATACCAAGGCGAATAATAGCAACAAGAGTAATAATGACAACATAGTCATATGAATTTTACCAATACCTGATTAATACTGTGAAAAACGATGTTATTATCAACGGTAATACTAATACGAATGATATTTCTAATAATGCCATTACGATTAAGATTAACAGCAATGATAGTACTCATATTAATACTAAGACGAATAAGAAGGATAATAAGAGGAGGAGGAGGAACAGGAAGAGGAGGAGGAGGAGGAGGAGAAGTAGGAGGAGGGGATGAGGAGAAGGAGGAGGAGGCGGAGGAGGAGGTGGAGAGGAGGATGGGGGAGGGACATATTCGGGGACGACAGCGCGAGCAGGGCAGGATCGTCGGACCAAGCGTCTGTCGGGGCAGCTCGCATCTGCGGTCATTCGGCGGCTACAACGGGTGTAGTCACGCTGGGGTGTGGTTTGCGATTTGCGTCGGTGGGTCTTGGGGGGCACCACGTTGTCCTCGTCGGAGCGCGGCGGAGGTGTCTGTCGAGGTCCTCGCCCGCGCCCCAGGGCGCGGGTTGCAAAGCGCACTCTTTGCAATCCACACCCTTCGGAGTCGCCGGGCCACTGTTACACGATCCGCGTTCCCAAGGAAAGGCGGCCGTACCACCCCCTGCGAGCTTGCAAGCGGGTCACAGGGTTCTGCCACCTCCGACAGGTTTCGGGCCCTCAGGGCGGTGGATCCCAGCGCCGCGGGGGTGGCTTCTCGCGTCGAGGGAGGGGCGTGGTGCGGGGACAGGGAGATTGGCTGGAGGGAGGACGTTGTGTGACTCACCAGGGTTGTGCCACATCCACCGTCCTCTTGGCTGAGCGTTTTTTCTTTGCTTTCTCAGGGGCGTTTGGGGGTCTTTCGGCTGTGTGCAGGCTCTCGTGGGCCTCGATGGGGCGAATCGGGCTCAGAGTTTGTCCAGGGGGGCGTATCTACGCTCTCCGGATCCCCTCTATCGTTCGTGGTACCCTTTAACGTATGCATTGAGATCTTGGCTTCCTTTAGGACCCCTGTGGAGTCACTCCCAGGGCCTCCTTGTGACCTCTTGGCGCATTTTTCGGTCGCTCGAGCCAGCCAGGCTGCGAGAGCACTGGTTTGAGCATCCTAGAGGCGATCTCGGGTGGAAAGGCTTGGAAAGCGATCTCGTCGGCGCTATCGGCGCGTCGGGATCGCGATGCTGGGCGTTGGCAGCCGCTTGACTCTGCTATCCCAGCAGTTCCGCGTGGCGGTGCCCCCGTCGGGTATGTTGTTCATTCCTGGGGCTTCCACCAATGTCGCTAGCGGCGTCTGTTCCGATGCGCGCAAACTGTGGCTCCCACCCTTACGTTTTTGGCAACAACTTCGCGTTTTTAGTATATCTCCGCATGTTTCAGGGCGCTACGTTGGTGCACGCGAATGGTTCAGGTTCTCTTCTCGGATCAAGCCTGGGAAAGTGACATCAGGATCGAAGCTTCCGCGGGGATGGTCATAACGCGCAGCGCTTCCAACGATGTGACTTTGTCAATTCGTGGCCCCAGAGCTCCCCACCACTCCCACCACGGGTGATTTCCCATCCTGGATCCGTGTCTGATGGTCGCGGGGTCCGAAAACGATCTTGGGGAGCTGGAATCAAGGGAAAACGCCGCGGCTGGAAGACCAATTTGGCGGAGTTCCAGGCCCTCTTTCTTTCGCTCTTTGTCTCCCCAGGGATGGCTTTTGCGTGCCGTGCTTGTTGCTGTGTGTGAAATGTAGTGTTTGGAAAGGCCGTCGGCATCAAGGATTTTACCGACACACGGCTCTGCAAATAGGGAGTGTCAAGGCAGCGAAAAGGGATGGGGGGAGGGGTCGGACGTCAGGTATGTTGAGATGCAGTTTTTGGAATGCTAATTCAGCATTCGAGCATCACGGCCTATTCTGGCATAGTCCAATTCTTGACGCTTCGCTTATCCCCACTAGCCCGCCCCGCCCGGCAGCCTAGGCAGCTTAGGCAGCTTAGTTTCGGCCGCCGGTCTGCGCGCGCTGGGCAATTAGTTCCGCTCGTCGCCCGAGCCGACTTGACTCGCCGCTGGCGCTTTCGCCTGCGGTTGCGACAATACAACTTATCCCCACCAGCCAATGTATAGAAACGATGCCCGTGAAAGCTGACGGGAGAAATGAGGAAGAGACAAATCAATGTTAGCCAGCGTGGATCCTAAACTGTGATTTCCTGAACTCTATGCGGTGCAATCTAGGTCGTGCAATCAATGTGGTGCAATCTAGGCGGTGCAATCAATGTGGTGCAGCCAGCTTATATGTTGCAGAATAATGCGAAGCAAGACGACGCAATGCAACTAAATGCAAAACAATGAAACGCAATGTAATGCGTTGTTCTTTCATATATTTTTATACTCTGGGACCTGCGACCCCCCTCCCTGAATGGGACCCCTCCGGATCCTTGGCCCCAGGGGCACCCTGGACGCCCTTGCAGATGGTCCCCTGTGCTTTCTGGGGCTCCTGAAACCCCTGCTGGGCATAGGCAACGGGCCCAAATCGGTCAGGAAGGTGACCAGACGGCCCCGTGAGAGCCCACAGAGGCCACAGATACCCACCAGACGTCCCAAGACGACCGACAAAAATACCCCCAATTGGTACTCGAGACCCAATGCAAGTGTTTTCCGCTGATGTTTCTATGATGTTATGAATGCGCAGTTCGTCGGTCTTCCAGGCGTCCGAGACCGCCCGGGATGCCAGATAATCGCTTCAAATTCAACTAAGAGGGCTTCCAGGCAGTCCAAGAGGAGCCCCAAAACAGCCCAACAGGGCCCGAAGATGGCCCGAAGAGAGCCCCATGACGGCCCAAGATGGCCCCAAGACGCCTCCTGAATCATTCCAACGTGACCCGGTCGTCCAGGGAGACCGCGGTTGGAAGCAGTGTGGCCCAGGGAAGCCCCCCAGAAGGGACCCAGAAGGGCCGAAGCAGCTGTATGGCGTGATGGCCATCGCCACATTTTCTCTATCGCTATGAGTGGAACTTACATGCGCCCGCCTGTTTCTTCCTTCGCAGCGGAAGCCATGGCCTTAGAGGACGCAGTCTGCTCGATATCCCGGCCGATACATCAGAATGCCATTGTAAAGCGCGGCAGAGTTCAGCACAACTTTTTATCTTCATAACATTTGCGTGGTGGCCTGTCACGGTGTGGCTAGAGGCGTCCGAAAGAAGAATGCCCCATCAAGCCCTTCAAAATCTCCGTGAGGCTTACAAGAGGTTTTCCTACGTAGCAAGAACTGAGGATGGGGAATGATTCGCATGGTAGGGCGAGAATGAGAAATAGAAATATGAAACATGAGATAAGGGTAACACATAGCATGATTACAACGTCGTTGCTAGAAAAGGCAATAACGAGTTATCGCTAACTGTTCCGTTTTACCTTATTGTCTTCTGTCTACATGCCAAGCCTCAAGGACCAAAGTGCATGGCGCGAAGCGCCAAACCAGTCTTTTATATTTCTTTATACATACGTCATTATGTATGTATGTAGATAATGTGAGCGAACGCAAAAGAATTCGACAATGCAAATCAATGCAACGCAATGCGAATCGGTGCGTCAGAGCACATGAAAGCAGCGCGGCGCAAGTGGCGGCGACGGGCGGCAACGACGGGCGGCGACGCCGGCGACGGACGGCGGCGATGGGCGGCGGCTACGAGTTGGCCTGGGCGGCACCGGGGCCCAGTTTCGGCGGTGACGGACCGCGGCGACGGGCGGCGACGGGGGGCCGCAAGCCAGCAGGGGCAGCCCCTGGGCCCAGTTGCGGCGGCGACGGGCGGCGGCGACCGGCTGCGACGGGCGGCCACAAGCCGGCCGGGGCGGCCCCGGGGCCCAGTTGCCTTCGAAGCGAAGTGAGAGCCCCTCAGGGCAGTAGGTGTTTGGGGAAGGCAGTGGAACAGCGGGGGCAAGAAGGGTGAACGGAGGGATCTTTGGGAGTGGGGGACCTCTTGAGGCCCTCTCTTGGATCCGCATAGGGAGTGACGATGAGGAGGAGGAGGAGGGCGGAGGAGGAGGAGGAGGAGGAGGAGGAGGAGGAGGAGTAAAAGGAGCAGAAGGAGAAGCATAATGAGGAGGAGGAGGAGGGGGAGGAAGAGGAGGGAGAAGGCAGGAAGGAAGGAACGGAAAGGAAAGGACAGGAAAGGAAAGGAGGATGAGGCAGAGTAGGAGGAGGAGGTGGAAGATGAGGAGGATGACGACGATGAAGATGAAGATGAAGATGAAGATGAAGATGAAGATGAAGATGAAGATGAATATGAATATGAATATGAGATGAAGATGATGAGCATGATGACCAAGATGAAGATGACGAAGATGATGCTGCTGCTGATGATGATGTTGATGAGGATGAGGAGGAGGAGGAGGCCTTCGCGGACCTTTTGTTGTTAGAGCCTCTTGGAGCCATTTTGGGGTCTTCTCGAGGGCTTCTTCGGGTTCTCTTACGGTCCTCTTTGGGCTCTCGGGGCCATTCTCAGATGTCTTGGGGCTCTTCCTGGACCCTCTGGAAGCCCTCTTGGGGGCCATTCAGGAGCGCTGTAGGATCTGTTGGGACCATCTTGTAGGTCGTCGATCAAAAGAGGCAGGTTCTCGATTTCCGTCCCCCCTTAAGCGCCTCTTGGGGCGCGCTTCGGCGCTCTAGGGGCCGTCTTGGGGGGCTCTGGGTCCCCTCTTGGGGCTCTCTTGGGCCATCTTGGGGCCATATTATTGAGGCCTCAAAAGCCCATCGGAAGCGGAAAGGCGATAAGGCACACACCACATACGTTTTTACAGGATGTTGGCCTCTAGGGGGGTCCTTGCGGGGCTCCGGGAGCATTCGGAACCACCTCGTGGTTCTCTTGGGGCATTTTGGAGGCATGATGGAGGCCATCTTGAACTATCTATCTTCGGCTGTATTTAGCCATTTGAAGGCCATCTTGGAGCATCGGAGACCCTCTCGGATCCATCTTGGGCGCGACGGGAGTGAGGACGTCCTGGGCCGACGCCATGACGCGTTTGAATACACATACCCTCTCTTGATTAGTCGCGTCGCTTCTTGAAGCAAGGCGTAGGATGCCGAGAAGGTTGGTGGGATTTACATCCGCCTTAACCCGCTTAGTTTGGTTCAGTTCTGGGCTTCGCGGCTTCGCCCCTTACTCTTCCTCAGTAGCCCTGCGGTGTTCTCAGAAAGACCCTCCGGAAGTTGCCTCCCAGGGTACGGCGCGAGCGCGCCCAGCTTGCCTCCCCCCCTCCCCCCCTGGCCCCCCCGCTCCCTGCCCGCGCCGCTGCTCCGGCCCAGTCGGCGGCCCCCAGGCGGTTAGCGCGGGCAGCGTGAGCCGCCGCCTCAGCCCCGCTCCGGCCTCGCCTTCGCCTGCGCCTTCGCCACCTTCGCCGCCGCCGCCGCCGCTGTCGTCGTCGTCGTCGTCGTCGTCGTCTATTCGTCGTCTATTCGTCGTCTATTCGTCGTCTATTCGTCGTCTATTCGTGGACTTCGTCGTCTCTTCGCCGTCTCTTCGCCGTCTCTTCCTCGTCTCTTCGTTGTCTTTTCGTCGTCGTCGTCGTCGTCGTCGTTGTCGTTGTCGTCTTCGTTGTCTTCGTCGTCGTTGTCTCTTTGCCTTCTATTCGTCGTCGCCATTTTCGTCGTCGTCGTCGTCCCGTCGCCGTCTATTCGTCGTCGTCGTCCTCGTCCTCGTCATCGTCTTCGTCGTCTTGGTTGTCTTCGTCGTCGTCTATTCGTCGTCTATTCGTCGTCTATTCGTCGTCGTCGTCGTCGTTGTCGTCGTCGTCTCTTCGTTATCGTCGTTGTCTTCGTTGTCTTCGTTGTCTTCATCGTCGTCGTCTATTCGTCGTCTATTCGACGTCTATTCGTCGTCTATTCGTCGTCGTCGTCGTCGTCGTCGTCTCTTCGTCGTCGTCGTCTTCGTTGTTTTTCGTCGTCCTCGTCTCTTCGTCTTCTATTCGTCGTCGCCACTGTCGTCGTCGTCGTCTCGTCGCCATCGTCTTGTCGCCATCTAGTTGTCGTCGTTGTCGTTGTCGTCGTCGTCGTCGTCCTTGTCCTCGTCGTCGCCCTTTTTCTATTCCTCCCTTCTTGCCTCGCCCTGCGCTCCCGCGTCGGCCTGGGGTCGCCTAGGCGGGAAGTCCGTGACGAAGCACGTGATCGTGAAGGACCTTCGCAAGGCGGGCCACTCCGCAGCCGCTGCCGCAATGCCTCCGCCTTCCCTGGGGGAGGGCGAGACGAAGCAGGTGGAGGGGGAGGATGGAGACGGGGAGGGACTGGGTATTTGGGAGGACGGTTTGGGGTTGAGGAGGAGGAGGAGGAGGAGGAGGAGGAGGAGGAGGAGGGACGAGAGGAGGAAGGAGGGATGGAGGACATGAAAAAAAGAGGTATGGAGGACTCGCAGGAGCCAACGAGATGGTATGGGAGGCTCCCAAGAGTTGCCACCGAACCCTCGCTCTTCCCCCTTCCCTCGGCCCTCGCCCCTGTCCTTCTCCCCCTCCCATCGGCCCTTGCCCCCCCGGTTTTCCCCCCCTCCCCCCTCCCCCGTCCTTCCCCCCTCCTCTCGGCCCTCTCTCTTCCCTCGGTCCTCGCCCCCGTCCCTTCCCCCTTGTCCCCCTCGCCTCTCCTGCTCCTCTCCCCTCCCTCCTCCCTCCTACCTCCTCTCCCTCCTCCCTCTCCTCCTCCTTCTCCTCCCCTCCCTGCTCCCTCTCCCCTCCCTCGCCCTCCTGCTCCTCCGTCCTCCCCTCCCTCCCTCCCCTCCCTCCTCCTCCCCTGCCTCCTGCCTCCCCTCCCTCCTCCCTTCCCTCCTCCGTCCCCCTCGCCTCTGCTGCTCCTCTCCTCTCCATCCTACCTCTAAGAAGGTGCACCGCTTTCTTCACCCCCCAGTAAGCAACGACCGATCCCCGCTGCAGTAGCCAGGTGGCTGGCGCGATGAAGGTCGACCTGCCCGCCTCGGGCATCTTCGACCACTTGGCGCGCCCCGCCCCCGCGCTGTTCTCGCGGGCGGCTGGGCATGTGGGGGCAAACGGCGGCGGCGTCCTCGGCCAGCTGGCCGACTCGTCTCCGAGATGCCGAGGGCGGGGGTCTGCGGAGGCTAAGGCTGTACGGAGTAAGTCCATACGGAGCGCTCGATCTCCATCTGGGCTTACTCCGTCTGACTTAGCCTCGCCCGATATGAGGCTCAGTCCGTGCGGAGCAAGTCCGTACAGAGTGCTCGGTCTCCGTCTGGGCTTACTCCGTCTGGACTCTGCCTCTCCTGAGGGGGGAAAAGAAGGACTCGGGGTTCGGGGCGTTTTCTGTGTGTTGTTGGGCCTCCGCGGGCGCCGCGGGAGGCCTCTGTGAGAGGAGGGGGAGGGATGGCGGTCGCGCCTCATCGTCAGGCCAGTTGTGTCCGGCACTGTTGAACGGCGACGCAGCGCCAGCAGCGGTGGCCTAGACTTGGGAAAAGGCTGTTTAGCTCACGAGCCCCTCGGTCGAAGCCAATTGCCCTAGCCAGTCCAATCAGCCAACCCAACCAGCCAGCCAACCAGCCAACCAGCACAACCAGCCACCCCGCCAACCAACCAACCAACCCGCCAACCCCTGCCGCCTGCTCTCCGTCACCAGTGAAGGGAGGGAGAACGGTGTCTTACCGGCGAGAACATGACGGTTCAGGATGGAGGAGGGAAGGAGCCAGGACGAGGAGGGAGGGAGCAGCGGAGAGGAACGTCAGGAAGGAACACAGGTTCGCCGCCAAGGACGGCATATCACACGCTAATCTCTTCGTGCCATTATTCCGTGCCTTCTTATTCATAATGGTTTTGTCGGCATTCCCATCATGTCATTTTGTATGCCTTATGGTCGTCCTCCACTTCTTTCTCTTCTTCTTGTTTCCTTATTCCCCAAACAGTGCTTGCACATAGGGGCTCTTACTTCTTTCTTTTGTTATTGAGCAACCGGACGGACCGGACAAGGATTTTCCACGTTGAGGTCCCGTGCCGCCTCGTGGGTTCCCCGTACGCTGGGTGGGTCGGCCGAGATTGCGCCACGTCGCCGCCTGTGCCGCCTCGTGGGTCGGCCGAGATTGCACCACGTGCTGTCCGTGCCGCCTCGTGGGCGCTCGTGCGCGCCCTGTGCGCTGGGTGGGTCGGCCGAAGCCGCGCCACGTTGCCGCCTGTGGCGCCTCGTCTGCGCTCGGGTGCGCCCCGTGGGCTGAGCTCACATGTCCATGTTGGCACACCCCATCGCACGTTCCCAAGCCCTGTAGGGAGCTCCATCCTCCACCTGAGGCGCCAGTGGCTGCGTTCGCATACCCGGTCCAGACCATGTCGGCGCACCTCTCACACGTTCCGCGGGCCCACAGGGAGCTCCACCTAAGGCCCCAGTGGCGCGTTCGCATACCTGGTCCACACCATTTCAGCGCACCCCTCACGTTTCTTGGCTACATAAGGGGGTTCCATCTAAGGTCCTAGTTGCTGCGTCCGCATACCTGGTCCACACCTTTGGGGCGCACTCGTCACATGTTTCGTGGCCCCGCAGGGAGCTCCACCGAAGGCTCGAATGGCTGTGTTCGCATGGCCTCTCCATCGGGGTCTCCACCTGAGGCCCGAATGGCTGCGATCGCATGCCTTCTCCACCATTTCGGCCCACCCTTCACGCGCCAGTTCCAGGAATCGCATGCGTGACCGCGCCCAGTTTGGGGCCCTCTTGCATGTTTCGTGGCCCCACAGGGAGCTCCACCGAAGGCTCCAGTGGCAGGACTCGCGTGAGTGTCCGCGCCAATCTCGGCACACTCCTCACACGCTTCGTGGCCCCATAGGGTGCTCCACCAAATGTACCAGTGGCATTTCGTGGGCCCATCGGGACCTCAGCCAGGGCTGCGCCGACAAACGCGCAGGTCATCCGTAACGGGTTGCATCCAGAGGTAACCCGTTACGGCTGATTTCTGCGACCTCATCAGCAACGTCGCTCCGTGCTTCGCACGCATGCCTCAGTCATTTTGCTGACCCATTCCCTTAGTTTCCACCTGTTTTGCGGTACGCACACCTGCGCATGGTTGGGTCTTCCGCCAAGATATGTCTAGATTTCAGTTCAAACCATCCTGAGGTGTTGGGTCCTTGTTTTGAAGAGACCGCTCCGCGTCTCACCTCCCGCTGCCCCCTTTTTCCTCCTCCCTCCTCCCCATCCCTGCCTCAGCCCTCCTCCGCACGCCTACTTCGGCACACCCCTCGCACGTTTCGTGGCCCCATCTGGGGGCTCCACCGAATGCGCCAGTGGCAGGACTCGTACACGTGACCGCGCCAATTTCGGAACCCTCCTGACACGTTTCGTGGTCCCATCGGGACCTCCACCGTAAGCCCCACCGCCTGCTGCCCTCCATGCCTGGCCTGGTCCACACCATGTCGGCGCCCCCCTCGCACCCTTCGTGGCCCCGCAGGGGGCTCCGCCGAAGGCCCCAGTGGCTGCGTTCGCATGCCTGACCTACACCATTTCGGCGCACCCCTCGCACGCTTCGTGACCCAAAAGGGGGCTCCACCGAAGGCCCCAGTGACTGCGTTCGCATGCGTGGTCCGCACAAATTGCATTCCTCATACACTTCGTGTCCCCAGATGGAGCTGCACCAAAGGCCGCAGTGGATGTGTTTGCATACCTGGTCCACACAATTTCGGCGCAACCCTCACGCGTTTCGTGGCCCCATGGGGAGTTCCACCGAAGTTCCCAGTGGCTGCTCTCGCATACCTTCTCCACCATCTCGGCGCACCCCGACACATGTCGTGGCTCCATTGGGAGCTCCACCAAAGGATACAGTGGCTGCATTCGCACACGTTCTCCGCACTTTTTCGGTGCACCCCTCACATGCTTCGTGGCCCGAAAGGGAGCTTCACCTGAGCCGCTAGTGGCTGCGTTCGCATGCCTTCGCCCCTCTTCTTCTGCGTTTTTGGCCCCACACGGCGCTCCACCGAGGGCCCTACTCCGCCTGCGCCTGCATGCTTTCTCCGCAATTTTTCCGGCGCATTCCTCAGATTTTTCGTGGCACTTTGGGGAGCTCCACCTGAGGACTCAGTGGCTGCGTTCGCATACCTGGTCCACACCATTTCGTCGCACCCCTCACGTGTTTCGTGGCTCCATGGGGAGCTCCACTGAAGGCCCCAGCCCCAGGAATCGCATACGTGACCGCGCCCAGTTTGGCACACCCCTCTGACGTTTCGTGGCCCCACAGGTAGCTCCCTCCACCTGAGGCCTCAGTGACAGGACTCGCATGCGTGACCGCGCCAATTTCGCACCCTCCTGATTCGTTTCGTGGGCCCATAGGGACCTCCACTGAAAGCCCCGCCACATGCTACCCCCCCAGCGCCGCTCCGCCAGACGCGCAGGTCATCCGTAACGGGTTAAATCCAGATGTAGCATGTTACGGTTCGACGGGCTGCGACCTCATCAGCAGTGTCGCTCCGTGCTTCTCGCGCGTGCCTGGGTCTTTTGTCTAACCCCTTCCACTGGTGCCCACCTGTTTTGCGGTGCTCGCAGCTGCACCTGGTCGAGCCCTTCTCCAGGCTACTGTATAATCAGGCCATGAGGGGCGCCACGCGGGAGACCAGCAACGAGACCATGGAGGAGGCCATGAGGGAGAGACCACACGGGAGACCAGACGGGCATCACGAGGAGACCATGCGAGATACCAGACGGGAGAGGACCACACGTGAGAGCACGCGGGGGACCACACGGGGGACCGCACGGGAGACCATGCGGGAGACCCTGTTGGAGATCCCCCCCCACCCCCGGGGAGACCATGCGGGAGCCCATGCGGGAGGCCGTACGGGAGGCCGTACGGGAGGCCATGCGGGAGACCGTGCGGGAGACCATGGGGGAGACCGCACGGGAGACCGTACGGGATTCTGGGGCTGGGCACCATCGCCCCCCCCCCCCCCCCTTTTTCCTCCCCCCCCCGCTCCCCCCCACTTTCCCTTTCCTCCCCTCGTCGCCTTCTGATTCGCTGGCTGCAGCAGCGTGCAAGCACCTCTTCGGCTGGCGTGATCTCCAGCTTTCCCCCAGGGGCTCGCAGGGAGTTCCTTCATGCGCACGGGCCTGCCAGACTCGAGTCAGAACGACGCTCCGTGCGGGAGGCTATGCCGAGTCACCGATGCCGGCGCGCCGGGCGGACTCGTATGGTAGTTTGATGCAGCGGTGTGCAAGACTTATATAGGCAATCTCTTTGACCAGGGAACTTCCAGGACCCCTCATGCTCCGATCTTCGAGCGGCGCTGGCGGCGGCGGCGCCTGCGTCGGCGTCTGCGCGCAGGCGCCCATAGGCCTCTACGCGCTCTTCGATGGGCAGCGCGCGCCTCGGCTCGGCGGAGGAGGAGGAGGAGGAGGAGGGGGAGGAGGAGAGTCCGTCGCCATTCTGGCTCAAGTCCGTAGCGGTTCGGCTCAGGACCTGACCTTTTGGCATGGGGGAGAAGACAGCCCCCACAGCATTCTCGTTTGTCTGGTCAGGCTGCCTCCCAAACTTGTGTCCCCGATGCACGATGAGCCTGACCAGCACCCTTCTGGTATGCACCTTTGATCTATCTCTGCCACGCCGCCTCTGTTTGCTTGTGTTGCTGCTTTAAGTTCTCATTCGCCGTCTCGATCACCTTGAACGCCATCCGGCGACAGTTCTTCTCGCACCCGCACCTCATCTTCATTACCGAAGCGGTGAGCAGTCCAGTCATAGAGATGTTGCTGTAACTCTTGAGCCTCTTGAGTTCTCAGAAATTCGATAGCATCTGCCCACAACTTAGCAAGCCTGTGAATTGGATTACTCAGCAATTTGTTGCTGTCCTTGCGATCCTGCTTGCATCCAAGCCTTCGACCATCATTATCAGCTCGTCGATCTTAGTCTCCTCTTCGGGTTCTCATCGTCCAGGAGGCTGAGGAGGAGGTTGGAGGAGGAGGTGGAGGAGGAAAAGGAGGATAAATAAGACAACGAACGCACGACAGATGTCGATAGTGATGATGGCTACGACGACGACCACGATAACGACGATGATGATGATGATGCTGATACTGATGTTGATGACGATGGTGCTGCTGCTGCTGATGATTATGATGATGATGCTGATGATGCTGATGATGATGACGATGATGATGATGATGATGATGATGCCTGTGATTATGCTGGTAATAATGACAATGATGATGCTGCTGCTGATGGTGATGATGATGTTGATGATGATGGTATTGATGATGGTGCTGATGCTGCTGCTGATGATGGTGATGGTGGTGATGATGGTGATGATGATGGTGATGGTGATGTTTGTGGTGGTGATGCTGAGGATACTGCTACCGATCATGATGATGCTGATGATGATGATGATGGTGATGATGCTGTAGATGGTGGTGATGCTGATGCTTATGATGATGATGCATGCTGCTGCTGATGATGATGCTGCTGATGATGATGATGACAATGATGCTGATGCTGATGATGATGATGGTGATGACGCTGTATATGGTGATGGTGCTGGCGATGATGATACATATGCTGATTCTGATGATGTTGATGATGTTGTCGATGACGGTGCCGATGATTGATGCTGATGCTGCTGATGTTGATGATGATGACGATGATGATGCTGATGACTATGATGATGAGGAGGATGAGGATGAGGATGACGAGGATGATGAGGACTCGGATGCTGATGATAATTATAGGAGGATTAGTACGATGATGCTGATGATGCTGATGATGATGAGACTGGTGATGATGATGAGACTGATGATGGTGATGATGGTGATGATGATGATGATGATGATGATGAGACTGGTGATGATGAAGGTGATGCTGATACTGTTACTGATGATGATGGTGGTGGTGATGATAATGATGCTGATAATGTTGATGCTGATGCTGATGATGATGCTGATGCTGCTTCTGATGATGATGATGATGATGATGATGATGCTGCATGTTATGTTGATGACGATCACGATGATGACGACGACGACGATGATGATGATGATGCTGATGACGATGATGCTGCTGATGCTGATGATGATGCTGATGATGGTGATGGTGATGGTGATGGTGATGGGGATGGGGATGGTGGTGGTGGTCGTGACGTTTACTGTGATGGTGACGGTGACTATGACCGTGGTGGTGATGATGACGATTCTGATGACGTTGATGAGGATGGTGCTGAGGATGACGATGTCAATGACGATCGGGACACTAGCTGCATTGGGCGAGGGTGGTTGCCTCGCTCGCCAGCTCGGAAATCCCAGCCATTTTCTATGTTTCGTGTGGAGGGTTCACCAGCAGCCGAGCTGGGCGAGTCATCCCTCCACTCATCCCAGTCCCCCAGAAAGAGTTCCGCGCATTCGAAACTCCTCGGGGGCTGCTTCCTGGGACTCCCTGTTGAATGGACCAATCCTGCCCCCTCTGGTCCCTCTTTCTCCCCCCGCCCTCGTCTTTCTGACTACTACCAGCTGGGTGGTGCCTCTTTGTTGTATGGCGTCGGCTGAGCCTAGCTTGATCAGGCGTACCTGAGGTCCGCCGAGGAGGGGGAGGAGGAGGGGGAGGAGGAGGAGGAGGAGGAGGAGGAGGAGGAGGAGGAGGAATGACGACGGACAACATCGCCACCCCAGACTCCTCCTGGATAGCGCTCCGAGCAGGCTTTCGAGGCCGATCCAGCCATGGCGACGAGGCCTGCCCTTGAGGCCCACACATGGGGAAATTTGTGGAATACTCGCAGCCGCCGCCGAGACGACGACGAGGATGACCTCCTGAGGCCTCCTTGAAGATCTCTGAAGGACTCCGGAGGTCTGCCGAGGACCCTCGAGGTCCTCGGATGCCTTCGGAGACTTCCGGAATCATGACGACGACCTATGGCGGCCTTCGGATGTCTCCATAGAGACGCCAGCACCAACGCCGACGCCTCCATCAACACCGACGCCAGCACCGACGCCAGCGGGAACGCCTGCGCCTGCGCTGGCACCAACGCCAGCGCCTACACCAGCACCGATGTCATCACCGACGCCAGCACCAACGCCGACGCCTACACCAGCACCGTCGCCAGCACCGACGCCAGCACAGACGCCGGCGCTTGCGGCATCACCGACGCCAGCATTGACGCCAGCACCAACGCCTGAGTTTTCGCCAGCACCTACGCCAGCGACTACACCAGAGTCGACGCCAGCACTGACGCCAGCACGAGCGCGGTCGCCTGCGCAGGCACCAACGCGAGAGCCGACTCCAGCACCGCAACCAGACCGCAGCGAACCAGTTAGCGGCCCAGCTAAGCGGTGCGCACAGGCGCTAGCACCAACGACTGCGCCTACGCCGCCACCGACGCCAGCGCCTGCACCAGACGCCTACACCATCACCGCCGCCAGGCCGCAGCGCACCGATTAGCTGCCCAGCTAACCGGTGCGCAAGCCATTTACCTGCAACGCCGACGCCTACACCGATGCCAGCACTGGCACCAGCACGAACGCCTGCGATGACACCGGCACGAACAGCAGCGCCTACACCAGCGCCGACGCCAGCACGGACGTCAGCACGCACGCCGGCGCCAGCGTCGGCACCAGCGCCAGCGCTTACAGGATTACCGACGTCATCACTGACGCCAGCACCAGCGCCGACGCCTGCACCAGCACCGATGCCAGCACCGATGCCAGCACCGACGCCGGCAGGAACGCCTGCGATGGCGCCAGCACCAAGGCCAGCGCCGACGCCAGCACCGACGCCAGCACGAACTTCGCGCCTGCGCCGGCACGAACGCGGGCGCCTCCACCAGTACCGATATCATCACCGACGCCAGCACTCCTTCAGCACCGACGCCAGCACTGACGCTGGCACGAACGTGAGCGCCTGCGCTGGCACCCCCGCCAGTGCGTTCACCAGCAACGGCGTCATCACCGACGCCAGCACCTACGCCGTCGCCTACACCAGCACCGCCGCCAGCACCGTCGCCAACACAGACGCCGGCGCGTACGCCGGCGCCGACGCCAACATCGATGCCATCGCCTGCGCTGGCACCAACGCCTGCGCCTACGCCAACACCAGCGCCAGCGCCTACGTCAGCTCCAGCATCATCGGTGGCTTCAGCACGGACGTGGGTAACGACGCCAGAACCGAGGCCAGCACCGACGCCAGCGTCTTCGCCAGCACCAACTCTTGCTCCTCCGCCGGCACCAGCGGCAGCGCCTACATTCGCTCTGACCTCCTCACCTTCAGCAGCGTGTACGCCGACACGGAGGCCAGCACCGAGGTCAGCATCCACGCCAGCGCCTGTGCTGGCCCAACGTCTGCGCCCAGGCCGGCACCAGCGCCGGCGCCTACGCCAGCTCCGAGGTCATCGCTCACAGAAGCGCGGACGTTTCCCCTGACGCCAGCACCGAGGCCAGCACCGGCGCCAGCGTCTGCGCTGACACTACCGTTTGCGCTTCTGCCGGCACCAATGCCAGTGCATACGTCAGCTCTGATGTTTGCGAATTCCCCGATGGCGCACCGCAGCTCACCGAGGTCGAAGGAACACTGCGGCGGCGCGGCGCCCACCTCGGTGGCGCCGCACGGCGGCGACGGCGTGCGTCTACCAGGCCCACAGCGGGAGCCCGAAGTGGTCAAGTCTCCGCCCTGGCGCCCCCACGGCTGCCCGCGCGGCCCGGCCCAGCGGCGGCCGCCCGTGTGGCTTCGCTGGAGGGCGCGGTGCGCACGGCGGCGCCGGCGGGCCTGGTGCGGGAACCCGGAGTGGTCAAGTCTCCGCCTTGCCCATCAGCTATCCCAGTGTGCTAGCGAGCCTGCAGTGCTGCCAGCACAGCCCGTTGCTCGGCGGGTGGGAGAGGGACCGCCTCCCCGACACACAGTCTTTGACTTGTGTACGGGTTCTCTCCCCTCAACAACTTGTCTCGGCGGCATTTGGCCTGCGCATTGGCAGGCTCTTCTTCGCATGGCAGGCATAGCTTCATGGCCCGCCCGCTCGAGAAGACCCCGCAATTGCCACAGAACGCACATCCTCCAGCACGTACGTCAGCTCTGATGCCAACAACGACACTTCGTGGCGGCGCCATGCGATGCAGCTCCCGCGTACTGTGCAGCACCGCAGAGGCCACCACGACCTGGGCCGATAGCGCCACGCGCAGCCGCACCTGCGCACCCGGCAGCACCACTCGCAGCAGCGCCAGCGCATCCAGCAGCGCCAAGGGTCTACCACGCCGTCGGCAGCCGCGACCGCCCACTGAGTGGGTGACCCGCCCTCTTCTGGCCGCAGTCAGGCTTGCCAGGGGGCTGGGCGCGCCTGGCAGCCCAGTGGTGACGGAGGACGTGCAGCCCAGCCCCAGCAGCCTGGAGTTTGCAGCAGCCCTCCCCTGACATCCAGGAGTGGGCCGCGCCGGGCGGCGAGCTGCGTGACTGGCCTGGGCGCCGCACCGTGGGCGGTCGGCGATGAGGTTCCGCCCAGCAGTGCCGTAGTTGCGCCGCGTCGCGTTGATCTCTCTCTCTCTCTCTCTCTCTCCGCAGCCGGCAGGGGTAGGCTGGACCCCAGAGTCCCAGCTGCAGCCTCATTGTTTCACTTTCTGGTTCCGGACTGGGGTAGTTTGATTGCCACTGCGCAGGTTGGGACGCTCAGGAAAAAAAGGGATGTCTCCATAGAGAGTTTTCCGGAGGTCTCTGGATGTCCCCATGGAGGCTTCACTCCAGGAGCCCCCAACCTCGAACTCGAACTTCGAACCTCGAACTCGAAGCTTGATCGACATCGGCGATGGGGTCGGCGACGGCAACGGTGACGACGAGGACGACGAGGACGACGAGGACGACGAGGACGACGAAGACGAGAAGGACGAGGACGACAAGACGAGGACGATGACGGCGACAACGCCCAGTCTGGGTAACCTCACGAGGTCCTGCGCTGGTCCGCCGGGCCCCGTGGCGGCCGAGTACTGCGCGCGGAACTTCCACAAGAAGGACTCGCTGCCGCCAGGGGGGCGGCGATGACGACGAAGTTTTTTGCTGCCTCTCTGGGGGCACGCCATGAGGACGTCGAGGACGACAGTGACGTCATCCTTGTTGTTTCGGAAGTCTTTGGGCGGTTCCACAGGTCATCGTCACCGCGGCTGGTCGCAAATTGCAAAAGCTGTTGGCCAGGGCGACCCTTGTGAGGGGTCAGGGGGATAATTTTCTTGCAGGTTTCAGTGCGACGACGACGTCGAAGGCGGTTGCGGCGGCGACTCCGGCGACGGCGACAGCGAAGGGGACGACGAGGACGATGACGAGAACGATAACGGCGATGACGTTGTCTGCGAAACCAGCAACGGCGACGGCGGAAGTGGTGAGAGTTTTGACGAGCGCCTCCAGGAGTCCCCAGGCGATTTTACAGGTCGTAGTTGTACTTGTCGGCGTCGTCGTAGGTGTTCGGCGATGTTCGTAGAGTTTCGGAGGTTCTCGAAGGTTTCGGGGTGTCCTTGGCTTCGAGGTTCTCGTCGCCGTTGCCGTCTTTGCCGTCGTCGCCGTCATCTCCGTCGCCTTCGTCGTCGTCGTTTTCGTCGTCGTCGTCGTCTTCGCCGCCTTCGTCTTCATCGTCCTCGCTGGCGTCGTCGTCGTCGCTGCCCGACAAACACTCAACGTCTGTTCCCTTGACCCCTCAAGGGGGGCGGCCTGGCCAGCTCCTCGAGCCGATCCCAGCCGCGGCGACGAGCCCCGTCGTCGTCACGGCCAAGACGACCTCGGCGCCGTCATCCGCCGACGCGGGACCCCGCCGCGGGGCACCGAGAGGCCCCTCCCGACACGGCCGATCAGCCTGATGACCTTGAGGATGATGATGCTGATGGTGATGATAGTGATGATGGTGCTGCTGATGATGATGATGCTGATGCTGAGGATGAGGATGATGCTGTTGCTGATGATTATGATGATGATGATGATGATGATGATGATGATGATGATGATGATGATGATGATGCTGATGCTGCTGATGATGATGCTGATGATGCTGCTGATGATGATGATGGTAATTATGATAATGATAGTGATACTGAGATGCTGCTGATGATGATGGTGATGCTGGTGATGGTGATGATGATGGTGATGCTGGTGATGATGGTGATGATGCTGATGATGACGATGCTGCTGATGATGATGCTGATGCTGAGGATGATGATGTTGATGGTGCTGAGGTTGAGGATGATGCTGATGATGCTGGTGATGATGGTGTTGCTGCTGCTGCTGCTGATGATGATGATGATGGTGATGATGATGATGATGATGATGATGCTGCTGATGCTGATGATGATGCGAATGCTGAGAATGTGGATGAGAATGAGGATGAGGAAGCTGATGATGATGGTGATGCTGGTGATGATGATACCGATGGTGATGCTACTGAAGATGCTGCTGCTGATGATGATGCCGCTGATGACGATGATACTGCTGCTGATGCTGATGCTGATGCTGATGCTGATGATGGTGCTGATAATGATGATGCTGATGCTGATGATGCTGCTGATGCTGATGATGATGATGATGATGCTGATGCTGATGCTGATGATGATGCTGGGGATGAGGATGGTGCTGCTGCTGATTGGTGATGCTGATGCTGGTGCTGATGATGATGCTGATGATGATGATGATGATGGTGGTGATGATAGTGACGATGCTGATGATGCTGATGATGATGAGGAAGAGGCGTGGGAGGAGGATGATGCTGGTGATGATGGTGATGAGGATGCTGATGATGAAGCTTCTGATGCTGATGCTGATGTTGCCGATGATGATGCTGATGATTCTGACGATTCTGATGATGCTGCTGATGCTGATGCTGATGCTGATCATGCTGATGCTGAGGATGATGATGATGATGCTGATGCTGATGATGGTGATGATGACAATGATGATGATGATGATGACGATGATGATGGTGATGATGATGATGGTGATGCTGAGATGCTGATGATAATGATGGTGATGATGGTGATGGTGATGATGTTGGTGATGCTGGTGATGCCGCTGATGATGCTGATGATGACGATGCTGGTGATGATGTTGCTGATGCTGATGATGATGTTGATGATGCTGAGGTTGAGGATGATTATGATGATGATGATGCTGAGGAGGAGGATGATGATCGTGATGCTGCTGCTGATGCTGATGATGCTGATGATGATGATGCTGATTGTGATGATGGTGATGATGGGTGATGGTGATTATGATGGTAGTGCTGGTGATGATGGCGATGATGCTGCTGATGATGATGATGATGATGCTTCTGATGCTGCTGATGATGATGATGCTGTTGATGCTGAGTTTGATGCTGATGATGAGGATGGTGCTGCTGCTGATTGGTGATGCTGATGCTGGTGCTGATGATGATGCTGATGATGATGATGATGATGATGATGATGATGATGATGATAGTGACGATGCTGATGATGCTGATGATGATGAGGAAGAGGCGTGGGAGGAGGATGATGCTGGTGATGATGGTGATGAGGATGCTGATGATAAAGCTTCTGATGCTGATGCTGATGCTGCCGATGATGATGCTGATGATTCTGATGATGATGCTGCTGCTGATGCTGATGCTGATGCTGAGCATGATGATGCTGAGGATGATGATGATGATGATGCTGATGCTGATGATGGTGATGATGTCAATGATGATGATGATGACGATGATGATGGTGATGATGATGATGGTGATGCTGAGATGCTGATGATAATGATGGTGATGATGGTGATGGTGATGATGTTGGTGATGCTGGTGATGCCGCTGATGATGCTGATGATGACGATGCTGCTGGTGATGTTGCTGATGCTGATGATGATGTTGATGATGCTGAGGTTGAGGATGATTATGATGATGATGATGATGCTGAGGAGGAGGATGATGATCGTGATGCTGCTGCTGATGCTGATGATGCTGATGATGATGCTGATTGTGATGATGGTGATGATGGGTGATGGTGATTATGATGGTAGTGCTGGTGATGATGGCGATGATGCTGCTGATGATGATGATGCTTCTGATGCTGCTGATGATGATGATGCTGTTGATGCTGAGTTTGATGCTGATGCTGGGGATGAGGATGAGGATCATGATGCTGGTGATACTGGTGATGATGATGCTGATGCTGAGGATGATGATGATGCTGATGATGAGGATGATGACGATGATGATGATGAGGATGATGTTGCGGATGATGATGATAATGATGATGATGATGATGATGATGATGATGCTGATGATGATGATGATGATTATGATGATTATGCTGATGCTGATGCTGATGCTGCTGTTGCTGCTGATGCTGAAGATACTGATGCTGCTGATGATGATGCTGATGCTGAAGCTGATGATGATGGTGATGATGCTGCTGCTGATGATGCTGATGATGCTGATGATGATGAGGAAGAGGAGGATAAGGATGCTGGTGATGATGGTGATGATGCTGATGATTATGCTTTTGATGATACTGATGATGCTGACGATGATGACGATGATGATGATGATGTTGATGTTGATGACGATGCTGATGATGCTGATGATGACGATGATGATGATGCTGATGATGATGCTGATGATGATGATGATGGTGATGATGATGATGATGATGATGATGATGATGATGATAGTAATGATGCTGGTGATGATGCTGATCATGATGCTAATGATGATGATTATGATGATGCTGATGCTGCTGCTGCTGCTGCTGATGATGATGATGATGATGATGATGATGAGGAGGAGGAGGAGGAGGAGGAGGAGGAGAAGGATGAGGAGGGGGAGGGAGCGGATGAGGAGGAGAAGGAGGAGGGGGTGGAGGAGGAGGTGCAGGGAGGAGGGGGGAGGAGGAGGAGGACGACGACGAGGAGGAAGAAGAAGAAGCATAATACTAATATTAATAATAATAATAATAGTAATAATAGTAAGATAAGAATAAGTATAATATGAATACTAATAATATGAGGAGGAGGAGGAGGAGCTTCTACACACTAAACTTGGTACTTGGTCATGCTCCGAGTCCCAGACGACTTGGTGCATATTTAGAGTCCCCCCCCTCGGAGGTCCTGGAGAACGTCTGCAGCCTCCCAGCCAACTGCACCAGCGACACCTTTGTGAAGGCCTCCGGGCGGGGATGCGCCCTCGGTCGGGCTCCCCCCGTCCTCCGCCGCTTGTCCCCCCGCCCCCCTCCAGAAGAAGCAGGAGGAGACAGGGGGAGAAGGAGGAGGCGGAGGAGGAGGCGGCGGAGGAGGAGAAGGAGAGAGGAGGTTGAGGAGGAGGAGGAGGAGGAGGAGGAGGAGGTGGGGGATGTGGGGCAGGAGGAACAGGAGCTCCTCCTGCTGCTTCTCCCCCTTCTCCTTCTCCTCCTCCTCCTCTTCGGGGCTCCCGATCAAAGGGGCGATCCGCCAGGGGCATCGGCGGCCGTCGCCGAGAGCTGCGACTGGCTGCTGCCCCATCTGCGGAGGCAAACACTCCAGCTCCGCCTATCCGCGCGTCGCGGCTGGGGTCCTCGGACTTGCTCGTGGTTAGTGGCGGTGTCAATGAGGCGGAGCAGATCCTCGGGGCGATTCACACAATTCTCATACACCTCCTGCTGCCTCCTCCTACAGGTCTCCGCGGGACCCTGGAGGCCCCCAGAGGTCTCCGGAGGCCTCCAATGGGGTTCTTATTCAGTTCCCTGATGGGCTTGTCTGTAAGGGTTTCATTTTTCAAGGCCCGTGTGAGTTCCTCCGGATCCGGAACCGGGGGCTCGCGGCCTCTGGTCTCTCGCATCATGGTCTCCCGGATGGTCTTTGCCTCTCTGGTCTCCCGTATCCCCCGCATGGTCTCCCGACTAGTCTCCCGTATGGTCTCCCGTGTTGTGTCCCGTATGGCTTCCGGTATGCTCTCCAGCGTGGTCTTCCGTATGGTCTCCCGTATGGTCTCTCGTGTGGTCTCCCGTGTGCCCCCCCCGCATGCTCTTCTTTGCATGGTCTCCCGTGTGGCCCCCGTATGTTTGTTTTTTTTTTGCGGGGCCCTAAGGCTCGTCGGCGCGCCCGTGGGTCCCCCGCATGTGCTGTCCCGTTCTGCGGGGCCAGACAGGCTCGTCGACGCGCCTCGGAGTGGGGGCCCCTTTGGGGCCGCGGGGCAGGGGCCAGGTCAGCTGGGGACACGGGCGGTCGTCGGATTATCCAGCGCCGTAGCCATTTCGGCTCAAGACTGTCTTGGGCTCAAGCTACAAGACAGCCAACGACTCCCTGTAACAGGAAAGCAGATTTTACGACATAGGTTTTGCACCTAGGTTATCACTCCAGAGCGCCTCTCGTAACTCGACGCTTTGGCTCAAGGGAAAAAACATTTGCGTGCGCTTGCTGCTGCCACAGTTGGTAGCGGAGCCTGGTCCAGCCGGAGAGCCATGGGCGGTGACGGCCGACCATGAAGGTCGAGGTCGGTCACTGTTCGCGTGCCTCCGGCAGGCCGGGCTCGCGCCGACGGGCGGCGCGGACCGCGGGATGTCCGCGGAGGAGTTCACGGCAGCGGTGATCCCAGGCGGCGGCGAAGGGGGCGTGCGGGGCACGCCGGCGGCCGACGCCGGAGCGGTCACCCTCTCAACGGAGCAGTTGAAACAGATGGTGGCAGGAGTCGTGCGCGAGACCATGGCCGAAGCTGCAGCCAGTAGCAGCGGCGGCGGCGGCGACTCCAGGACCACCAAAGAGGAACCCAAGCCAGAAGACCCCTGGCAAGTTGCAGCCGAGGCGGCCAGGACCGCAGGCGCCAAGCCAGGGGCTGACTGGAGTACGGACAGATGGAGTGCGTGGAACGAGTGGCGCCAGGACGCGTGGGACGAGAAGGACCAGTCGTGGAAGAAGACCGACGACTGGAGCTGGAGTGACTGGCGCCGCAGTGGCGGTGGTGGTGGTTGGTCCGAGTACACGAAGGGCGACTACTCGGATCCTCCAGCCTGGCCGGGCTGGACCCACTACAGGCAGTTGCGAAAAGCAATTAGCATATGGAATAAGAACTCAGACGTGCCCATGTGGCGCAGGTCAGAAAAGTTTCTTCGGCTGTTCGACAATCCCATGCAGGTGCAGTTCGACGACCTCCCCGAGTCGACGTTGTCGGGTAACGGCTGGCCCGAGGCGGTGCTGAAGCGCATGGATTTGATGATCGGGGAGCGCGAATGAGATGATCTCCGACGCGCGGGCCGTCACGCGCTGTTCGAGGCGACTCGTGAGCAGAGAGAGAGAGAGAGAGAGATTGAGTCAGGACGTGGCCCGGCGCGAGCGTCAGTTTCTAGAGGCAGAGGCACATGACCTGGTGCTCCCTGCACGAGTCAAGGGATTCCTTCTAGAAGAAGGCGCGGGCCTGACGGCTCAGGGACTCCAGAACCTCAAGACCATGACGCATGGCAAGGTGGAGCTCGATAGCGTGAGTTGGGCCCTGCGTCAGATGAACGCATCGGGCTCTGAGCGACTGCTGCCTGGCAGCAGTAGAGGAGCAATGGCAGCCGCCGACGACAAAGGTCTCGGCGATCAAGTAGGCAGTTCCTCTCCTCCTCCTCCCTCATACCCGGTGGGTCGTGACGGTGGTGCTTCGGACAGCGAGCTCTATCCAGACGACGACCAGGACGGTGACTTCTACGATGACGAAGAGGAGGGCGAGGGAGACGAGGCGGCCATCCTCGCCGAGCTCGAGGATCTAGATCTCGACGAGTCCCAGGTCTAGGAGGCCCTTGCCATGCTTGAGATGAATCGGTCCAACAAGAGAACATGGAAGCAGAGCAAGGATATCAAGAGGGCCGCCAGGAAAGATCGTGAGTACTACGGTGCCCGTCCGAGACAGACCAGACGCGACAGGCCTCCTCCACCTCCTGCCAGGCGCCGCGCCACTCGAGGCGAGGGCCGCGGCAAGGGCCGTGGCCGCGGGGGGCGACGGACCAAGCTGACGCCGCAGCAATTGATAAAGATAACGAGATGCGGTATCTGCAAGGAGAAAGGTCACTGGCACAAGGAGTGCCCGAACAGAGACGACCCGAAGTTCGCCAAGAAACGTGCCACGAACGTTTGCGTATTCACGGGGGGTGCGCTGCCCATCGCGATGGACATGCTCGCGGACTGGAAGAAGGCCGTCGTCGAGATGAAGACGAGCGAGGTCTACCTGGTGGCGCGCGAGACTCAGGCTCTCGTCGATCCTCGCGCGGGCAGCGACCTGGTGGGACTGGCCTCGCTCGATCGAGAGTCCAGAACCCTTGCGGCAGTAGGCCTCTGGTACGAGATTATCCCCCGTCTGTTTCAGAGGCCTCGTGCAGCTCATGGCGTAGGAGGACCGGCCAAGGTGGTCAAGTCCATCCTGTTTCCATTGTGTCTCGGCCGATTTCTAGGCGTGATCGAGACGACGGTGCTGCTCGACGAGATTCTGCACATTTTGTCCGTCAATCTTCTCGAGTTTCTCGGCTGTGTCATCGACCTGCCGCGCGGCCGTATGGGCTCGGAGTTTCTGGGCCTGCAGGTCGATATGTTTCGGCTCGGGTCGGGACACCGCATGGTCGAGATTATAGAGGCCCTCGACGTGCCACTCGAGATCCCCGAGTCTGCTTTGCGCAAGTATCCTTTCTTGACGACCGAGTCTTTTGTGATCGACCAAGGCTCGCCTCCGGAGATGCTGGAGTCCGGAGATCTTCGCGTGTACATCATCTCCCTAGTCATCATCGTCTTCTCAGGACTACTAGGCCTCTCGGGACTCCAAGTAGGACCTATCAGGGTGTTCCTCAGGGTCACGATCATCATGGGCGTTCTCGGGATGCTAGGTATACGTACGCTCACGCGGTGATCAGGAAGTCACGGGCTCAGCAGTCGCCTGATAGGTCGGCCCGGGCCTTAATATCTGGAGGGAATGCTACGGGTACGACCCAGAACGACAACGACACTAAGGCGGTCTCAGAGTTTTCGAGCTGTCGTCAGGACTTGCGTTCAGAGAGTCCGAGCTATCCTCACCCAGTAGCAACTTTCGGCTCGAGCCAAGCTGAGCGACTTCGAGACCTCTCGTCGGCCAGTGACGAGACAGACCTTCACGACTCACCTGCCTGCGCGAGTGATGACGGTCCGCCTTTTCGCGCTGGCGGGCGCGATCCGCCTGGTGGCGGCAGGCAAGAAGGACTCAGAGGGCAAGCGGGCGGCGCAGGAGGCGACGGGGAAGTTCCTCGCCCGGCGCGAGGCGGCATTCGCCAGTGCAGGGGGCGATTGCAGCTCCATCAGCTCGGCGGAGCCGGGTGCAACGAGCGGTCTGCAGGATGCCGCGACAGCAGCTCCCGCAGCCGAGCTCGGTCAAGCCCTGCCGCCCCAGCCGCAGCACGCCCCTGAGCCTCTCGGCCCTCCTCCGGCAGTCGGGCTGATGGATGCGTTGGCCTCGGAGGCGGCAGCGCCGCTGCCAGAGCCCAGGCCTGTCCTGTGGAACGCGGCCGCAGCAGCAGTCCAGTGGCCTCCGGCACCACCGAACCATCCTCCTCCAGGAGGTCAGGCGCACGGACCGCCGCCGGGGGCGTGGACTCAACCTCAGCAGTCAGCAGCGGCGGCAGCGGCTCAGCCAGGGGCAGGTGGAGCCTCAGGGGCAGCGGCGGTAGCAGCCTCCCCAGCGCCCCTGCGCGGTCCGGCAGCCGGGAAGCCCCCCCCCGCGTCACTGGCCTACCTCAACAACCAGGGGGGCGGTCAGCCACAGCAGACGTGGCCGCAGGCGCCGTTGCCGACCCAGCTGAAGCCTCCACCGAAGCCTCCACCGTCATGCGATCATCCTCGCTCGGCGGTGAGGTACTTCGGCAACCGACGCGGATCGGGTTCAAAGTGTTCTCACTGTGGCGAGCGCCTGACGTGGGTGCCTCGCCAGGCGATAGGGGGCAATCCCAACCCGCCTCAGCAGGCGGCGACCGAAGCGGCACGGTCGGCGGCAGCCTCGGAGCCCTCCTACAGTCAATACAGTGGCAACTGCAGGCGATGCCCGAGAGCGTGAAGGCCCTGGGGCGCGTGCAAGAGATCCTCGACCGGATGGTGGAGGCGGCCACCAACCGCCAGCTAGCGCCGACGCAGCTAGAGGAAGGCGTGCAGCATATTTACCAAGGTGTGGTGGAGATACGGCGCTTGATCTCCAGTTTCGAGGACTTCGCCGAGACTCTCGACCGAGTGAGCAACGTGGCCACTCAGATGCAGGGGGCGCTCAAACATGTCGACGCAGCTGTGGGGCAACTGGGCCAGATGATGGTCCAGATCAGGACTGCAGTCACGGGCTCAGTGGACATCGCGAACGCGCAGTTCCACCAGCAGAACCAGCAGACCTACGAGTCGGACCCGTGGACTCCCGGAAAGGGGGGATCGTCCGGCAGTGGAGGGCCAGACGGCTCTCAGGGAGGCCCGACGACCACGACGCCTTCGCAAGGGACGACGACGACTCCCGAGCAGCCTCCCGCCACTACGACGACGCCGACTTGGTGGACGCTCGGCCCGAGCCCGGAGAACGGGCCGGGATCGCCGGACAGCTGGGAGATCATCCCGGACGTCATGCCCTGAGGAGGCACCGCTGCGGGCAGGAGGCAAGCAGATCCTCCGGACTGAACCTGGTCGCGTGCTACGAGCAGCGCGGCTGCCAAGCTTCTGAGGGCCCGGAGGCCCAGAAGGAAAAAAAAAAAAAAAAAAAAAAAAAAAAAAAAAAAAAAAAAAAAAAAAAAAAAAAAAAAAAAAAAAAAAAAAAAAAAAAAAAAAAAAAAACGCGTGCTATACTTTCAACCTTCCGTCTTTACCTCCGGTTTACCCCCAGGTCCTCGAAAAGCAAGAAGGAGTTGGCACCGCGGCCCGAGACCTCGGATTCCTCGGTCCGGGATGGCTGGACGGAGATGTGTTTAACGACGACCGAGAGGCGTTGTGTCCCTGGGCGGTTTCGGGAGCCTTCGAGCAAGAAGCTCGATGCAGGATCGGAGAGATCCAGTGAGCACCAGTAGAGGAACCTCCCTCCACGTTCCATGTCGGGTTCAGGAAGCGAGCCAAGACCTCCTTCCTGAAGGTGTTTTCCCCTCCGAGGATCTCTCCCGAAGTCAGCAAGCGTGGGGCTCCCATGGGAGCTCGCTCGAGTTGGGACATCAAGCAGGGTTGGGACTCGTCCAACAAGAGGGACGTTGCGCACTTGGGGAAGTATCGATCGAGAGGAGCCTGAAGTCATCTGGGTGTGCTCCGAGTGTAAGATATTCTCAGCCATCAATCGCATCAATCGCGATCGTCGTGATCCTGATGGTTGGAATCGGCAGGTCGTCAGCGGTCTGCGAGATCTGATCCTGTGCATGGAGAAAGCCCAGTATCAGCATGCTTTGGGAAGGCTCTTTGCGTTTGAGCACCCCCAATTCGCGAGCTTCTGGGACACCGATGTAGTTGGGCTCATAGCCGGACTCCCCAGAGTCAAGAGACTTAGGATCGACAGGTGCTGCTTCGGACTGCAGGTTGACGAACGCGGCCTCAATGAGAAGCCGACCGGGATTCTCACGAACCATCCTGGCATCATCAGGGCCTTTGATGGCCATCTGTGAAAGGGGGGCCAGTCTTGGAGGGGAGTTGGCAGACCTCCAAGGCGGCGAGGTACCCCCCCCGGTTCGTGAAGCTCGTGGCGCGTGCGGTGGCAGAACACTGGAGTGGGGCGTCCTCAAGGTTGAAGCCGACGTGGGCTGAGCTCACAGAGCAGGCGTGTCCGGCTGTCTCCGACGAGGGCGAACCTCACGACGACGACGATGCCGACGAGGCGGGCCCAGCGGGCAGCGATCAGGGCGAGCCCGAGACCCGCGGGCCGGCTGGCAAGAGCACCATTCCTCCAGACCCCGACCCCAACGAAGAAGAGAAGCGACTGATCTACAAGCTTCACGTTAATATGGGCCACCCCGACTCGAGGAAGTTTTGCAGAGTGTTGCGGGCCAGGGGGGTCGAGCGTCACCTGGTCAGGTGGGCGCGAGACAAGTTTAGATGTTCGGAATGCGTGGGGCGTCAAAGAGCGGGGAACCATAGAAAAGGTCGCCCTTCCCCGCGCGTTCCGATTCAACCACATCATTGCAATCGACCTGCTCTATCTCGAGTTCCAAGGTACCACTCACCCATTTCTGAACGTTGTCGACCGCGGGTCTACCTTGCAAGTGTGTGTCCGTCTCGAGAACGCGAGAGCGGCCACGGCGTGGTCGGCTTTCTCAGCCTGCTAGATCCGTCCTTTCGGGGCCCCCGATTTCCTGATATCCGACGGGGGCCCGGAATTCGGGGAGCGATTTGCCGGGGGGGCTGAGCCGCGTCTGCGACGCAGACAACCCCTGGCAGAACGGCAGGTGTGAGCGCCGCGGAGGATGGGTCAAGGAGCGGGTGAAGTCAGAAGTGGATGCGGGCGCCTCGGTCCCGAGTTCCCTGGAGGAACTGGACGATCTTGTTCGCGAGCTCGTGGCCCACTAAAATCGCTTCTGGCACCGTGGTGGCTTTTCGCCGTTGCAGTTGGTGTTCGGTCAGAACCCGAGGCTCCCCCACGATCTTCTGAGTGATGACGTCCGGGGGATCTCAGGCTGGAGGGGCATGATCAGCCCTGCGTCCGAGCAGGATGCGGCCGGAGCCGAGTTTGCCCGCTCTCAGAGAGTCCGAGCTGCCGCTCGCAGGCTGGCTATCGAGGCCAACGCCCGAGACAAGATCACTCGTGCCTCGCTTGCTCGGACCCCCTCGCCCAAGGAGTTTACCCCGGGCCAGTGTGTGTTTGTTTGGAGAAATCTCAGCAGGACGTCATCCCGGGCCGATGCCCTGGGAAGGCGCAGGGCCTGCTGGACCGGGCCAGGTGTGGTCGTGCTCTGCGAGAAGGGAGGCGCCGTGCGGGTGGCGGTTCGATGTCGGCTCTGGAAATGCTCGGTGGAACAAGTTCGCCTGGCCAGCCCGGATGAGGAGTTCGGGATTCAGCTGGCGCAGAGCCCCCTGTGGAGGGAGCTCCTCGCTCAGGTGCAGACCCGCCCGGCTTCTGCAGTCGACGCCCAGCGGGAAGGACCTCCACCGGGCGATGCCTGGGACGAGCCGGCCCGGCACGACGCGAGCGAGGCCCCCCAGGTCAGGGTCCCGGGTCCCGAGACGGCCGACGAGCCCAGCGAGGCTCCAGTGAGCCGCCCCCCCCTTCGGTGCTCGGGCCTCCGGGGGCCGCCGGAGTCGAGGGCCCTAGACCCAGAGGATCCCTGATTGCTAGCGCAAGGCGTGTGATTTACATGTAAGACTTGAAGTGCTAGCATAGGGATTGGAGTGCTATCATAAGAATAATACTGTATGTGCAGTATACGATATACACGCAAATCTACTCATTTTACATTGCGGTGTGCGTGTATCGTCCACAGGGGGCTGTCATAAGTCGAACGGGTTGCCGATCAGATCGGATATTCATGGTTACGCACATCGTTAGTTATGTTCGTGGGAATTATTTACTGGTGCGCGAGTGTGTGTGTGTGTGTGCGTGTACAAACGGGCCTGAGGAACGTTTATCTATGTCGACCAAGACGACGTGCGCCGATGGGCCGCGACCTACCGAGGGAGCGGCGACGAGGAAAGGATCGTCGATTTGCGTGCGGCGGTGGCGGCTGCACTCATAATTACAAGATCAGGGGAGTAGGAACGATGATGGGGGGCACGTGCCATTTTGCAATTTGCGTACGGCCCCTCATTGGGATTAGTTTGGATGTCGTGGGAAGCATCGATCGCTGGGGCCTCCTGGAATATCTTGATGTTTCTGGGAGGGCGTGGTCGTATTCTGTTGGAACTTCGTTCAAGCGTTTGGGTGCATATTGGGGCATCTCGGGAGCCTGGGGAGGGCGCATCGTTGAGAGGAAGGCTCGGCCAATGGTTTGCATGCCTTGTGGTTGCCCTCTGGCATGCTTCGACACTCGTGTGGGCGCGTTGTTTGGGCAGTCGCGGGGAGTTTTTGGGTCGCTTCTGTTGAAGGGGGGCGGAACGGGGGATCAATCTTGCAAGTGGGCTGTCTTGTCGCGGTCTTGGGGGCATGTTGGGCCGTTTGGGGCGCGACGCCGACCATGCGAAAAACTGAAACATCCTTAAGACACCTGACTCAACGAATTGTGTTTGTCGGTCTCTCCCCATCCCTTTTTCACTTGTCGTGTTACTACTTCCGCAAACGTCACCCAATCATGGCGAGCAGCTCTGCGTCCGTGAACTCTGGGACAACCCTCTCGTGGTCGGAGGGGGCGGCCGCAGCGAAAAACGTGTCGTGATAGTATGCATGCAGACTGGCATCTAGCTGCGGGAACACATGGTACCCGATCCGACGGAGCCATCCCACGGTGAGACTACCGCTCCTAGGCACAGACTCACGGGTAGGCATAAACCGACCATGTTGTGCCCATCCCTAGTAGATTGAAACCAATTCCCGCGCGTCCGCAAACACACGCGTGTATATTGTTGTTGTTGTTGGTGGTGGTGTTGTTGCTGTTATTGCTGTTGCTGTTGTTGTTGTTGTTGTTGGTGGTGTTGTTGTTGTTGTTGTTGTCGTTGGTGTTGTCGTTGGTGTTGTGTGTGCGTGTCTCGTTTTTGTCTTCACGTTTACCCGTGCACCACGTGCACCGTAGTCCTTATTATAATGCATAGCCCTCCTTCCATCCCCCAATCCTCCAGACCAACCCCTTGTTAGGTCGTTTCTTGTCTCTCGTTCGCGGACGCTGGAGCCTTGCGAAACAGACTGAGCATGACCGTGTCGGCCACCGATGTTGACATGGCCTTGCACGTGTTCGGGAGGTGGCGGAACGATCGCGCCTCGGCTAGAACTGCGTCCTGGGAGCCCGGAGGGGCGTGCGCGGGAAGAACCGACCTCTGCAATTCGGTGGAACGACCTGCCCCCCATGAAGCGACACGGCCAACATGCGATGCCGTCCGCTCCGTGGGGGGCAGGTCGTTCCACCGAATTCACCCCAATGTCTTCCGTGTGCACCACCCCTCCCAACCAGAATGAAGGGACGCAAAAACTGTGCAAGGACAGCGTTGGACTGGGGGGAGGGGGCGGGGGGGGGCAGGTTGGTTTTTTGAAATTGCGCCCTCGGGTCATAAAGGTGATCGGTGTCATTCACGACTGATTCCGACGGACTTGTCGCCTCCATGTCGGTGTCAGAGTCTGAGCTCGAACGATTCACCCCCCTCCCCCAGGGGCCCGTGCCGCGGGGTCGAGCCCGACAGCTTCTGGAAGGGGTGAAGGCGACGAGCAGGGGGATGCGGGTGAGGCGTGTGCGGAGACTGGGGACCCCCCCACATCACCATCATTCCACATCATCATCATCATCATCATCATCATCAGCATCATCATCATCAGCATCATCATCATCATCATCATCATCATCATCATCATCATATTCCACGTCTGCATCCCCATCCCCCCTCGTCCTCATCATCCTCGTCCTCCTCCTCCTCCTCCTCGTCATTCATCATCCTGCTCATCATCGTCATACGCTTCATCATGTTCCCCAACATGATACTCATCGTCCTCAGATTCGTACGGCTCCTCCTCATCAACAGCACCCTCGTCCTCATCATCGTCGTCATCATCATCGTATTCCTCCTCATCATCATCATCCACATACTCCCCGTCCTCACCATCATCATCATCCTCGTCACACCCCCGCCTCCTCAGCATCGCCATCATCATCATCATCATCAGCATCATCATCATCATCATCATCACCGTCGGCATCATCATCGTCCTCAGCATCCTCATCATCAGCATCCGCATCAGATTCATCCTACTCATCCGCGTTCTCATCCTACTCATCCTACTCATTCTCCTCATCATCCTCATCCGCATGCGACTCGTCCCCCTCCTCATCATCATCATCATCATCATCATCATCAGCAGCATCCGCATCCGCATCCGCATCATACGCCTCGTCCTCGCCCGCAGCATCATCATCGTCCCACTGCTACTCATGCGAATCCACATCATCATCATTATCATCTGCCGCATCGTCGTCCTCATCATAATTACATCGTCACCAGCAGCATCATAATCCGCATGATCGTGACCGTCCTCCTCACCAGCATCATAATCCGCCCCGTCATCAGCACCATCCGCATCCTCCTCATCGTCCTCAGTTTCGTCATCAGCCACATCACCCCCAGGATCAGCATCATCATCAGCATCATCATCATCACCATCCCAACACCATCCCACTTCCGCATTATCATCATCATCATCATCATCATCATCATCATCAGCAGCAGCATCATCATCATCATCCCCAACCGCGCCTCGTCGTTATCATTCACCGCGCCATCTCCGTCATCACCCAAATCCACACCCCCTCCGCAACCCACGTGTGTCACCATCATCAACCCCACCAACACCCCCCTCGTCCTCACCATTACCACCACCCAACCCCCACCCACCAAACCCACCCCACCCCATCCGCATCTTCCACATCAGCATCATCGTCGCCATCGCCACTCACATCCTCGCCCTGGCCACCATCAGTATCATCCTCCCCATCACCGTGGTCATCACCTTCATCGTCCCCTTCGCAATTCACACCCTCATCATCCGCATCATGATACTCCGCGGCGCAATCATCCTCACCCGCATCCGCATGCTATTACCATCCGCGGCATCCATCGCACCCCGCCCCTCACATTAATTATCGCCTTGTTGCACGCCCAACTATATTCCCAATCACCCACATTACCCACATTGTCGGATCGCGCTCGCCATCGTCGTACACATCGCCCGGACCATCCGCAACAACGCAATTAACCCTTCGCACCATTCCTAATCATATCTGACATCAGATTCAGCATCATGAGCATCGGCATCAGCATCATCCGCACCATCATCATCATCATCATCATCATCATCATCATCATCAGCGTCATCGTCATCATCATCATCATCATCATCATCAGTACCGTGATCATCGGCACCGCCACCATCATCATCCTCGTCCGCGGCCTCATCATCGTCCTCATCATTACCATCATCACACTCGCCAATAACATCATCATCCTACCCGTCATGATCCTCATCGTTGTCCTCCTCTTCACCTTCATCACCATCAGCCTCAAACATTGCCCCGCCATCGCCATCCGCTGTCGCACCCGCATCGCCCCATCGTCCACGCCATACCCTCCCATCCATCATCGAATTACATAACAATCACCGCCCTCCGTGCCCGCGCCCGACGCTGCCTCAAGCAGCCAGCGGTCGGTGACTGGGCACGTACAGCGGCGGAGGTCTTCATCCAGGCGCCGCGCGCCGATGCTGCAGCGCATGTGCATACGGAGAGGGAAAGGGGTGATGTGGGGGGTGTGTATGCGAGGATGATGAATGGGGCGGGGTGAGCGGATGGGACGGAGGGGCATGGGGGCAAGGGGGTTGAGGACGACGATGATGACGATGGGCGACGATGCAGAGTGATGAGGATGAGGAGGATGTGGGCGATGAGGATGATTGAGTATCGATGGTCGATTGTGACGGGGAGGGGGGTGCGACTGATGATGAGGACGAGGATGATGAGGACGAGGATGAGCATGGTGATGATGAGGAGGGAGAAGACGATGAGGATGAGGGGGCGCTGGTGAGGAGGATGAGGGTGGGGAGGAGGATGACGATGAGGAGGTTGATGGAGATGGAACGGATACTGAGAATGAGGCTGATGCTGGTGAAGATGATGGGGATGGTGTTGAGGATGAGGGGAGGGGGTGATGACGAGGGTGATGAGGAGGAGGAGGAGGAGGATGGGGATGTTGAAGATGATGGGGGGGGGCGAGGAGGGGGGGTTGGGGGGATTGGGAAGATGGAGGAGGGAGGATGATAAGGGGGATGGGGGAGGGGATGAGGAGGAGGAATCGGACGATGTGACTGAGTATGTGGATGATGAGGTGTAGGAGGATCAGAGGGTGATGATAATGGAACGGACAGTGCTGATGATGATGCGGATGGCGACGATGCAGATAATGAGGATGAGGACGATGCGGAATATGAGGAGGATGATGAGGAGGATGATAATGATGGTGATGATGGGAGATGAACATGCGGATGAGGATGATGATGATGATGATGATGAGGATGAGGAGGACTATGGGGGTGAAGAGGCGCAGCGGGTGAAGATGAGTGGGGCAAGGTGCGATTGAGTGAGTGAACGATTGGGAATGTGGGTGGGTTGGTGGGTGAGTGTGCGGGTTGGTGAGAGCGTGGGCGAGTGAGTGAGTGAGTGAGTGAGTTGGTGTGTGTGTGCGGGTGGTTTGATGAGTGAGTGAGTGGGTGGTTGGACGGGTGGGTGGGTGGGTGGTGAGCGAAAGAATGAGTGAATGAGTGAGTTGGTAACGGAATGATTGGCTGGTTGAAAGAATGGGTGGGGTGGGTGGGTGAGCGAGTGTATGCGTAAGTGCGAAGGTGGTTGAGTGAACGAGAGGACAAGTGAAACAACAGTGTCAGACCGCTGCGCAAAATGCGTGATGGCCTGTCGTGTCGCCGAACTGGCGCAAGTCACATCCTCATGCCGTCGACCACGGCCTTGCAGTCGTCGACGTCACGCCTTATCGGGGCGACGCGACGCTAGCAAAGCAACACGCCCCATGCAATCGAATAGACATCAATGTGTTTAAGTATTGGGCAACGGTATCTGTCGAGATTCGTTTGCTGGTTTCATGCGAGGGGTGGTGCCGTTCAACTGGTATGTAGAGGTGGCGTGGGCCACTGCCGCACGATTCGACGCCACGCCTGTGTATGTGATGTGCATGCGCTGCTCGCTGGCACATGTCACAGTACACGACCACGTCATACAAGAGATCGATGAGCCCCAACCCCTAGTTCAGCTTGGACGTCCAATCTGACAAACAGGCCGCTCTCAAAATTAGAGGGGTGAACAGACTCGGCTAAATTGGACAGCAGGGAGTTCAACGACTCGTCACGCCATGTGGCGTATAGGCGCGGGTGCCCCAGCCACTGGGTCCTATACGAGAGATCCGCGGCGCTAGGATTGTGTGAGCGGAGGCAGATGCATATGGGGTGAGAGAGAGGGGTAGAGAGAGCGAGCGAGAGACATATATGGTGAGGTCAGGTCGGGGACGCGTGAGGGTGGTGACGCGGCGCGCAAGTGCGTGTGCGCATGTGCGGAGGGGAGAGCGGGAACCCAAGATCCCCAAGATCCTACAGACGCCCCACACGCATTGGAGACCCTGGGCCATGCGAGGCCATGGACCCACAGGAGACCCGTGCTAGACCCTGCAGCCCCTGGGCCATGTGAGGCCGGGGGCCCCAGACGACCCCGAGGCATGGGGCGCCCAGGCACCTGGGGGAGGGGAGGGGGGGGGGGGGGGGGGGGGGGGGCAAACCTCGCCCCCTCCGACACACCCCTCAAGCGGATCGCGGGGTCTGGCGGGGAACAGCCGAAGGCTAGACAGTATCAGCGAACGGAGGGTTGGGACTGGCAGACACAACCCCTTCCCACCCACCCCTGCCAGCGGCTAGCCAGCCAGAGCACGGAGGGGAGGGGTGGGGGTCGTGATCACCCGCCCGTGGGAGCCCCCATTCAACGGATATTCACATATCGAGCCGCGACGGATGTGCTGGGACGGGCAACCACAGCCGCTCGCCCCCTTTGATGGCCCCATCCACGGATCCCGCATAGGGGGGGGTTCACGCCAAAACTGAAACACCTCAGACACCCAAGATCACCAAGACACCCCAAACGCCTTGGAGAACCTGGGTCATGCGAGGCTATGGGCACACATGAGACCCCTTGGCCCTGAGAGGCCGAGGACCCCAGAAGACCCCGAGGCATGGGGCGCCCAGGCCCCTGGAGGGCCCAAGCCTCGCCCACTCCGACGCACCCCTCAAGCGGATCACGGGGTCTGGCGGGGAACAGCCGCAGGCTATACAGTATCCGCGAACGGAGGGTTGGGACGGACAATCACAACCCCTTCCCCATCCCTGCCCGCGGCTAGCCAGCCAGGGCGCGGGGTGGAGGGGGGTCGTGATCATCCGCCCGTGGGAGCCCCCATTCAACGGATACTCACAGATCGAGCCGCGAAGCAGGTGTTGGGACGGACAACCACAACCGCTCGCCCCCTTTGCGTGACCCCATCCACGGATCCCGCACATGGCGAGGAACACGCCAAATTTTAAACACTTCAGACACCCAAGATCCCCAAGACACCTCAAACGCCTTGGAGACCCTGGGTCATGCGAGGCTATGGGCACACAGGGGGGGGCCTGGGCCCTGAGAGGCCGACGACTCCAGAAGACTCCGAGGCATGGGGCACCCAGCCCCCTGGAGGGCCCAAGCCTCGCCCACTCCGACGCACCCCTCACGCAGCTCGTGGGGTCGGGCGGGGAAGTAACGGCCGAAGGCTAGACGGTATCCGCGAACGGGGGGTTGGGACGGACAGTCACAACACATTGTCACCCTCCATGCCCGCGGGTAGCCAGCCAGGCCACCGATGGGCGACGGGGGGGGGTGTCGTGATCATCCGCCAGTGGGAGCCCCCATTCAACGGATACCCACAGAAGATGCACCCCAGGGCACACGCTCATCGCCCATGTTTAGATTATGCACCAGGGCACACGTACTTTTGGTGTGGGTGGGTGGGTCAATCGTTGCCCTCGCCATCATCGAGCTTCCTCGTCATCCTCCTCACACCTCCGACTCATCATCATCACCATCATCATCATCATCACCATCATCACCATCGTCGTCGTCATCATCATCAGCATCAGCATCAGCATCCTCCGCATCACTATCACCATCATCATCATCATCAGCCGCATCATCGTCAGTATCATCAGTAGTATCATCATCAGCATCATCAGCAGCATCATCACCATCACCATCAACACCATCATATGCATCGTCAATGCTGATGCTAATTTGGTGTGTCCCAGCGGCTGTCCTTGATGACAAATGCCAAAACAAGTGGTGCTTCGGCTTCAGCTGTATACCAGCGGTCTCGAGCAACGTGAGGTGGCGCGCGCAGTGCATGTTCAGCGCGGAGCACTCCTCGTCTGACGGCACATCGGGGGCGGCCTTCAACAACACAATCCAATCACGAAGTGCGTTCGCACACGCCTCGATGGCGGGCCCACGCTCTATCACGTGCGCGTGCGCGGGGAGGACCGCCTCCACGCAGAAGTCAAAGAGTCCAAGCGTCTCGGCTGCCTTCGCCTTTAGCTTGGGCTTAGCTGGGGACCCAAACATAGATACTGCAAGCTGGGAGATCTCGCTAACTGGGTGACCATCGCGTCGCCTCTTCTCATAGAAAGACGTCAAGAGTGTTTGAAGCCGCGATATACCGAACTGGTGCTGCACTGCTTGGGTAGAAAAAGATGTCCCCAACGTTGCCAGTACACCCCGAACTATTGAAACCGTGGCCTCTGCAGCCACACCCAACGCCACTGTGTGCATGTAGTCAACTGCGTAATGCTCTGCAATGTTGGTGCCACCAGACCCAGAGAATATCTGATTCCGATGGTTTGTCAATGATGCTAACGACGGGCGCCAAAACTTGAGCACACACGGTACTGGCACAACCGCATACATGAAGACATCAGGCAGTGCGGGCTGAGGATGGAGTTCATCTCCTTTGGCAAGTGGGTTGCTGTCCGCATTCAGACTGGCTGTGTCGCGTGTCACCGCGAGGCCCCGTCCAGTCTTCGGTCTGTTATCGAACACCAGCTGTGAATCAGCAATCAGCTTGGCACGCTCCTCGGCTGTGCGAATGACCACCTTTATCTCAGCACTGCGCGTGGCGAGCTCGTGTGAATCAGGGCCGTGGTCCACCCATATAGGATCCATAGCACCAATGAGCCTGCACATGTAAGCACATGCGCTTGCACACAACGCATAGGTGCGCCCATGGGGGGGTGCCAGTGGCCGCATGAAATGAAGTAGTGCACTGTACTAGGAACCGATAACTCACCGATGGCTCACCGATTGAGCACCGACGCTGATGACGGCGTGTGTGTGTGTGTGTGGAGATGTGGCGATGTTGTGGACGATGAGTAGGGTGATATTGTGGATGTGGAAGAAGAGTGCGGATAGCCAGTGTGGGGGGGCATAATGATGATGATCGCGGGAATGGGGCGTGTATATGGAGACGAGACGGGGTAAGCGTAGAATGACGATAATGCACATGCGTATGATAATGGTGACGGGGAACGTGAGGAGGACGAGGGGGATGGTGATGCTGATGAGTGAGATGATGAGGAGGATGAGGAGGAGGATGAGGAGTGGGAGGAGGATGGGAATGATGAGGCGGATGAGGAGGATGAGACGAGTGCAGGCGACAGTGAGGATGTGCATGATCATTACCGTCCAATCATATTATCACCCAACTTAGTCCCGCCATGGTCGTGGCTACCGTGGTCATCGTCTTACTTAAACGGGTAATCATCATCATCAGCAGCAGTATCACCATCAGCATCATCATCATCACCATCACATTACGTTTCTTCCTCATCCACCTCATCCTCATCGTCCTCATCCCGTTCGCCCTTCTTCTCATTCTTCCTAATCGTCCTCATCGTCATCCTCCTTCTCCTCCCCGTCCTCATCATCATCTCCCCCACCATCATCCTCGTCAGCATCATCATCATCATCGTGTTCTTCCGTCTCCTCCTCATCCGCTCCCACCCCCCCGCCCCCCTCGTAAACATCCTCCTCATCATCATCATCCTCGTATTCCTCGTCACTCCCTCCCGCCCATCCCCGTCCTCCTCCTCATCATCTTCCTCCTCTTCATCATCGCCATCATCCCCATCCGCCGTCGCATCATCGTCCGCATCCGCCTCCGCATCCTCCTCATCATCGTCCTCCCCCTCATCCTCATCGTCATCATCCTTCTCATCATCCGCATCATCCTCCTCATCCTCCTTATCCTCTCACTCCTTATCATCCTCATCATCCTCATCCTCCTCCTCCTCCTCCTCCTCCTCCTCGTCCTGCCCCTCATCATCCTAATCCCCGTCCCCCTCCGCATGCCCCTCCTCCTCGAGCTCCGCCTCATCCTCATCATCGCCATCATCAACAGCAGCATCATCATCATGATCATCCTTATCCGCCTCATCACCCTCCTCGAGCTCCTCCTCCTCCCCCCCCCTCAACGCACCTCGCGTGCCGAGGCTCGCGGCCACCGCGCCGCAGACCGAGCCAGTATGGAGGCCCACCGCGCTCAGCCCCGCGCGCCGAGCTCTCTCGTACGGAAGTCCCCCTGATCATCGGGCCCACATTTTCCCACCACCATTCATATTACCATCTCGCAATATCACCCGTAATATCATCACATGCGCCAGTCATCATCATCCGTCTACGTTACACCGCACGTCTAAGCCCCTTATCAGACCCACGGACATCCCACGCAGCGTGTGTAACCCCCCGATATATATATACATACATACATACATACATACATACATACATGCATGCATGCATGCATGCATGCATGCATGCATGCATACATACATACATACATACATACATACATAGATAAGTGTCTATAGGCGCCCCCCTGTGTGTACATGCACATGCAACTGCATAGCCTGAACGAGAACATGGTCTGGAGGGATGCCGAACACAATGGACATGGGTGGCATTTGTGGCCCCATTGTGGTACACAATAAAATTGCGTGAGGCCTTCCCAATCACACATAAGATAACATAGAGCTGCTCTAAATCCCAAGTCGTTCCCAGCGTTGGTAGCGCACCCCTCGGATCCGAGGGGCCAATCACCGTTATCCCAAGGCTCCAATGGGAACTTCCCCAACGCCAGGCTGTCGAGAGACCAGTGGAGCATAGTAAAAAGTCGCTGGTAACTACAGAAACCCCTGCAACCACATTTACATGCCAAGTGTTTACGAAATTCTAAACCAATGTGTCTCACCCCAGAGGCCAGATTTATTAATGATATCGTGAGGATTGATTTTGTCCTCCCCGCCCCAGCTGATCCACCGTATTGCGCCGAATCGACGAAGACAGCAATCGGCACCACCAGGTCGTCAGGGTCTGACTCGAGATAGACTGGGTGCTCGGTGAATACTTTAGGCCACGCGCGTGACCCCATTGCATGTTTCATTTCTGCGAGAGCAAGTGGGCGACCCATGATTTCCTGGTGGAGGAGCTCGTGCAACGGTCGTACAAGCATGTCATGATATGTTCGTTTCGCCTTTACCCTAGACTGTATTGGGATCCGAAAAGGAATGGGGATAACTTTGCGTAACCCTTTGCTGTCGAGTACCCGCTCTATGTGTTTTTGGTATCTGCCCGTACTCCCCGTCGCGCTCGGCTCCAGCCCCCATGCACCGCACTCACCTTCAGCGCCAGCTTGACATGCAGAATGTGCAAGCTCACAAAAAGCTTTAGCAGACAGGACGCCTGTGCCGTAGAGGTGCAGGAGGTTATGCACAAACTCGGCACCTGCAGCGGCCCGAGTGCGGGCCAACACCTCGGGCGCAACTGGCGCGGGGATACTCCGCTTCCGCTTGTCGGAAGGGGGCATGACCAAACTAATCTCGAGATCTGCGCGGCTATGCACGACTGCACACGCACACTCGTGCCAGGTAATGAGAGGGAGCACGTGATCGGAGGAGTTGAGAAGGATGAGGAGGAGGAGGAGGGGGAGGATAAGGATGATGAGGATGAGGAGGAGGAGGGTGCGGCACCTGATGGGTGAGATCGGGCATGTGTGATATGTTGGGCGGTGGCGGGAGGGGGGGCACGCTGACTTACGAGGAGGAGGGTGTCGATGCGGAGGAGGACGAGGTGATGTACATACTCAGGGCCCCAATTGTGGAGTAGATGGGGTCAACCACATGCTGGATTGCGCCATCCTCGATACTGCAACTCATCACCCCTATTCATAATCGTTATCATCACCACTATTAGGGTTAATCACCATCCCGAGTTGCGTGACTCACGTTCTATTACAACGCCTAGCCCCCAATTATACATACCCTCTCCTCGATATGGCCATCCCTCTCCGCATGCACACACAAAACATCATAAACGTGCGCATCCTCGTTACCTCGAGGACGGGATCACTGGACACAGGGACGGTCATGATCGACAGGCGGTGGCATCACTATCTGATTGTGTGTGTTTTTTCTCCCCAATCGTCGCCCCATGCACGCGCTCGTCCGCGAGCGCTGGGGGCGTCTGCGCGCGGAGCGCGCGATATCTCCTCGACGCACAGCTGACCTCGACACGTGCACTCCCGAGCGTGGCTGGCTCACAATTTCTGATGTGTTTTTCTGTTTATTTCGAGGCTCACCGATGGCTCACCGATGGCTCACCGATGGCTCACCGATGGCTCACCGATGGCTCACCTATGGCTCACCTCCGTTTTTCGACCATGTATCGAGCGGTTTCGATAAACTCACCGATGGCTCACCGATGGAGGCTCACCGGAGGCTCACCGGTACCTCACCGGTAGTTTTGGGGTAATTTTGCTGTATTTTTAGGTGTTCGGGGGCATGTTTCCGTCAATTTTCGTTTCAGCTCAGCCACGGCCCAGGGATATTTATTGCAGCACGGCGTGTCGCGTGCATCACAACTGAAATTGTGCAACTGGCTCGCGCACCTCCCATGCGCCACGCACCCAATCACGAAGCGTCGGCGTGCGCCAGCCGCCTGCCAGCGCCTACCAGCGCTCAGCGGAGCCTACGTTTTTTCAGCCGCCTGGGCTTCTGCTCATCCGCGTCGTCGTCCCGCGGCGGCTCGGGCCTGGCCTTCGTGTCGTGCTTGCCCCTCTGCACCTGCTGCATGTTGTCGTTGGCGGCCAGAGCGTTGCCCAGGGTTCTCTGCAGCGCCTCGATGGCGTCCTGCGAGCGCGCGACGTGGGCAGATACACGCGTGGATGAAGTGAGGCGGGGGAGGACGATGACGAGGAGGGAGAGGGGAGGGAGGAGGGGGATGAGGAGGGAGGAGCAGGAGGAACCACGCAGTCGAGCGTGGAATTCGGAAACATTTTCCCACAAAAACTGAGGAGGAGGACGAGGAGGAGGAGGAGGAGGAGGGGGGCGAAGTGGGGGGAGGGGAGGATGAGGAGGAGGAGGAGGAGGAGGAGGATGAGGAGGAGGAGGAGGCGGAGGAGGACGAGGGGGGAGGAGGAGGAGGATGGGAGGATCCATCCGTCCTCCACCCCGTCCACCGCCCCCCCCGCCGCGCGCCCCCAGCCAGTCCTTCACGGGCTGCATATCGATGTTCCCCTTCACGATCTGCGTGTTGGACAGGCGCTTCTTGATCTGGGCAAGGGCGGGTGCACGCAACAGCGATGACGACGGTGATGATGACAATGAAGATGCCGACGACAGCAGCGATCATATAGCATCAGCAATGATGATGCCGATGCTGGTGGTGGTGATTATGACGATACTGGTGGTGATGACGACAACGGCGACGATGGTGATAATGATGGTGATGATGGTGGTGATCATGGTGGTGATGATGGTGACGATGATGGTGATGATAATGGTGTTGATGATGGTGATGGTGATGGTGATGGTGATGATGATGGTGATGGTGATACTGATGGTAATGATTCGGACGATGCTGGTGGCGATGATGGTGATGGTGACGATGGCGATGGCGTTGGTAAAGAGGAGGAGGAGGAGGAAGAGGAGGAGGAGGAGGAGGAGGAGGAGGAGTAGGAGGAGGGACGGGACGGGTGACGGGGGACGGGGGGGAGGATGATGAGGAGGAGAGGGGGGAGGAGGAAGGAGGAGGAGGAGGTGGAGGAGGAGGGGGATGGGGATGGGGGGGGTGAAGAGGAGGAGGAGGAGGAGGAGAAAGAGGAGGAGGAGCCGTGCTGTGGGGCTTAGATGTCGGCGACGATTGCTTGAAGGAGGGGGAGGAGGAGGAGGAGGAGGAGGGGGAGGCGGAGGATGAGGAGGAGGAGGAGGAGGAGGTGGAGTGGAAGGAAGACGAGGAGGAGGAGGAGGATGAGGAGGAGTGAGGAGGAGGAGGAGTGAGGAGGAGGAGGAGGAGGAGGAGGAGGAGGAGTAGGAGGAGGATGAGGAGGAGGAGGAGGACAGGGGAGGGCCCGCGTTGCTACCCCATGGCGCCTTCGTGGCCTCGTTGACGCCAGTCATGATGAGGTGGGCCAGCGTGCTCTGCCGCAACGAGTTGGTGAGGATGCCGATCTCCTTCTTCATCTGCCCGTGCACCCGCGGCGTCTTGGCCCGCGCCCACTCGTCCGACTCGGAGGCGTCGTCGATCATCGCGCGCGCGCTGGTGGCGCTCGCGAGGACGTTCTTCGCCTCGCCGACCGTGGCCTTTGCCTCCTTGATCGCCTTGGCCACGCCGCCGTCGTCTGGCTTCGGCTTGGGCTTGGGCCGCGGGGTCGCTGGTGGCGCTGCTGGTGCACTGGCCGCGGGCGCGTCGTCCTCCTTCTCCTTGTCTTGGGTCTGCGCCTCCGACCAGAGCCGCTCGAACTCGTTGGTCCACTTCTGCTCGAACCACATGTACTTCACCACGCCGTCGGACCAGTCGTCGACCTGGGCGTAGGGGTAGCCCAGGTCGACGCACTTGGCGGCGTACGCCGCGCACTGCCTGATGCAGTCGGGGTCCCACTGGCCGCGAGGCCCGCCCTCCTCGTAGAGGAGCCGCAGAAACGTGCATAATTTGCCCGTCTCCGTCCAATTCTCCTTGACCGTCGTGGAGTGGATGCGCTTGCTCAGGATCCTGCCCTCGTACTTGGTCTTCGCCCACTCGCGCTTGTACTGCTCGCGGTCGAGGCACAAGTCCCACTCCTTCTGCATTTTGGCGGAGCCCGCTTTCTCTCTGTCGAACTGTCGTCCCAGCGCACTCCGAATCGTAAAGCTGCCGTCTCCGTCCTCAACTGTCTTCCTCAACTCCTCGAGTCCTGTCGCATGGCGTTTCCCTTTCTCGCCCGCGTCAGCGGCAGCATCAGTGGCACCTCCTGGCTTTCTGATCTGCGGGTTGAGCTTGTTGAATTTGTTGTCGTGCTCAACGTATCGGCTCTTCTGGATCTTGCCCTCCAGCTTCGCGATGGCGTCCTTGAGGACCTTCTCGGGGGTGGCCGCGTCGTCATATGACTGTGTCCTGTGGGATCGGGCAATCGACGTGGCAGGTGTGGGGTGCACCGATAGCTCACCGATGGCTCACCGATGTGTCACCGATAGCTCACCGATGGCCACCGATGTGTCACCGATGGCTCACCGATGACCACCGACGACAACGACGACGGGTAGTGTGTTGGCGGTGATGATGTTGATGACGATGGCGGTTGTGATGGTAATGCGGTTTGTGGTGATGATTAGGCTGGCGATGATGAGAACGATGATGATGGTGGCGATGTCTACAATGGGGATGATGAGGTGATGCTGATGATGATGACGGGTGATGATACTGGTGTTGGTGATGATGATGTTGGTGAACGGGGATGTGTGGGGGTGTACTTGATGATGGCGATGACGAGGAGGATTGGCATGGTGATGATGGATATGATGATGACGAGGAGGGTGGTGATGATGGGGATGGGGAACGGTGCGGCGGATGAGGAGGATGAGGAACACGATGAGGAGCATGCTGCGGAGACGGAGGAAGATGAGGAGGGGGTGATGCGGATGCGAAGGAGGTGGAGGATGAGGAGAAGGAGGCGGAGGATGAGGAGCACGACTATGATGATGATGATGATGATGATGATGATGATGCTGATGATGATGATGATGATGATGATGATGATGATGATGAGGAGGAGGGCTATGAGGAAAACGAGGAGGGGGGACGACGACGGGGGCATAACGGAGGACGGGGTGCATGAGGGGGGGAGGAGGAGGAGCAGGAGGAGGATGAGGAGGAGGAGGAGGAGGAGGAGGAGGAGGAGGAGGGGGAGGAGGAGGAGGAGGAGGAGGAGGTGGAGGAGGAGGAGGAGGAAGAGGAGGAGGAGGAGGAGGAAGGTGATGTTGAGGATGATGAGGATGAGGAGGAGGGGACTGCTGGGGAGGAATGAGGGGAGATGATGACGAGGGGGGGTGAGGATGAGGTGCGTAGCGAGGAGGGGGAGGATGACAATGGGGAACGCGATGAGGACGGGGAAGGGCTTTGCATGACCCAGGCTGTCCCACGAACTCCAGGCGTCGCGGCGATGCAGTCCCTCTGCTCGGCGCTGGGCGGGAGCGTGTTCGAGCCGCTCTTGAGCTTCCGCAGCTGGGCGTGCTGGATCTCCTCTACGGCGTGCTCGTCCCAGTGCTCGCTCTCCTCGGCCATCTCCTTTTGCTCCGAGGGGATCGCCTCGGACGGCGCCGTGCTGATGACGCCCCTGCACGTCGCAGGCGGGGTGTCGTAGCCACCGTCTGCGAGCCGGCCGTCATCGTCGGCCGCGCGCCGCCTCTTCTTCTTGCGCTTCTTGCGCTTCTCGCCCTCGGCACGCGGTGCCTTCGAGGCGAAATCAACTTGCCCCGCGCCGATGCCCCCGACGCTCCCGCCCCACCCCCACCGTCAAAGTCGCATCGAGGGGCTCGTGAGGGGGTTGCCGGTGGGGGGTCGTCTGCGGGGGGGTGCCAGGGCGGGGGGGGGGGCGTCCATGATGCAGGGCGAGGGGGCAGGGCGAGTGGGCTTTCGGGGGGCGGGGGGGGCAGTGCGAGGAGGGCTTTGAGGGGTCGACTCTGACGATGAGGGGAGCGAGAGCGTTCAGGCATCGGCAGGGGGCACGCTGGTTGCGCCCCTAGCGGCGCACGGGGTGGCGCCATGTCCTCGGCGCTGGCCGCGCCGATGTCCGCGGCGACGTCGATGCCGTCCGTGCCCTCGGCGCGCGTCGCCGCCACCTCGGCGCCGACGCCGTCCGTGCCCTCGCTGCCGCCGCCGCCGCCACCTCGGCGGTCGACCGTGGCGCTGCCCGCGGCGTCGCTGCCCTTGGCGATCGTCAGCCCTGGCAGCGCCATCATGCCACCCTTGCCGCCCTTGCCGACGCCGCCCTTGTCGACGCCGCGCTTGCCGATGCCCGCGCTCAGGCCGAGCTCGGCGGCGATCGACTTGCCCTTGCCGCCGCTCAGTGGGGCATCATCGCTGCTGCTGACGGCCACCACAGCATTGTCACGCTCTCTCTCCTCCCAGCGCCCGCTCTCCTGGTGCCGCTCCTCGTCGGCTAGCTGCCGCTGCAATGTCTCGCTCGCCTCGAACTCCTGTATCTTCTGGAGGTCGGCCTCGTGCTCCAGCGCCTTCTGCTCCAGCGCGTGGAGCTCCGCGACGCTGGCGCCGTGGCCTGGCAAGCGAAACAGAGAGAGGGAGGATCAGGATGACGATGCCGACGACGCCGACGACGAACATGGAGGAGGATAAGGAGTAGGAGGAGGATGAGGCGGATGAGGAGGAGGATGAGGAGGAGGAGGAGGAGGAATAGAATGAGGAGGAGGAGGAGGAGGAGGAGGAGGAGGAGTAGGAGTAGGAGGAGGAGGAGGAGGAGGAGGAAG